>PVKZ01000329.1:600000-967178 GCA_004027375.1 Macroglossus sobrinus | reverse complement strand
AGAGAGAGAGAGAGAGAGAGAGAGAGACTAAAATAAGTCAGAAATAAATTCAGATTTAAAAACTCAATAATCCCTCCCAGTTCCTGACTGTGTTTCTTGTGTAAGTTTCACGACTGACAGAACCTTCTTATTGAGTCAAGATACTTTGGGAGTTACAAGCTTCAACTCCACTAGCTCAGCAAGTCTACTTGGGAGAAAATGTCTTTCCTATGTGTATCAGTTAACAGTTCTGCTACTAAGTCTTAGTTACCTGATTTAGGTCAAATGGCCATTCCTGAGGGAATCAGAATTGCCAGTTTGATTTCAGTGCTATTTGTTTCTTGCATCAAATGGCATAACAATAGAGAAGTGCTTCCTCAGAGGAAATTGTGGTTCTGTCAACAGAAAAGGGAAAATCGCTGTTCAGGAGACAAAAACAACCTGGCATCCTCCACAACCCATCAGCCAAGACTGGATTTTATAGGTTAGGACAAGGCAGGACTATGAGCAAAAAGAACCAGGAAGAAAAAGAAGACTGAAAAGGAAAAGATCTCCAGAGGTCCATTTCACCCACTCACATCACACATAAAGGAGAACATGTTCATTAAATGCACATTCTAAGCCAGGCAGCATTCTAGGTGCTATGGATATAGCAATGAAGAAAACAAAAGCTTGCATTCTGGCAGGAGAGAAAGACAATAAATGAAAGGAGAAACAGGAGGTAGAGGAGAAGTCACCAAGAAGATGGTATTTGAGCAGAGACTTAAATGAAGCAATGTTATGAACTCAGGGGAAAGTGCTCCAGGCATAGGAATTATCATGTGCACAGGTCCTGAGGAGGAAACAGTGTTTGTGAAGAACAAAGCATGGCTTCTGTGAATGGAATGTTCTGAGAGATGTAGAGGAAACATGAGCTAGACTAGAGAAGCAGGGACATGTAGGCCAGATAAAGACTCTGGATTTCTTTCTGAGGATAATGGGAAGCTATAAAAAGGTGACAGCAGGGGAATGACATGATTTACTCATTGATATAATACATTTGAGAAACTCATAACCAGGACAGGAGTCTATGCAATTCCAAAGACTTAATCTTTTTAATCACAGCATAGCTTTTCATTTACTCAATAGATAATTTCATGTAGTGCACTATTATTGATTGCTTCTATACATAATCTTAAACCTTGAAACTAACTTCTTTATTCTATTGAGATCTTCTCACTCAAAATCTTAGTTCACTTTATTTCTTATCTTATTCCTTGATCTAACTTTTCTCAAATCTTCCTCTTCTGTCACAGATCCACTTAATTATCTTTTATAAAAATCCATGGAAGTCATCCCTTCTTCTCTATTGGTCTTTCTACTGTTTGAGCTTCTAGCTGTGTATACTCCATTGTTTCCAGATTTCTGAACCGTCAATCTAGTACCAGCATACATTTTCAATTTCATTTCACCTTCCTTGACTTCTCAGTTTTCTGAAAGTTACCTCCTAGATGTTAATATCTGACTTGATTCTACCAAGGGTCACGGTGTCATGTAGGCAGAAGGCAGTAATGGGATTGTTTGATTGATAAGCGAATGCCAAATTAATCCTGCTAATCAAACCCACAGTGCCAATTAATAAGTGAAAAAAATTAATTTTATTCTCTGGCTAAAACTAGTCCTAGAAGTGGCAGCCTCTTTGTCCCATCACAAAGGTGGGGAGGAAATAAATTTTGTAATGAATTATTTGTCACTCAAAAGATATTTGGTTTCACAGTAGAAAATAACCCTTCCAAAAAGTGGCCATTTTGTTAAAAAGGAAGCAATAAATTAAATGAATGTTAGTGGAAGAGAAGAAAAATATTCACTCATCTTTAGATCAGCTATGACTCCAAACAATTACATTATAGTAGAATGATTCAATCTGAGAAATGTGACTGGGTAAAGAAGGAACAAAGAGAACCCATTCAATATCAAGTGACCTTCTCTTAAATATTATTCTCTTTTTTTAATAGCTTTGATTTATAAACCTATACTTTGAAAATCTTGTTTCTATATAATTAAAAAAAACGTAATCTATTTACATTTATTGACTTGGTTCTGATTGCAAGTAATCATTAAACCTAGATAGTGAAACACATTCACTAACTCTTCGGTACACTAAAGAAGTATTGCAAATTGAGGACCTCATATAAGGTCTTGATGAGTGATTGGCAATCATCAGTGTTTTTCCTTAAATATGATATTTATTGGGAAGGGACCTATATATCTCTCTTTATTTATAGTGAGCTAACTATTGTCTATATGTCCATTCAGAGGATAGTAGGAATGATGGCTACACCACAGGTAATTACTAAAGTAAAACTAAAGCCCATGCTATAGTTCTTTATAGTTTTTTTGTTTGTATGGTTGGAGGCAGGCTGATAGGAAGTGAAAGAGTAGTCCATTTTCTCTGGCTGACATGCAGTTAATACATAAAAACTGAGCTTTCAGTTTTAATGAAAATGTTTTTAATTACCAGAAAAAGGAGTTAATAAAGCCATTTACTAATGATTTAATCTATTAGTGAATTAATTTACTAATATTGCTTTCTTTTAGAATACTAGCTCTAACTGCTACAATATATTCCATTTATCAAAGCCAAAAATTGCATGAAAATATTTTGCAAATATTAGATTCTAATATTAAGCAAGATGGCTATTCCAGCTACCTTTATATTTTGTTATTATACCAGTCTTTTTAAACATAGAGTAAAATACAAACATTTTTATTCTCACTTGGTTATAAATGACCTCTAGAAGAAATTCCTAGTGCCCAACTGCTAAAGAGTTTTAACATTTTCTGAATATGCTTCCTCAACCTCAAATACCTT
Organism: Macroglossus sobrinus; assembly: GCA_004027375.1. Lineage (NCBI taxonomy): Eukaryota > Metazoa > Chordata > Mammalia > Chiroptera > Pteropodidae > Macroglossus > Macroglossus sobrinus. Next base: position 964,348 of record PVKZ01000329.1, on the reverse strand, counting down.
CCTTTAGCCACAAGAAAAACGCCAGGCATTCTCTCAACCCAAAATTTCCTTAGCACTGAAATATGTCATCAGAGCAAATAGATTGATTATGAGACCAAGACATTCATTAAGTTACCTAACATTTTTGTAACTCAGTTACCACATCTCTAACATGGGAATGACAAATGTGCCTATCTCCTTACATTGTAATATAAGGTCACATTTTAAATAGTGCTTGACCTGTGTTATTTATGTGCTGCTACTATTTTTTTTTGAGAGAATAATTGCTCTGTTCAGATAATTAGCAACAATCTCTGTTAAAAGACTCAGATGTCTAACCTAAGATATAAAGATGCCTTTGAAAGCATTCTATTTGTAAAATTGCTTTTTAATCTTTTAATGTATCTAGTCACATACAGTTTAATGTACATGGCCTTGGGATTGTGAAGAATGTCATTTGGAGACTACAGGACAGGAGGATGGCAAATTTGGCTATAGCATTATAAACCTGGAGAGTTAATTATAATATAAATCAAGCTAAGTAATATGGAAAAAAAAATTGGAGATTTGATGTGTTTATATGTTTATTGAGTGGGTACATCCACTTCCTTTCGCTGCTGCCCCTACCTATTTCTCAGATCTATGTATAAGCCACAACAGTCACATATCTTGAATCAATTTTTACCTCCTTCAGTTTGTTCTCCACACTTCAGCCCACATGATTTTTTATGATGTTTCACAATCTTATGTCACTTTCATGCTTAGCATCACTCCTGGGTTGGACTTTGGATAAATAGGAAGTGTCAAGCTCCTGCCTCCCTCTCTGGTTTCATCTTCCATCTCTCTTCATTGAGAACTCTCTGACTATTCTACCCTTCTCCCTGATCCTTGAATATATGAAGAATTGCTGACCCCAGCACATATGTACATGCTGTTCTTCTGTGTGGGACACCTTCCATCACACCTTCTATCTCTCACTCTTATCTCATCTCTAAGATCTCAGCTAAATATAACTTTTAGACAACAACTTTGTGAAGCCCAGCCACTCTACCCCAGAAGTTAAATTTATCTCCTCCCATTATTAATCTAATATTCTGACATAACACATTGACTTCTTCCTTTGAATAACTTATTCTAATTTGGGTGCTGTTTTTCTGTGTTTGTTAAAATCTGTCTTCCCCAATAGACAGTTAACTCCATAAGCACAGGAACTGTGTTTATTTTTTATTTTTATTTTTTTAACACTGTATCCTGATTCCCAGGATAATGCCTCAGATATGGCTGGTGCTTAATAAATAGTTGTTAAATCAATGAATGCATGGACAAATGAACACTGACTATGTTTCAAACCCTAAGCTAAGTGCACAATAATCATGATTTTATTTCACCCACATAATAACTTTTGAGTTAATTACCATAAGAATCACCATTTTACAGATGAGGAAATAGTCTATCTTCACACACTGGGCATAAAAAGGAACTGTTAGATCCCTCTAAAAAGTGGCTATTCTTCTGCCTGGAAGTATGGGCTGAAGTTAGTGACTTGCTCCCATAGAATAGAGTATGGAAATTAAAAAAATAGTAAAAATGGTAACTTTACAGTAGATAAACCTAGAAAGACATTGCCATAAAAAAGTTAATATATAAACAAGTTAATTTATATTAAGATATAAACTTGTATCTTAATTTGAGGCCTTCTAGTCCAATCTCACTTGGGGCATGTTTTGCTTAGGATGTCATCAAATAATGTATCAATGTTAATTTCTTAGTTCTGACAAATGTTCCATGGTCATACAGGATGTTACTATTATGGCAAACTGAGTAAAGAGTATATAAGAGCTCTCTATAATATCTTTGAAACTTTCTATAAATCTAAAATCATTCCAAACTAAAACAATTTTTTAAGTAGCTAAATTGGTTAAGAAACCAGTAATGACCTTTGGTTAGTATATATTGGTTGTTATGACTGCCCTGATTTAAGTTGATTAAGCATATTGGTTGCAATTGGTCAGAGCTCATGCATGTCATGTGGTTGACTAGTTTGAATAATATGAGTATGTTATATTGTCTCTGTCTCTTAGAAAAGAACACATAATCAACTTTCTATTTCCTCTAAAGTATTTTCTTTCAAATAATATTTTTTTAGAAGAATAAGAAACATGTTACTGGAGTCATTTCATTCAACTGAGTGGTTGTCATGGTGAATCTAAGTGTTCAGTGAATATTTTCCAATCAAAACTTCAGATAATTCTTTTGCCACAGTTCAAGAGAAACTGGCTTTTGATGGTGTGGTTTCAGAGTCATAAAACAACTATATAAACTTATATCTTAATTTGAGGCCTTCTAGTCCAATCTCACTTGGGGCATGTTTTGCTTAGGATATCATCAAAGATATCCTATGACTTTTCCATCAAAATGCAGTCCAGGGAACATAAGCAGCACCTGGGAGCTTTCTTAGAAATTAAGAATTTCTAAAATTCTACATTCACTGAGTCAGAATTTACAGTATCAATAAAGTCTAAAGACCTAATGGATATTATGGTGATTACAGTTGATAACACCATAATGTATAATCATAAGTATGTGAGGTGGTGGATATGTTAATTAAGTCAATGTGGGGGATTCTTCCACAATGCAGTCATGTATCAAATCACCGTGTTGTACTTTTTAAATATCATACAATTTTATTTGTCAATTATACCTCAAGAAAGCTGAAAAAAGATGTTAAATATTTACTGATAATTATTCAGATCAACTGTACTTACATAAGTCTCTATGTAAAATTAGCATGTTTAATGAAAATGTACACAAAATTAGAGTATTTTGCTATAATAGTAAAATTAGAAATTCATATGCTGCTTAGTTAGTAATGCAAGAAGCATGTTCGATTTAGTATAATTTTCATAATTCCAATTGTTATTTTCACCTCATCATGGTTCTGCTTAACTTGGAAATTCTTTAAGAGTCTCATCAAAGACTCTTTCTGAGTCTCTGATCACTTAGCTCTCAATCTCCTATTTAATTTTCCTCAGCCATTATAAACATGCATTGATTTCATTTTCTTTTTCTTAATCATTTCTTGCTAGAAAAATTAACCACAGCATTCACCATTCTCACTGCTGTGTATTCTAATGAGGATCTGCTTTCATCATCAACCTAATTTGGGTGGTCCTTTCATATGAAAATTACTTCCCATCATCAAGGGCAACTTGCCCAGCATTCTACTAAGTTCATCCTACTTGACTTCTGGCAAGGTTTGGCCATAGTCATACGTGATGTTCCCAGTGAGAATTTCTATGAATTCTAAAGTCTCAGAAAGATGTTTTGATCTGTCCCTCCAGGGAGGGAAACTTTTCTGGGGCACAGATGCAATGTGAAGCCTGAACTAACTGGTTTCATCAACTGTCATGAGAAAGCTCACATGAACAGAAAAGCATGGCTTTGCAGCCACTTTGAAGGAGCTTTTTCTGTGAGTCTTGTTAAGGAACTGGCCCATGACACCCAAGTCCCTTCATTCTCATGGTCTGTGATAGCTAATAAATCTGCCTCTAGAAACATCTGAGCTGCATGGCTGTGATGAGCTAATTAATGTGGCAGGCCTGAATAACATCAAGCTGTTTCTCTGGGACCTTCACAGCTCTAGTGTTTCATCTTAAAGAGTTTATACCTGGAAGTAAATTTCTGAATATTAAGAAGAAAAAAAATTACATAGTCTGGGGAAGGCTAACATCTTGGGTTTCTAAATTATATGGTGCTGTTAGATTAGGCTCCCCAAACATAGTCAGCAAGTTATTTCCTTCTTGCATTTGCCTAGCTGCTGCACTTTAGGACATAAAATGTTTCCTTCGTGAGAAAAAAGAAAGCATCTGTGATAAAGATAGTGTTAAAGAAAAGTGGTCAGTGTTGGGGCTGAAATGAGACAAAAGTAGAATGTGATCTTTTTCATGTAGTGCAATTTAACTTACAGCTAAGATGGTCATTTAAACTTTTACACCCTATAATAAAGATGTCCCTGAAGTTGGTGGAAAGTGAAGTTTGATCTTTGGCTTAAAAGAATGAGATTGAGATCTAAAAAATTTTTAATTGAAGAGATCCATATCACATGAGTTGTGAAGTTGAAGGTTTTATAAGCAATAGAGCTACTATCTTTACCAAAGAGGAGATGTGAACAGGCTGACCCTATGCAAATCTTTGTTGCCCTTCAGTATTATCATTAATGATATTGATGTTTGGCTTTGTCTTTTTGTGTGTGTGGTTTGCAAAGAGCTTTCACAAACAGAAACTCATTTAATCTTTACATCTTTCTGGTATTCAGAGTATCATTATTCTCTCTTTATCAAGACTTGTTTCAGGTTTGAAAATCTTCATTTCTAGAATATAAGGCTGCTATTAAGCATGAGGTGGGAAAAGAGGACATTCCTGAAGATACATAATAACGGGTCCCGGGCAAGAGCCTGGAAAGCTCAGTTTCCACATGCTTGGAGGCACACAGAAGGTGGGGAAAAGAATGCTAAAGAATCTGACTGCCCTTGTCTAGCAGTTTATCTGTCTTCTGCAGCCCTCCTCCCTAGAGGATGCTGTCTAAATCCCAGGGATAAGTGTGTGGTTTTAATTGGCTTGTTTGAAGCTATGACTGGTCCTGCCTGACTGGTCTTTAATGAAGCACATCCACTCTTGGACTCAGTCAAGCAAAGGAAGCTTCTGTGAATTAATATGCTCGTTTCTCCTATGAATACTGCCAAAGGTGCAGGAGGCTTTGGGTCCCAATAAAAACAGATTTCTCAGTGATAGACTTCCCACATGTAAATGATCCTCCTTCCCTGGGGACATATTAACAAAATAAAGCTGAGTTTTTCCTCACAATAATTCATTTATTCCTACCCATTCATGCAAATTGTTCCATCAGAATACATCAATTAAAACTTAACTGAATCCATACTTATACACTGAGCATTTAATGTGTATTTTTTCAAATAATACAGTCCTATGCTGGGGCTATGGTAGGTATATTATAGATGAGGTAGTTGAGTTTCAAAAACTCAAGTAACTCACACAAGTTACACAGAAAATCAGGTGTGAAGCCAAAATTTGAAATGCAGCTGTGGGATCTAGGGCCTATGTACCTAGAAGTCACAGGAATTACCCCACCTTATAGATGGTAAGCTTTCAATCATCACCTTGAATTAAGTGAATTTATGTAATATATTTGTGAGGCCTTTCCTTCATGAAAGGATAATTGATTCTGTTAAGATTTTTGTGATGACTACTGGAAATTTTGTTTTACCCTGCTCAGGTTCAAACAAGAAGGATTTGTTTTCTAATATTTAAAAAGTGGGTGTGGGGAAAACCAAATTCTAAATTATTCTTTGTGTATGTAACTTTTCAATTCTTTCTTTTCTTTTCCTCTGAGTGCTTTTTCTGGGACTCTTCTTATTTCTACAATGTGCAGACTACTAGCATGTGATAAATCTCTGCTAGACAATTGTCAGATATTAATGAGGTTACTAGATCCTGCTATAAATATGAACTGGTGAAGATAACTTAGTTCTGGAGTTTTTCAAACTCATGAACTTATAAGACGAGCTACTGGCAGTCAAGACAATGCATTTCACTTGTTCTTTGTGTTGAAATTTTTTTATTCCGTTTAAGAGATGTTAAGAGGTGAGGCTTATTTTCAGTATCATTCTGTTGTTCTCTTTTATAACACTAACTCCAAAAATAAAGTACTGAGGTGTTTGACTGCCATTATGAGTCTCTCTTATTCTGAGAAGATGCCCAAATTTTGGCTCCAAAAGTTAATATTTTTAAAAAGGACAGCCAGGTTAGAATATAAGAAAATAAAAAGGGAGAAAGCACCATTTTAATTTCTACAAAGAAAGGTATATTTTAAAGTGTTGCCTAAACTTTGACATTTTGAGGTTTAGCAGATCCAAACTGGAGACCAAAAGTGCTTGGCCCCCATGACTCGACACACTGTGGGTACTAAGAAAGGGGTGGTGGGGGTTGGCAGTTCAATTGTCAGCTAAATATTAGAGTCCTTGAGATATTTTTTTCCAGTGCTATTGACCTCTCTTTGATGGGCATTATCATCATTTTCCTCCCCCATTGAGAGAAAATATAGCAAAGGAAATGAAAAGTGAAAGGAATAGAAAGGGAAAGAATGAATGAATAGTTGGTAGAGGCCAAACACTCTGACAATGGGAGAAGAGGGTCCAATGAAGTCTTTTGGTTCTCTTCTAGGAACCTAAAAATATCCACTCTTGCCTGATTGACATTTCCACTTTTTTTCCTTATGTATGTGCTGTAGGGACTGCTAATATTGTTTAACTCACATGCTCCCTGCACTTTCCTGCTGTTAGAAAAAAACCAGTCAGCTGAGTAATCATGATAATTAAAAAAGATGTTAACTTTCAGAGTGGCTGACACTAAATCATTACACTGAGTTGTTTTGCCTGACTGAACTAACATTAATTCCAATACCCATTACATCAGGCATGTAAGAGTTTTCAGCTAATGTGGCTATTTACTCCTCTCTTTCCTTCCTTACTCTACCTTTTCTTCGTATATCTCTCCTTCCCTCCTACACTCCTCCCTCCCTCTTTCCCTTCTTTTCTTCCATATCTGGAATGCAAGCTCACCTATTTATGCTAATTCTACTGTCCAAGAACTATTTGAAAGTTTGTTCCAGACAAGTCTATTCCAAAATTGAATGTGCATATGCATCACTTAGGAGTCTTATTGAAATGCAAATGCTGATACAGCAAGTCTAGGGTGAGGCCTGAGATTCTGCTTTTCTATTAATGTTCCAGAATTTGATGATGATAATAATCTTAGGATCACACTTTGAAACGTCTCAAGACAACAGTATACTCATTTCTAGTGCTGTTAGAAATAACCAATTTTAGCAAAACCAAAGGTCCTGCTGGAATCTGTTGCTCAGATTTTCATCTGGTGAATAATCCCCATGCCAACTCTGGAAAGTCTGTGCCACTTTTCCCCACTACTGAAAGATGAACTGCAGGGAACCACATCTAAATGTATTCTTATCTTCTGTTGTAATGCAGAAATGAAGTTGCTAAAGTCTCTAGATTTAGGCATAAGTGAATTTCAATTTCTGCTCCATCAATTTCTTACTTAACCTCTCTAAGCTCCTGTTTTTAATGAGGATAAATATAACAATTACTTTGAAGTTATGAAAGGGCCTCAGTGAAGAGTTAGCAAGCATCTAGCACAGAAATTCAGATATATGAGTGATTCTTGTGACCTTTGGTAAGTTTGCGTCCAGTAAGAGTATGAGATAACATTCCAAAATCTCTTGCATTGCCTATACTTAGAAAATGTGGAACAAATATTAGATAATTCTCAATGTATTCACCAGTCCCTTGATGTTTTTATGTAGCATTGATTCTCCTGTTAGTACAATCTTTTGGAATTTGCTTCCTTTAAGTATAAAGAATTTCTCAAGAGGTCCAGGTTAGCAGTGGACCAGGTAAAAAAGTATAACCTGGGATTACCAAAAGTCTCTCTCAACCAAAAGTATACTTCCCCTTGGCCTGGAGCTTCTATTATTAGGGCAGATCCTTTGGATGAAGGATCAGAGGGAAGGTCAAAAGTAATTTTATTTCCTCGAAGTGTGATAGGTGTTACCACCAGAAGTTACAAAACATGGTATGGATTAAACAATAGAGGACAATCAACCCTTGATTTACAAGTTATTAGGGAAGCACATAGGAGCCATATAGCATATATGAGCTTTTTAAAAAATGAGCTCACAGGGTGATGAAAAGAGAACTGAATTTATTGTTTCTATTGAAGATTTCTGTAAAACATTGAAGCTCAGTCTATATTAAACAAGAGCCTTTGTTGAAATTGATAGAAATCCAAACAAAACTGCTTAAATAAAACAAAATAGAAGAAGGAGGTGGGATTTGTTGGGTTAAATAACTGAAATTTGTAAGAGTGCAGCTGGTTTGGGACATAGCAGGATGCAAGGGATCAAGCAATGCCATATTTCATCCACCCACTCCCCTCTTAGTCTCTTTCTCTACTCATCTGTTGGTGTTGTTTATTTTCTGAACTAGTTTTAATTTCAGGAAAGAGTTCTCTGTGAGGTAGCAAGGATGGCCATTAGCCTATTCAAGCCTATTTTCTACCATGTCATAAAATTCCAATGTAATTCAGAACTTCTGCTTCCAGGTGGATTCATAGAGATTGGGTTTCTTAGACCTTGCTTTTTCACACACTCATCCTGAACCAGTTATCTGGTCCAGGAAATTAACTTGTCTGCCTTTCATTGGCCAGGCCTGAACCATGCAAACTATATAACTGATAAAACAAAAAGATGATTTTCCTGGTAGAATCAAAGCATTGTTGCAAGAAGAATAAATTTGGATAAGAAAAAAAATTGACTTCTAAGATCCAAAAGGGAATAAAGGTGATGTATTTCTTTAAAGAACTTGGACATGAGATATAAAGTCCAAAGCTCTGCAACAAGGATGATGAGCAACATTCCAAATGTCTTTCAGAAACAAGGTATTATTGGCAAATGCTTTACACTTTCCAAAGAGTTTATAGTTCAGAAGATGGGAGCAAAAAAGCATTTAGGTAACAGCTACCTGTATCTGTTTGTCACTTTCCCTATTAGATTTTACTCCCACACTTACACGTGCGTGTTTCTATATACATATATACATATATACACACATATACATATGCTTTTTAAGTGTATGGAATAGCTTATTCACTTCAGGAGTGGGGATGTGATGTAAGCCAGAGGGTTTTATTCAAATGATTGAAATGCAGGTAAGTGATTTTCAAGTACATAGTGATTTGCACTGTATAACTATAAATAGATGCTCAGGGGAAATTCTCTTTCTTCAATCCTATTGACTTATGGAGATGTATAGGACTATCCAAATTCTGAATGGAGTGAAATATGACTTTGTATCGCAATTGCTTTCTGCCAAAGATAAAAATCACTTTACATAAAGAAGTCTTATTCTCACCAGGTGAAAAGCTGCTTTTTTTGTAGTAAAGCACAATACTCTGAAAGATCAAATGGCTCCTATTAGATGCTAAAGCACCCATCCAAGGAAACAGGGAGTAGGGGAATTAAAACCATCTACTTTGGCACCAAAATGCCCTCAGGTTGTTTTCCTGCTTGGCCATTTCCTATCCTGGGGAATTGCTATGCTTATAAACTTCAATTTCCTCATTTAGTCAGTGACTATAATAAAGTTACCTAAAGCATGAGGAGACAAAACTCATAGGACATGTAACACAGAGCTGGCATATTATGAAGGCACAAACAATTGATGATGAGTAATTATGTGGCTAGTTTGTATATAGGAATACAATGAATGCAATATAAGAATTCAATGCAAATTGTGGAAAATGGTACTTTTACTCTATTTTTTGAGAAACTGGATTAAAAAAACAGACTAGGTGTTAGGTTATGAGGATAGCAGTTTTTGTGACACTTGTGGTAATTTATCTGTCTGAACTGTAGTTTTTTCATTGATGAAATCAGAGGTTCAGATAAGATCTTCAGGATACTCTCAGACTTTGAAACTAAGACTCTCAATAAAACATTTTGGTAGCTTCTGTTTTCATACACTTTAAGAACCTGCTGAATGTTTTCCAAAACAGAACTAACATTTATGTCAGTCTAAGCAATGATTTGGTAGTGGCTGAAACTGCTAAAATATTAAAATAACATTTCTTTCAATATTTTCATCTTCATATAGTGCATTGAGTGGGGAGGTTGGAGCTTTGAATTTAAGACACTTATTCTTTTATTCTACAAGGATGAATTGAGTGGCTGTTCTGTCTCTTACTCTGTGCTAGACAGGGGGGTTATATTTCAATTGAGGGAAGGGAGTAAAAACATGTCACAAAAATTAATTACAATATTGGATATGGTGTAATGTAAGAAAAAAGAGAAACAGAAATAATGCTAATGGGATAACCTCATTTTCCTATAGCAAGGACTCTAAAAAAGGTAATTAATATAATTAGATACTTAAGCTACCTATATCTGTGATATAGACCGAAAAGAATTTGACCATGCACAAAAGAGAAAGAGTAGCATTCAAAACAGAGGGTGAGCAAGTGCAAAGGGGTAGGTAAGATCTGGATATATTTGTAGAACTTAACATCAGTATAGTTGAAGCATAGTGAGTGGGGGAGAGAAAATAATATGACATGTGATTAAAGAAAGAGGCCAGACTATACATGACTTTTTAGTGTTGTCAAGATATTGCATTGTTTCCTTGAGCCACTATTGCAAGGGACTGGAGTGATATAAGTTATAATTTAAAACCACTCTTGCTACTATAGGGAAACAGATGGGAAGAGATAAAAGTGGAAGCAGAGAGATCAGTTAGAAAGCTATTAGAGAAATCCAGAGAAGAGATGTTGGTGGGCTAAGCTAAGTGATGACAGTATAATGCACAGGAAGAAAAAAGGTTTCAGACTTATCCATGTCTGTGTGGCTTGCTTAAATTTCTTTTCATCTTGGACTCAGTTTCACTGAAACGTAAACATGTAGAATGTAATCTCTAAAGATTCTCCTAGATCAACATTTTATTCTAGTTTGTAAATATCCCAAAGCCAGACCAATCCATCCATGAAATCCATTTGGCTTTGTTATGATACTCGACCAGTTTCTCAGATATTTCCTCAAGGCAGAGGTGCAGAAATATTGATGGAGCAAAATAATAAGAATCAATGTAGGTCTTATTGAGAGCTGTGGGAGTTTGCTGGCCTTGAAATGTTATCTTCTCTATTTTACAATCAGAATGGCTTCAAAATGGCTCATTCAGTCAGGTACATAGATAAAATTTCAATTTTAAATTCAGACTACAAATTTGATAAATCCATATTATAAATGTTAAATTTTACCTTGTGCTATACAGTATGATGGTTTTCATGAAGAAGTGCAACAGGTTTATAAAAAAATATGATTAAAGTTTTATTAAATGAGGGATTCAAAAGAGAAAATTCTCCAAACTTTTTTCAACATTTTTCTTTCTGGTGTTTAGAATAAAAAGAGTAAATTAATAGAAGAGCAAAACAGTCTGGGATGCCATACGTTTAAGAAAAAGCCAAAGTTCATTTCTGTCTGCAAATTCAAATGCTGGCCGATCAATGTGAGCTTCATAGTATGGTTTGCAGAATTCATTCTATATGCAGCTAATATCTTCAATCATAAGACACAGCCTATTGGCTATTCCAAGAGTTTACCTGGATTGCTGTGGGAAGGGATATTTTCCACTGGGAGGACTCTGGGGAAATATATAGTTACATCACCTATAAATCATATAATCAGGACCTCACAAAAGTAGTAAGGGGTTGGTATTTGCATTTTTCCCCATATAATTCTGTGTATGAAGGAGGTGGGGAGGTGGGTGTTTGTGTGCTTGTGTCACCAGACTTAGTTAAAAGTTTGATTGTGTGTTTCTACTTCAATTTCATGAGATTATGACTGCTTGTGCATACTCTCTCTTTTTTTCTCTTTTAGTTATAGTCTCTAGAAATAATTCTACTAGCAAAGGTCCATGTTTGCATTTTTTGTTATTATTTTTGCAAAATTAATATTTAGTCTTTATGCAATTTGCAGAAGCACAGAAGAAATAAACACATAAAGTTAGTAGTTCTTGAGAAAGCAGACAGAAGTGTTATATAAGTTTTATTAAATTTAAAATTTTAAAAACCAGTTTTTGGTCTGCAGGATGGAGTAAGTTAATCAATATGTATTTGTGTAAAATAGACCATAAGGAAGGAAATATGGCAGGCACTAGGATGACACCAGTAAGCCAGAAAAGAGCCCTGCCTTCATAGGGTTTACAGCCAAAAGAACAGGTAGGCAAAGGAAGCCAATAATTAAAAGTTAATATGGAATTTTAGAGAGAGATATGGAGAACAATCTTGGTGGATAGTGAAAGAAGTCGTATTTAAAGATAAGTGCTGAATGATGAATAGTTATTAGCCAGGAAATGGCAAGAAAAGAGTTTCAGGCAGAGAGAAGAGAATCTAAAGGCTCAGAGATTGCACACTCTGATGAAAGAGCAGAATGAGACCAGAGTAGCTGGAAAAGAGAAAGAAGGAAAGAAGGAAGGCTTCAAGTAAGATCACCGACATATTCAGAGGTCATTTAACCCAAAGCCTTAAAGGATTATGGGACTTTTTTCCAAAAGTCATGAAAAATCATCATTGTGAAGACAAACACTAAACAAGTAAACAAAATAATTTTAGATAAGCAATATGAGATAGAACAAGAGTATAGGAAAAGCTTAGAGGAAACAGTAACAGAGACCTGAATGGCAGAAAAGATTCAAAAGATAAGAGATTTGAATAAAGGGAATTTCCAGCTGAAGAACAAACAGTGCAAAGACTAGGAAGCAATACTGCACTGTTTGTTTAAAGAACAGGAAAAAATGGTTACTTGGATTTTGAACTTCAGCCCTGACTTCCAATTAAGAGTTATTTTCACTGCCCCAACATGCCATTATCTATCTGAGCCTCCTGTGTTGCAAAGTTGAGAGACATTTTCTATTTCACTACAGCGTAAGTACCTGAGTTTAAAGACCATGTCTGTCCATTCATTTCCATGCACTCAATGCCTGGAGCAATGTTTGTTACTTATAACATGCTCAGTAAAAAATTGTTGCATGAAGCAATCTCTAAGATAAAGTGACACATGTCTAATGTTAAAATTCTGTGACTAGAAAAAGAAACAGTTTAAATGATGAAATTCAATTTAGCTAGTTAGTAATCTAATAATGCAGTAAAAATCCAGAAGTCAAAATAGTCAAATTACTTATAGGGATAGATACAGCCTAAATTATAAGACAGAGAGAAAAATAGTATAAACAAGGTGTTTCTCAACCTCAGGACTGTTAACATTTCGGACCAAATAATTCTTCATCATGGGGCTGCCCTGTGCATTGCTAGCTCCTGCCCACTGGATGTTGGTAGTACCCCTTCGGCGGTAACAACCCAAAATGTCTCCGGATATTGCCATACGGCTCAGTTTGAGACCATTGGTAAAACAGTGTTAATGCCACGACTCAAAAATGTTACGGAAGTCGCATCAACCAAAGGGGTTTCAGTTGATTTGTGTGCAAAGTTTTCCAATGAGGTATAATAAATGTGTCCTCTGAATTGAAATACTGTACATCATACATGCATTCTTAGCAGCAGCAAAACAAAGAATCTTAATTTTTTATTATTTTTATAGTTACTGTTGAAACATCCATCAATGTAAAAGAAACCACTTTTAAATTTTTCTTTATAAATATGTAATGTAATTGTAGAGTAAACCTCCTTTATCATCCTGATGGGTAATCAGACTAATACTGATCTTGTATATGGAGTTTTACCAGGATTTTATTCTATTTTTTTAAGTAGTTTGTGGAGGAATGAAGGAGAGGAAAAGGTTTGATTTGCAATATGTCAAAATCTGTGTAATAACACAGTTCCACTTTATCATTGAGCTATCACACACAGCTTTCCTATATAGTTTTAATAATTTTTAAAAATAGCCTTATTTTTTGTTCTGATTTTAAATAGAGAATGTAGGCAAATACACAAAAGGAAATTAAAATTAAAATTATCCACAATCTCATCATGGTATGCCAGATGTACAAGGTACCTGTTTAGGTGAGAACTGATTGCATATATATGCATAGATATATTAGTATTTATATCCTACCAAATGTATCTGGACATCTGGATAGTTAAGTAATGCTTTGGTCAATAATTGTTTGGCTGGGAGTGACAGAAACCTGAAAATATTAACTTAAACAAATTAGTGACTTTGAGTTATTTATATAATAAGTTTAAAAGAGAACCACTCATGGTTGATGCAATGAGTCCACACTTTCACTGGAAACTGAAGCTCCTTTTGACTTTCTGTTGTACCATTTCTAAACATGGATCCATTGGCCCAATGCTTACAAAACAGCTTCTTTAGAAAGTCATCACCCAGGTTCTGAACTGAAAGAGGGAGAAAGAGTAAACAGCAAAAGGCAGGGGCCACCTGATTCTTACCCTATAAACAAGTTTTCTTGGAACTTAAGAGAGCTTTCCAGGTGACACTCATTATAGCTCATTGGCTAAAACTGTGTCAAATATACCAATATATAAAATTCAAAAATAGTACAAAATTGTACAAAGTTAAAAATGATAGACATCCTCCCAAAAATAGACATACTTTTTTCCCAAGGTAGAACTATTAACCATTTAGTAATGGACTTCCAGTTGCTTGCCCGTGTACCTACAAAAAGAGAGCACACATATAGGCAAAAAGCTCCCAACAAACAGAAGCCCAGGACCTGACAGTTTCACAGGTGAATTGTTTCAGACATTTAAAGAAGAATTAGTACCAATCTTTCTCTAACTAGTCCAGAAAATTTAAGAGGAAGGAAAACTTTCAAACTCATTTTACGAAGCCAGCATTACTCTGATACTAAAAACAAAGACACTACAAAGAAAGAGAATTACAGGCCAATATCTCTGATGAACACAGATGCCAAAATTCTCAACAAAATACTAGCAAATTGAATTCAACAGTACATTAAAAGAATTATATACTGTGATCAAGTGGTATTTATACCAGGCATAAAAGGACCATTCAACTTCTTCAAAACCATTAATGTGATTCATTACATCAACCAAACCAAGGATAAAAATTACATGATTACCTCAATAGATGCAGAAAAACATATAAGCATTAAGGTTATTTTTCCCTTACCTTAAAAGAATATATTGATATTTTACTCTTAACAATGTCATCGACAACCTTCCAGATCAATATTTAGAACTAATAAAATATACAATAATAAATTGTGTAAATAATAAATGTACAATAGACCACACTATGAGCATACTATATTTATTAAACTGTTCCACCTTAGTAGGTACATAGACTCTCTCCAAATTGTTTTTCTTATAAATAAAGCCACAGTATACATTTTTGTACTGTATCTATACACAAATGGGTGACTTCTTCTGAGAATAAGTTTTCTAGAAATAGAACTACTATATCAATACTTTTAATCATTCTAATAGTTAATGTCATATTGCCTTCCAAAAGCCTATATCCCGTTAACACTGTATGAGAATTTTCTTTTCCTATACTTTCATCAACAATGGATATTATCCATCTTTTGATGTTTTCTAACTATATAGCCAATAATGTACCTCTAGGTAGATTTCTTTTAAAACTTACCATTGTAAAGAATTTCATATAACTCAAGAGAAGAGTGAATAGTGTAATAAATTCCTGTTACCTATCATTTAGCTTTAACAATTACCAGTTGTTTTGTTCACTGGGGTTTAATCTTTTTCTTATTTTTTCTGCCATTCCCTACCTTTTTTGCTTGCTTATTTGTTTACTTCTCATTCTCATATCAATTTGATTTCTTTCAAAATCCTATGAATTTGTTATTAAAGCTTTATAACCATGAGTAAAATTTTCTATCTAGAGCAGAGATAATAAATATGTGGGGTGAATCTCATCAGTTTTCCCCTTCTGAACCTGAGTAGATATTAATGGATCAATACATTCTCTTGCAGCAAGCTCATATGTGTCCTTACAACTCTTTTTAGCACAGTGCTTTAGTCCCCATCCTCCAGGCTACAGACCAGTATTGTCTGCAGCCTGTAAGGAACCAGGCCACAAGGCAGGAAATGAGTAGCAGACAAGTGAGAAAAGCTTCATCTGTGTTTGCAGCCACTCCCCAGAGTTAGCATATCCACCTCAGCTCCACCTCAGATCATCAGAAATTTGATTCTCATAGGAGCATTGGTCTCTGGTGCCAAAAAGTATGGGGACCGCTGCTTTAGACCACTGGTTCTCAAACTTTAGCATACCAAAACATCACCTAGAAACCTCGTTGAAACACACATTCTTTGATTCCTCATTATATATTCTCATTCAGTGGATCTGAGATGGCACATAAGATTCTACATTTCTAACAACCTGCCAGATGATGCTGATGGTGTCTGTCTACATGTCACACTTTGATAACATTGTACTAGACCAGTTCTTCCCAATTTTAATGTGCATATGAATAACTGGGGATCATGTTGAAATGCAGATTTTGATTCAGTAGGTCTGCTATAGAGCCTGAGATTCTGCTTTTCTAGCAAGCTAATACATGATAGTGCTGATCCATGGACCAAATTTGAGTATCTCAGTCCTCAATGGTCACTACCAGAGATGGCTCATGAAGCGAAATGAATTGACTGTGTCTGGTTTCCTTGCTCTCAAAGATTGCTAACTATCACTCCACAGATGAGACCTCATTGGCTACAAAATATTTAAAAAATATCCCACACTTAGAAATTTTAATTCACTGAGTTTTGAGTGGGGCCTGGGAATCTATTTTTACAACTCCGTGTTAATTCTGAGGCATAGGTTAAGTGTTGGAGCCAGTAGTTTACCTGCCATGAATGATACACAGTTGTTGTTTTTTTTCTTGGATTCATCTCATCTCTCCCCCAAACATCCACCTTATTGACAGGTGTATTTGTACTGAACTTTTTATGGGTATGCTGGATGCTATGAGCCATGCAGAGAGGAGTCGGAAGTTTAATCAGAGAAGATCCTACTTCTATAGACATGAAAAACTGGTGGAAATGTGCATAAAATACATAATTAACATTGTAGGAAGTAAAAAATTTTCTTCACCTCTTTTTACTTCTTTTAGGAAGTTAAGTTCAAAACATTACTTAAAATAAGATTTTCCATTTCAAAAGAAAAACTCACAAAAGCATAGAAATGCCAAGGTGATGGTTTTCTGAATAACATTAAGTCATAATATAGGATTACACATGGGTTGTATTCCCAATTTTTAGCCAGATTTGTAAGTATAACACATGTTCATTACTCAGAACATACGACAGTGGGGAAATGAACACCACCTAGAGAACTATAACTTTCTTCATTCTTTGACTGTGGGGGATTTTCTATTTGTAGTCTTAATGATGTACAACTATAGTGTTTGCATTTTAAATAATGTGCCAATGGCATTCTTACACAGCATTCTTGTTTTCTCAAATTCTCATTCTATATAGTATTATTTACAGGTTATAAAAAAAATCACAAAATGCTAATAATGTAAGTGATATGTTTACTGTCATTAAGATTTTGAAAGAACCATTTGGGAAAAGAGAAGAATTGAGAGGAAAAAGAACTGTAATCAAGTATAAAAATACTTTTAAAAAGGGGAACTGAGACATTTTTCAGCGGTGACCTTTATAACACTGCTATGGAACTGGGACTGTAATTGTTCATCACTCTTTTCAATGTTCGATACTCTGCTTACCACAACTCATTCTTTCAATACCATTGATGCCTTTAACAACGCTGGCTGGCAATCACTCTTTGTAAATTACAAAGTTAGTGGCGTTCCTTCTTCCCTATTTTGTGGTTCACTGTTATTAGAGTCTCAACATTCTTTGTCTCAATGAATGCAGCCTGGTAAGTGAATTAGGAAATTCCTCCGGTGGTAAAGAGTGATTTTTAAGCAGGATATCATACTGGTTAAATGGAAGCATGTGTATAAACTGGAAGCCTTTCATCAATACTAAATAATGCTTCCTGCACTTCTAAAGGAGTTGACCATGCATCAAGCAGGTCCTTGATTTGGTCGTTTGTCCCCTGCTGTACAGTGGTATGGTTAGAAATATTTTGATACTATTATGCAACTTATTTCTTATTCTTGTGGAGTATTCTTAAGGAATGAGAAACCCATACAATGTCTAATAAATATTTTATAAGATGTTAAATTTTAAAGTTTATATACATTGTTCACTGTAATTCTTAGAACAGCTCTATATGATAGGTGTAATACATGTTTTATGTGAGGCTTTACAGATGAGAAAACTCATGCTTAAGGAGGTTCAAAAGAAAAATGGCTATAAACTTGCAGCCTTATACATTACAAAACAACTTAAACTTGCACAAAAATAAATGTTATGAGACTAAAACCCTCATTTTCTGATGTAGTGCTTCCCAACTCACTACACCATTTTGCCCTTGAGATTATTTTTATACCATATTAAGATTATATTTTTAGTATATTTCAAATAAGAAATGCTAAAAACATGCTGTGGCATCAAACCCTAGAATCATCCACTTAAGATGTTTTGATTTTGCTAGGCACCAATGTTCACATTAACCATTTTAATGAAGCATATAGGTACTGTTGGGAAAGAAAGGCATTCAGAATATTTAGTTTTATTTATCTTAGCACAATAGTGATATAGGTGAATTGCAACCAACTTAGAGTTTATGTTCTTAATCTTCAACTATCTGGACTGTTTCCATAGAACCAGTAATCAGCTCTAAAATTCACTTAAAGACAGAGAGACTCTTTATTTGATGTGATTCCTCTGTTGGAATAGATGAATTTGTATTTTTCCTTCCATGGGAAGTTTTTATATTGCTTGGGATATTAAAAGAATGAATGCATTTGTAGCACCATTATTCTATGTCTTTGATTTCCATTAGAATAAATTATCAATATTATTTCTTATTCACACAAGGGAATTAAATCACTTTGCTTTCTTTTCTTTCCTATTCCTGAGAGTGATGATCATGGACAACAGATATTGAGAACTTATTGTAAATTAGGCACTATTCTAGTACTTTTTGTGTGTTTGTGCATAATCCTCTCAACAATCTTATGGGATAGTTACAGTTATTAATCCCCATTTTACAGATGAGGAAACTAAAAACAGATAATTCAGTGACTTACCCAAGTTCACAAGGCAGATAAATGGTAGAAATAAGATTCATAACCTATTTCTCAGTTTCAGCACCCATTCTCTTAGAGAATTGGTTATGCTGCCTCTCCTGATACAGTACAAAGCAAAGGTGTGGGCATCTTCCACACTCACAGAAAAAATCTCTTCTGACCCTAGTATCCTGTGAAACATTATGAAGATGTCTGACATTACTTAGTTTCCTTCTCATCAAAATTATTCTAACCACCCTTTTGTGCATCAGGGTAATAAAAACTATTTCAAGGGCCTTTCTAATGTATAGGCTATCTCTTTAATGCTGAAATTTGCTGTTTCTTAATGAAATACATTGGCAGTTTATATTCATCTTTACTACTTACTTCCCTAACTGTTTTTGCCCATCTTCCATTTTCCTACTCATTACATTTAACACTATGTGTTAAGTGATCTAAATGTGTTATGTATATTATCTTATTTAGTATTCACCACAGCTTTATGAAGTAGACACAATTTTCATTCTTATTTTACAAGATGAGAAAACTATGATTTAGAAAGATTGAGTTGTCTAAGGTCTAATAGGTAACTCAAAACAGAGCTGGTATTTAAACCTAAGAAGTCTAACACTGTTTTTTTTTTTCTTTAGCTTATCCTGGATTCATGTTTGCCTGTTTAAAGTCCATATAGAAGTATTATTGTCACAGAAGTTATGAATGTGTCACAGAAAAATCTCAAATAGCAATTAAAAGATAGGCATTTGTGTGGAGGACTCATTTATTAATAAAAGATTGATAACTTTCAAGTTTCCCTAGGTGATATTATTTTTAACCATCTTGCATTCTGATGTACTCTCTTGAGTGTGAGAGAAAAGAATGTAGTTAGAGCAAACTTATGGCATCCACAACCCCAGTATAACCCAGTGAACATGTCCTGCTCCTTGGAGAGCACCATCCATTATGAGTATCACAGTGGAATCAAAGCTTTCTCAAAGCTTCTCACTTGTAAATAATAGAATTGTTGATCTTTATTCCATAGTGAGTCAAGTATTTTTCCAATGTGTAGAATAATTTCATGGGTAGGTTCATCCACAAAAAATTTTAATAAGACATTCTAATTATATAAAATTCCAGACTGATTCCAGTTCTACTGTAGCTCAACCATTGGCCAGCTGATTTGCAAAAAGGGACTTCAACTTTGCGCTTATGGTAGATAAACTGGTTTCACTTCTTGTCCAGCAGGTACTAGAGCTTTGGGCACGTAAATCTCTCTGAACCTCAGTTTTATTCTTAATATTGTAGGAATACAAAGAAATCATGTTGCATATACATTTTACTTTGTGGTTGATTTTGAATGATAAGCATTTTCCCTACAGCTGTGAGAGATTTCATTTTTGTAAAATTCTCAGAATAAAGATATATAATGTGGTTTAAGATTATAGAGAATTATTACTTGTAGCATATGAGTAAGCCATGCACACAGGCAGAAATGCTTGAAACTGTTCACCACTAGAAACCTTATAACTATCTGAAAATGCAACGGGGCAAAGAGCCCCAAATTTGCATCTGGTATCCTTTGTTCTCTCTTATAGTCTAACGTAATGATTCTCAAGCTGTTTCTCTTTTTTTCAACTCAAACAACCTTAATTGAACTTTTACTGATAGAAGATATCACTTGAAGAAATGTGTTTCTACTAAAGTCTCAAACTTGTGAAAGTTGTTGAGTTATTCTTACTTTTTTTTCAGAGCCTTTGGAATTAAAAGTAAATACTAGCACTGTGCATCCGTCAAGCACTATTCTTTGGAATGGCCAAAATTTTAAAGATTGATAATATTAAGTGTTGGTGAGGTTGTGGAATGACTAAAATATTCATATTTTGTTGGTAAAATATCAACTGGTAAATGCATTAGAAAACTAACACTCTTTAACAAAATATATGCTTTCCTTATGACCCAGCAATCCTACTACTATGTATATATCCACAGTATATTAATGTATGTCTTCAAAAAAATTATGTGTGTTTTTAGCAATCTATTCACAATAGCCAAAATTAGAAACTATCTAAGTGTCATTAACAGGAAAATGGATAAATGAATTGTGTGTGTTTATATGATAGAAAACTACATAGCAATAAAAAAGAACAAACTACAAATACACTCAAAAACATGAAAAAAACTCAAAAACATTAAATTGAATGAAAGGAGAAAAATAAGAAGAGTTAATAATATATAATTTCATTAACATGAAGAAAAAAAATAGGCAAAAACAGTCTATGCTGATGGCAGTTAGAATAGTGTTTACCTCCACAGTGGTCCCCAACATTTTGGGCACCAAGGACCAGTGCTCCTATGAGAATCTAATGCCTGATGATTGAGGTGAAGCTGAGGTGGTGATGCTAGCACTGGAGAGCGGCTGCAAATACAGGTGAAGCTCTATTTGCTTGCCTACCACTCACCTGCTGCTGGGCGACCCAGTTCCTAACAGGCCACAGATGGTTACTGGTCTGCAGCCCAGGTGCTAGGGAGCTCTGTGTCTAGGGGATAGCTGATGACTGGGAGGGGGCACAGGGGTAATTCACTGGGGATAAAAATGTTGTAAATATTGATCTGGATGGTGCCAATATGCATACATATGTAAAAGTTAGTGAACATGCATTTTAAAGATTTAAAGATTTTACTATAGCCACAGCATACCTAAAAATTTCTGGAAAAAAAAAAACAGGGAATGTATTGGAAGAAATTTATTAATATAAACTACATCACAGAAAATTAGTTTCAGAAAAACCTTCTGAAAACCCAATTTCTTCAACAAACATGTAGCATAAAAATAAGGCGTAAGAGATAACTAATACAGATTTAAAAATATATAATAAACATGTCAATCAAATTCAATTTATGTGGATTCTGTTTGGGTCCTGAATTTTTTTAAAAAAACTGTGAAGATATTTTTGAGTCATTGGGGGATAATTAAAGATGGTCTGGTTTCTAAATAATATAGTGTTTGTTATTAATTTTGTTGGTATGATAATGATATTGTGACTCAAGGTGATATGATAGGGTTTCTGAGATTTGCATTAAATATTTCAACCAATAAACTGAGAGCAAAGAAATTAAACAAGAATAACCAAATGTTGAATTTTAGGAAGGAAACCCAGTTTTATGACTTAGGTAACTGAAGGAAGTAGCACAAAAATAATAAACCCATGTTAGGGTAGAGTGAGGGGTGAGTTAATAAGTCAAGTTTTTGAAAGAGCTTGGTGTTCCAATGAGCCATTCAAGAAGAGCTGTTGGCTGTGTGGCCAAGAGCTCAACACAGAACTGAGGTCTGGGCGTGAGAGAAAGATGTGAGGATCTCCAGTCCTACAAACTGCAGTTCTGAGTCTGAAAGAGAAAATATAAAGAGAACATTTGGAGTGACCTTAAGAGCTACCAGAAGCTGAAGACCTTCAACACTCAAAGTGTAGACAAAGGAAACAGGGCCCCTGCAGGATGCTAAGAAGGCTTAATAAGGAAAACTGGGAGGAGAAAAAGTAGAAAGCATAAGAAAGTTAGGAATTGCAAAAAGCATCGTTTGAATTTCATTCAGCAAATATTTTCTGAGGACTTACTAGCAAGACACTAGAACTGAGCTGTTGAGAGGCCATTGCTAACATCTTCCTGCGGCTGTCCTGGTGGACTGTTAGGGGACCAGGGAACAAGTACACGGTTGCGGTAATGAAGAGCAATCCGGACAGCAAGTATTAACTCTTATCAGAAGTGTAAGAGAAAAGGATGAGTGAGCCAGTGAGAGAAATTTGAAAGGGCTTTCTACTCCTTGCACTGATATAACAAGAAGAGATTATTTTACTGAGAGAACCCTTGGCATCATGTTTTAATTAGGGCCATCCTCTGTGCTCTATGATTGGAATAGAGGCTCATTGCTTTCAAGCAGGGGAAGCTCAGCAGTCGCAGAACCCTGCAGTCGACTATACTGCAAAGAAAAGTGCCAGTCATTTCCCTGGCCTAGGGTTAAAAGCAACCTTCTTTCATATTTCCTTGAGCTCTGCACACCCAAGTAGGGACCCTATTTGCCACGTTTCAGCCCACAGTTAATTTACCTTCATTTCTTTTTTTCCTTACTCCTGAATTGAATTATCACCTTTCTGAAAAGTGGCATGTGTAATGGAAAAGCTGACACTGGCCAAAGTGGAGTGTAGCAGTCCAAATGAGGCTCCTATTATCGCCCTATTACACGAGGAGCAGCTTTCTCTTTGCCTTTCATTCATCACCTGATAACTATGAAAACCTAATCGAGCCGCTTTGTTTTAATGGCAGCTGTTCTGCCCTGACCTGTGCTCTCACCCACCTTGCTCCATGAGCAAACAGATGAGCTTCATTTGGAGTTGAAGTTATTGTGCCTGAAAATCACAGTAAGAGGCAAGGAGATTTTTTTTGTGTTTTTGTTTTTGTTTTTATGGAACAGGGAGCATTAAACACTGCTGTCTGTCCCACTGAAGTCTAGAACATGACACCTAGCTAATGGGCACACTCTGAAACCATTTTATGTAACACTCTTCAGACTCAGGGACCTCAGTTTTGCATTCTCTCTCCTGCTGAAGGCTTTAAAGATCCCTCCTGATGTTTCCATATATATTTCAAATAGATTAAAAATATATTCGAGGAAATGATTTTAATAGTGGATGTTTCTTAGCCTGTGCCACACACTATATGCACTTCCAGTCAGAACTATTTATTTTACCTTCCCTATACCCTGAAGCAAGGCCCATTTGTGAAATTTAATCCTACCTCCTTACTTCCTTGGAATGAAGAAAATTTTTAGATCTCTCACCAGGCGCACTTCTCATGTTTGGAAGATTTTTGTTTGGTGGTAGGTTTGGGTTGTTTTTTTTTTTTTTTTTTTAATGGGGGTAGGAGGAATGTTTTTTTTTTTTTTTTTTTCCTCAATTGGAGGCCTTTTATTTATTTTTTATTAAACACCAATTTTCACAGCTCACTTTACAGGAGCCACTGCAGACTCTCTTTAGTGAAGGGTTCTCCTTGGTTTTTGAAAGCTCCGTTGCTCTTAATTACCATTACCTTTCTCTCAGGCCATGGATGATTTCCTCTCTCCTCACAGGGTTGAAAGTTCATGGCTGTTTCTAATTCAAAATTAACAGAAATAAAAAAATATTTTTCTTGAGGTAATAATTTTCTTGCACTTACTTCTGCTCACTTGTCACAGTGCAAAACGGACCATGGTTCCAAGCCCGTGTATGATCCCTGACATTGCCACAGGCACAACAAGAACAGTCATTTTTTTAAGCAGTTTTGCTAAGATGGAGCTATCATTGGGCTCATATTTGTGTTGAATCTAAAGGAGTTGGTGAAAGAAATGAGGCAAATAGAATATAGATTGAATCTGAGAAACCTCTATTTCATTAGCTCTGCTTACTAGAAAGTTGGTGCATGGAAGATTATGTCACCATTTACAGAGTTAGTGTGGCTGTTTGTCAAGCAAGACAAAAATTCTTTGTATTTGTATTCTTACCTAGCCCCCATTTTAAATGATGTCTCTTCTCCATTTCTCATCCAGACATTTTTCTCTATTTGCATTCAATGCTACTATCTCCCTGTCCTGTTTTTCAAATTAAATATCATACTTAAAATATTAATGCTTCTTGTTCTTTGATTCTTTGTTTATTTATCTTATGCAAAACACAACAGCAAGCCCTCCATCTGTATTAAATGCTACTGTATGGGCAGATTCAATGACTTATTAATGACTGTTCCACGATATGGAGAGATTGGGCTTTATATAATCAAGCAATTCTTATTCAAAAATGCTCTGCTAGTATTACCCTGTAGGGAAAAAAATAAAATATGCCTATCTTTTCCAAGAAAAATGACTTGCTTTGTGAAGACCATTGTAGAGATAACTAAGTATTAAAACTAAGTCGTTATTTCAGACTCCAAGGAAGTTAACTCGTGTGTTATTTGGATATGTAAATTTTTGTCACATTTATAAAAGTGGAAACCACATACCATAAATGTATAGTTCAATGAATTATCAAAAAATATATAACCAATATGCCATGGTCAAGGAATGGTATACTTTTAAGGTGTCTTATTCATGTTTCTAGCCCATACTCTAATAGATTGTTTCCATTTTTTTGTATGATTTTAGTGTTGTTTATATTTATTCTTTATAAGCAGTAGATATGAATCTTTTGTCTCTTGTATGTGTTAATACATATAGACTGCATTCTCAGTCTTTTAATGGTGTCTTGATAAATAGAAGTTCTTAATTTTAATGCAGTCCAATATATCAAACTTTTCTGCTATAGTTAGTGTTTTTGTTAACCCTACTTAAAAATCTCTCCCTATTCCCAATACATGAAGAAGTATTTATTATTACTTCCTAAAAGATTTACTGTTTGTCCTTCATAGGTAGATCTATATTCACTAAAAATTTATTTTGGTGTCAGTGTGAGAGCCATGAGAAACCATTAAAAGTTCTTAGAAGAAGCTTGACATGGATTAGTTTATATTTTATAAAGACTTTCCTGGCTGCTATGTGGAAGATGGATAAAATTTGAGACAGGAAAAACATTTTAAATATTCTCTTTCAATATTTCAGGTGAGAATTATGGATAGGATCTGGGTAAAAACAGTGAAGATAGAGGGAATGGTTAGATTTGAGAAATGTTACAGAAGTTACCTTCAAATTTTACAGATGTGAGGTAAAAGGAAAAGAGAAATCAAGAGTATCAACTTGGTTCTTGACTTAAGCAACTATCACCCAAGTGATAGTACTATTGAGCATGAGTGAGCAGACAAAAAAGAGAAAATATCTATAGAACAAATTGAAGAATTTTGTTTTGCTCAGGTTAAGTTTGAGGTAACTCATCAAAGTGGAAATGAATGAATGAACAAATGAACCAACAGACTTGTTTGTGATAAATAAGTCAGTATTAGAATTAGAGCTCCTAGATGTTTTCACCCTAAGTTTAGGATTTTTTATTCATCATACCTACATAATCTAGAGAATATTCAAAGTATGATAGAAAAACAAAGAAAAGATCCTCTGGTCAAGTAAGTTGGAATATTTTATGTATTAACTCTCTTGATGATATATTATATACGTTACTTAAGTCTCAGATATTCTACACACACACCAAAAAAAAAAATACTTTTTTAGCTTTATTTAACCCATTATATCTCAAATTGATTATTTTAAGATATTTTAAGATCCCACAACACCAGTATTAGTGTCCCATGGAATAACCTAGGAAAAGTTGGTCTTTAATATACCATGTTAATATATGTTAACACACATGTAGACACATGCACACACACCGTGGAAACTTTATTGCCTTACTGCAACACTCAAAAAACCTGCACCCAGTAAACATTACTTCTTGTTCAAATTTGTCTATTTCTGCAATCTTATACAAGTGCAAAATGTCTTTTAACTGCCCTTTTTTAAGGGTAGATCCCCCCTTGACATAACAATTAAAAATTAAGAAGTTATAGGGTCATAATTAAACTGTCCCCCTGAACCTTTGTTGACTAAAGCTGCATATTAACCACATCTCATTCACATAGGAGTAGCAAGAAATATTCTGAACACCAACTGTTACAAGATAACATAACAAGCTTTGACAGCTTCCTAATTACTTGACTACCCAGCAGTTAAAAACTCTTTAATACTGTAGTAATTTTCTTCTTTGCACATAAGTCAAAAGGTATACTTAATTTGCTATTTAATTGATATCTGTATTGCTACTTTAAGAATACACATTCTCCCAGTATGTTTAACTATTAATTTGTAACCTTTAATCTGCACACGAGAAATAATTATAAAAAGAAATTACACTATTAACCATGATGTCAAGAATAAATAAATCTAAAAACTGCAACTCAAAATGGATTGAATCCCATTTTTTAAAACAAACTCCCATTTTTTCTCTAGCTCTAACCTACTTTCTACACTTAATAACTGTATATTCTTACAAACTTTATTTTTCTCACCTGTAGAATGAATAAAATAATAAATAGTCTTAGGATCATCATAAACATCAAATGAAAATGATGCATGTAAAAGGATTAGAATAGAATCTAGCCTATATAAAATGTTGAAGAAATGCTAGCTCCATCAACCTCAAATTCTTGGATCTGACAGCAAAATGGGCTTAATATATATTTATTCAACTAAAATAACATGAAACTCACATTAAAGTTCTCTTATTATATTAGTAGAGTAAGATATCTAGAACCAGAGTCATGAAACATGAGATGTTGTCTAGCCTTAGACAGAACTGGCAGTATAACTATGAGCAATTAGTAGATCTAGAGGTGCTTTTGAGAATAGTATGATAGCTTCCACATATAGAGTACTTTTTACTTACCTAGTACTGTGCTAAGCCCTTTAAACTTCACAACAGCTCTATGAGGTGGGCAGTATTGTTGATCTCATTTCACAACAGATTAACCCTACAGACTCCAAGTAATATGTCCAAGACCAAACAACTATTAAGTGTTGGAAGATTTTTATCTAAGTCTGTATGCCTGCAGAACCCATACTCTTAACCACGCTCAGTACTACTATTGAAAGAATCTTGTGAATATAAGTCATATAAAAGAAGGAGTAGAGGGAGAGAAGAATCTGCACATTAAAGTAGTGCAAATTAACATAATATGCCCACTCCACACAAAAAGTATCTGAGTCATTTTAAAACAAATTTTTAAGTATTATAAACCAAAATGATGTTCCTAAATTATTTTCCTAAAACCACAAATCCTACTAGATTGAATACTTCCTTACAAGTAAGCATATGTTTATTTAGAGAATCCTGGGTCAGCTGCCATACAAAGAATAACAGAAATACAATGCATTTCTTTACCTAAAAGCTACTTGTCTAGTGGGGAGAAAATACAGTGTCAAGCATATAATACTTGGGAAGTGGCTGCATAAATGAGATACTTTTAGACAAATGCAGAAAATACTATAACACAAGTAAAATATAAGGTAGCAAAACGATTCTTGAGGGAAGTGAACAAGGAGAATTTGGGCATATGTAGAAGATATTTTAGAAGAAAAGGCTTTTTATCTGGGTGGGATTAAAATAGGTAAGCTAATTGGACAGTTTAGCTACATTTGTACACAAGAAGATGAGTACAGTATGTACTCATCATTTGTTTCTAGGGAAATCAAGGTAGTCAGTCTGCTTGGAGGTAGATCCACCAGGAAGTGATAGAATAAATGAAATGCCCAGGACAGAGAGTTTGTACTTGATGGTAAATAAGCTCTTTGAGATTCTTAAGAAGTTACGTAATTCCCTTGGCTGTAACGTTGTAAGGATTCTAATGATTTCAGCAAAATTTCAGAGAAATGTACCCTTTGAAATCTTGAGAACATTATTTCTATATTTGGGTAAATATGGTCTCAATTCTCATTCATGTCTTATATACCCTCATTTTTATTTTCTCCACCAGCCAAAATCAACCTAAGCATCTATTGTAATTTTTTTCACACATATTACATCAAATGTTGTATATTCTAAATATCCAATTAAGCATATTTAGAACACATTTAGTTTGCCAATGTATATATAGTACTTAGTAGCTATGTGGAATTATTTAGTCTTGCCTACCTAGAGGCATTTCATTGAATAATTTCCTTCCCCTCTCTCATGAATTCCAAAAAGCTGTGTATTCGATCTTGTACTTTCTTTAAGCTGCTATTTAAAAAAAAAAAAGATGACTTTTTTAATGCCTTAGGTTGGTGCTGATAATTGTAACCTAATAGCTAGAAAAGTTCATCGAAAGATTTACTTCTCTGTAGACCAAAGATGCTTAATCTTTCCTAATTGATTTGGTGATTTAATAGTATAATAAAAGTTATAGAACTCTTCCCCAAAGAAAACAAAATGTAGCAGCAACATCGAGATCTTTGTATCATTTCTGACTTTCACCTGAGAACCCAGATTAAAAATTCCCATTGTAGATTACCACTTCAGTTTTCTTGGAGGACTGAGATTCAGAGTACATACTCAATATCAGGTAAACAAGGACTCAAACCCAATTTTTGCTTCTTTTCAGATATATGATCATAGTCAATCTATCCATTCCCTGTCCCATGGGTAATAGTAGCATTTACATCTTTGGGTCTCCATGAGAGTTAAATGAGATATGCAATATCTCAACATGACATAGCATTTTACCTGGCACACAGGATTAATCAATGTTAGCTATTATTCTCTTCAAAAAGCATTTGTATTTATTTGGTGGCTCAGGCTTTTCAGTGGGAATGGAAGCCAAGGCAAAAAAGCTGGTCTTCAGAGACTTTTGGGGGGAATCTGAAGAGCAATTTTCAGGATGAGAACTATGGTGGGAAAAGTCTTTTTCATTTCATTTAAAGGCCCATTAAGGGATTGCTCCCTCTAGCCCTCTTATGAATGATGTCAGGGAGAAAGCCAAACCTTGTCAAAAGAGACAAAGAAGCAGAGTTTGATCAAAGCACTGAGAATCTCTGTAAAGCTATCGATTAAGATTTAGGATTTCTGCTCATTTGCAGTAAAATACATTTAGAAGAACATTACCAAAACATGCTCTCAGCATGTTAAGAAAATTGCCTCTGATTTGATTCTTGCTTGAGTCTTCCCTTATTTTAAGGAATGATTTAGAATATCTGTAATTGTGAAAGTATGCAATAAACAACAACAAAAATTTAAGTTGTAATATTTTATAGTCTCCCAATGGTCAGTTAGTAAGACAGTATAATTCACATAAACATTACCCAAGATAAGCCAATGTATAGTTTTAAATTTTCATGTAGTCACATTTTTTAAAAAAGTTAAATAAAATGAAATTAAATATAATAATATATATTATTTAACCCAGCATATCCAAAATATCAGTTCAACCTGTACTCAATATAAAAATTTATTGAGATATCTTGCATTCTTATTTTTATACCAAGTCATGAAACCCAATGTGTCTATTATACTTACACTGCATCTATATTCTGATGTTAAATTTTTAATGACAAAAGTAAAATGCAGTTCTGCCAAAACAATTAAGTCATATTTATATAAAAAATATTTTACATTTTTCCATTTTAAAATTTACAGTTAAATATTAAAAATTCAGTCCCTAAGTTACACAGCCATATTTCAAGTATAGAATATTCACATGTGGCTAGTGGCTACCATAACCTTCCATAGCCCAGGTTTATAGGAAAGGGTGTGAATTTTAAGTCAGAATCTCTAGATCTGAATCCTGTTTCTCCCATTATTTACTGTGTCTTTGTACAACTTGCTTACCTTCTCTGTGCCATAGTTTTGTCCTCTCTATCTAGCTCCCTAAGTTTGTTGTAAGAGTCGAATGAGATAATGTAAGAGAAAGGGCTATAAAATAAAATGTAAACATAAGGTATTTTAAATTTAATGATATGGAGGTAATTATTGAGTGATTTTTTCAATCAGATTTTACATTTATTGAGTCAGAAAAAAATCATTTTCTTTATTTCCACTGATGATTATAAATTCTAAAGTTAGAATTTAGTGGGTTGGTACTTTATTAATGCAATCTTTGTAATACCTTTTGTTAGGAAAAAGAATGCCTTCGTCTTGAATATAAGTTCTCAAGATTTATTTTTTTTAACAAAAATGATTTTAAAGTTTTTTGAAGAAGAGCTTATATGACGACATGCTCACCATGAGGTGTGTGTGTGTGTGTGTATGTGTGTGTGTGTGTGTGTGTGTGTGTGTGTGTGTGTGTGTGTGTGTGTTTGAAAAGATACACATCGAATTGTTAAGACTATTCCCACAGAGGGGGATGGAAAGAAGAGAAACTCTCCTGTTTTACTTCAAGGACTTCTCCAATAGTTCCGTTTTGAACAAAAAACATTTTTGTAACAAAAATCAGTACATATAAAAACATCATCTTATGTAAGGCAAAGTGCTCTGATTCTGCATTGATAAGAGATGAAAATATTTGGAGAACAAGTTTTATTATGAGAATTATTATGGAGAAATCAATAAACCATAACTACTTTACATTATGAAACTCAGCTCTATGCAGTGTCCTGTGTGAGCTGCATCCCTAGCACAAATCAGCACTGGCAATTTGGATCTCCCACCCTCAAAACTCGTTCTTTGAGTTCGTATTTGATATTTATAATTCTTGTTCTTATAAATAGCCTTTTAAAAAATTTGACATGTGTCTCCACGAGGATATCTTTTTAAATTTGTTTTAGCCTCTCTAGAGAATTATTACTTACAAGAGCCCCTTAAATGAAATTTCTATTGTATGTACCTCAAAATCTCTATTTAGATCACATAATTTCAAACATTACCTTGGAATCTAATAAAAATTTATCTAGGTGTTTTTTATGCTAAGCAGCCACAGAAAGAGTCAATTTTATGTATTCAGTTTATCTTTGAAAAAATAACACAAGGTAACAATGATTTTTAAGGACTCAAAACCATCTCCTGCATTGGCTTTCAGCCAACCTACTCTTAGGTTTCTGTTGAATTGACTTGTCTAGATAAAAGCACTTCCTCCTTCAAAACTCAAACTGCCCAACTGTGTGCCTCTATATTAATATACCTAATAGTTATTGAATGTTTACTGTCTTAATTCTGGTTGCTATAACGGAAAGCCAGAAAATGGGTGGCTTAAATGACAAAAACTTATTTCTCACAGTTCTGGAGTCTGCTTAGGTCAGGGTACCAGCATACTTAGGTTCTTGGTGAAGGCCCTCTTCCTGGTTTGTAGATGGCTGTATTTTCATTGTATCCTCACATGTCAGAGAGCAATGAGAACAAATCTCTCTCTCATGTCTCTTTTTAGAAGGGCGCAATTTTCATTCATGGGGGCCTCTGCCCTTATGATCTACATATTTTCCAAAGTCCCCACCTCTCAATACATTGGAGATTTAGGTTTCAAAGTACAAATTTTGAAGGGACACAAACACTCAGTCCATAGCATTTTCCATGCACAGACACTGTGCTAGGTGCTCAGGATATAATTATGAACAAACATACATGACTGCTGCCCTTAAGGAGCTTGTTATCACTGTGGAGAATTGTTTATCAAATAACCAAATAAAAAAATTTAGTAATACTAAGTAGCATATAAATGCAGGGAAAGCAGTGCTATTGGAGAATTTTGAGAGGAAATTACTTAATTGGAGAGGTCAGAAAGTCTTCTACAATTGAAATAAGATTCAAAATATAAAAAAGTGCTAACTAGGCAACAGGATAAAGGAAGGTGGACCTTCCAGGTGGAACAGCATGTCCTGAGGCTCTGAGGTAGAAGGTAACATGGAATATTGGCACATTTAAAGAATTCAAAGTAAGCCCCAATAGCTGGAGGTTAGAGAGCAAACAGAAGTTTAACACAGAAAGACTCAGAAGGAGTAGGCAGGGGCCAAACCCTATAGGACTTTGTAGGCCCTGTCACAATGCTGATCTTTATTCTAACTCTTAAATCTAAACCTAATCTAATTTTTATTCCAATAATCTAATTTTTATTCCAATAGCCATTTTCATAGGCCATTCTTTTTTAATACCTAAGCTTGTTTGAACTATTTAGGCCTATAACTAGCCTATCTTCATTTTTTTTAAGCAAGCCAAGAATTAGTATCAAATCTTCTTATTTTTCAGAAGTCATTCTTAATTCTGAATCTTCACCCTGAACCCCTGGAGAAATTTATAACAAATTAGAAATTAAAACCTTTTCCCCCAACTCCTGGAGATTCTGATTCCATAGACCTAGGGTGAGCCACAGCCATCTTTACATTTTATCCCATCAACTAGTCATTCTGATGGACATTAAAGGCTGGGGACTGTTGCATTAGAAATTCATTTTTGTGTATCACTCTTTAGCTTATAGATAATATCAACCTCAGTGAAACAGGTAATATTATCAGTAACTTTTGAAAATTATCCAATGGAAAAAAAGTTTATAGCAAGATCTTTCTCTCCTGATCTCAATGGGCTTTATTATATTTTATTTTTGAGGTCTCTGGGGTCTTCTACATTAAAAATATTTCTATATGTTCATATTCTTTCTTTTGTTTTCCTCCTTAAAAATTCTATCTTTTTGTAAGTTGCTGTTTCTATTTACTCTGATATTTAATTAAATCAATTATTACAACAAGCTCAGTAAGTCTAGTATTTCAAATATTGCTATTTTTATCTTGGTTCTCATTCAGTAAGAACTTACTATAATTTAAATACTTTCTTGCAATCAATATTATTTACACATTTTAAACACTTCAGAAGTAAGACAGAGATGTTTCCTCTCAGGCTAAATTAGTTATTGGACCTGGAGATCTTTTTGCCTGTACTTTATCTTTTAGTTTCTTTCCATCTGTTAGACTGAGGTGTCTGTTCTTGCTTCAATTTTCCCTGGAGAGCCTGTGTTCACAGTCTCTGATAAACAAAGAGTGAGACAAAGAACATATTTGTCTCAGTAGCAGCCAAAGGTGGACATTAGTTTTAGCAGATCTACTTAGATGCTTCTTGCAGAAATTTGAAATAGAATCCAACATATCTAAATAGTGAGTTTGGACAAATTGAAGGGAGAGGCCATGTAGAATTTGGACTGGAGGGGCTATCAATAGCAATGGACAAATGGTTGTGTATGCCATACACTGAGAATCTGCTGGTATGAAATGAAAAGGACAGGAAGGGATAGAAACAAAGTAATTGAAAGAAATTGTGGCAGTGATGGAAATTTTTGTAGCTGAGGTAGTGAAATGGAGAGACAGGGACAAAAACATAACAATGGAGAAAAACTAAGAAAAAAAGAGAGATCAAAAGAAAAAAATGACAGAAAGAAAGACAATGGAACAGAGAGATGCCAAGCGGAGTAAATAATGATATAAAGAGAGAAGTGGGAAAGAGAAAGGAAGACCTATGGAAAGACAAGTATAGAGAGCAGTTGCTTTTATTCTAAAGAGATTTGTCTCATTATGAGCCCATTCAGTTTTCTTTCCTAGCCCTGAATTCTCTATTGGATTGATATTTAGATCCTCCCCTTTTTCTTCCAAATATTAGTTATCATTTTTTCCTACATATTTCATTAGAAGTTATCTGTTTTATTTCTGTTTTCAATAATGCTAATTTCTTGAACTTCCAAGCTAACTCTGTAACTTCTGATTTTTTTTTTACTTTTAAAATAATTTTAGGTTCACATGACTATAAAAATAGAATGGAGATCTCATGTACTCGTTGCCCAGCTTCTCCCAATGGTAACAATAGCACAATTATCAAAACCAGAAAATTGACATTGGTGCAGTACTGTTAACTAAACTACAGACCTTATTTAGATTTTGTTGGTTTTTACATGCACCTTTTTTTTTTTTTGGTGTATAGGTCAATAGAATTTTATCACATGCATAGATTCATGTAACCACCACCAAAATCTGTCACATTTTTTAAAAAGGTAATAAATTAACATGATTAAAAACCAAAATACTATTAAAAGATACTCAATGAAACATTTAAATCCTAATATCACTCCATAATTCAACTTGTTTCTTGTCCCATAAATAATCACTTTTACTATTTTCTTATGTTTTTTATTTATTCTTCTTCAAAATACAAGCAATATTAATATGTATCTTTATTTTTGTCCTCCTTATATAAAAGTTAGCTCACTTATGTAAACTATTCTATCCCTCACTGTTTTCACTTAATATATGTTGGAGATCGTTTTATATCCTCACACAGTTTCTCATTCTTCTTAAAGGCATATAGTATCTCATCATATAAATGCTGCATCTTTAATTTACTTAAGTGGTCTTGAGCAGTTTTCTAAGCAAAAACAAACATATAAACAAACAAAGAGTCTCAGGAAAGCTCAAAAGAAGCTGTCTTAAAGTACACAGTAAACTAGGGCAACTCTATCAGATGGTGAAGAGCAAAGTAGCCACCTGGCTGGGTGTGGGAAAAGTAAAGCAGAATTAAAGGCAAATTACACCTCTGTGCTGAAAAGATGATTTTTTTAAATCAAAAAGAGCATTACCTGAACTAGTTAAGATAATGGTATCATAATTGAGTTAAAAACTGGCATTGGAGACTGAGCCAGTACTCTGAAAATTATCAGAATTTTCTCAATTGACTGACAGATTGTGCTTATTTGGGAAAACAAGAAAGAATATCACTTAAGGCGAAGTTGAAAAAGGGATTATGTTTCAGTATGAAATGATTAATTAAGTATACATATTTTAGAGGTAGATTTTTGGGTAAGTTTATGCTTTGTATTTTTAGTTCATTTTATACTAGTTCATTTTTTGTTAATTACTCATTTTTATCTTATTATTTTATCTTTTTTTGATAAAAAGTATTTATAATTTTTAAATTTTTCTTGGGAAAAAAATTATATTTAACACAAACCTAAATCCATTTTAGATAATTTTGATGACCATTACCAAAGAGCAGATGTTTTCTTTTACTCTAATTGGAAGGAAGAAATAAATATTCTTTGTTAGAGTTAGAAAGGCCAAGGTAATAATTATATTAAACCTCAACTTAATGAAACTATTAGAGATAGAGAGGTGTTTATCCCATTCTAGCCCAGTGATCTTTTACTGCTTTAGAGATTCCAAGAGTTCTCTAGAAAGGCAATTAAATTCAATGAATTTACTCAAAGTACCCCCAGGTCCCCCCATCAAAATTTATCATGACTTCTTCAAGCATAGCTTTTCCAAATAATAGCTAACTACACTGAACAGTGAATAAAGTTTGTGTGCTTGCAGGTGACAATGGCAATAAGCTTTCTCAGCCACTTGCATATCACATTTCTTTCATTTTCTTCTCAGCCTGGTTTTCATTTTTATTTTTGAATCTCTGTCCTCTTTCTCATTTGTTTACTTATTATTTACTTCCACACACTAATATAAAAGTTTCAAGAGAACAGAGTCCTTGTCTGTGTTGTTCACTGTCATATCCCCATGCCTAGGAAAATATCTGGCACATAGGATGTACTCTGTAAAACCTTTTGAATGAATGAGACAGACGTGGCTGTCTAGCCTACAGGAAAGACCATGTGACCAGAAGCCAAGGAGACCTGAATTTCCATTTTTGCTTTAACATTTGCTAATTATATAAACCAACAGAGAAAATAGTATTCTCTAAGCTTTAGTTTCTGTATTTATAAAATAGGACTAATGATTCAGGTCCAAAATACAAGTTCTAGAGTCATAATATCTAAGTTCTATCCCAGCTCTACTACTTACTAGCTGTGTATAATCTGGGCAAGCTACCTAAACCTCTGTACCTCAGTTTTCTCATTTTTAAAGTGAGAAACTATTAATAATCTACCTCATAAGATTGTTGGGAGGACTGCATATTTCCTTTATAGTATATAGTAAGGTACCTGGTATATAGTAAATACTCAGTAGATTTTAGCCCTTTCTGTCACCAGCATTATTGTGAGAATCAAATGAGACATAGTGAAGAAAAGCATTTTCATTTGATAAAGAGCTACACAGGTAGATATTTCCAGATTACCACATTACTCCTCTCAAGGACACATATTTGTCTTCTATAACAAGGAGCTTCTAGAACAACAGTGCTTTTAACAAAATTCATAGACATAATGAAAATCCTTCTCAATGCTGTAATTATGATGGAGTAAGATTTTGGTAAAGAGAGCTTTTGATTGACCCTAATATAATGCTCAATTTTAGCCATTTATTCTGTCTAAAGAGGGAACAAGAAAAATGTCTTTTGGTCCATCTCCTCTAATTATGGAAATTCTTAAGAAGAATTTAAAAATGTGTCACAAAGAAGCAACGTTTTTATAGGAAGTAACTGGTTTGCTGACATCTATTTGAAAATCAGTTAAAGAACCACAGTCCTTCTCCTTATTAAACCATTAAAAAAAATAAAAACTTTTCATGTCCTTGTGTTATCCTGGAAATATTCTTTCTAGAATTTCAAATATTAGGGTTACACTCACATAACAAAGGTAGAAATTATATTAGTAGAAAATTGAAGTATATGGTAATGATTTTACCCACAGAGTAAGGCAGAGCTATTTCAAAAATGATAGAAATCTGAAATTGGATATTTAATATGTCAAAATGAAGGTATCTAAAAACATGTAGAAGCATTCTAACTATATTCTTATCCTGTTGCATGTTAAAGTAGAAAATATTCAATAGCTGTGTGATTTCAATGATATATTCTTAATGTAAGCACATGTTAAAAAGAAAGATACATTTAGAATGAACTATCCAAAATTCAAATGGAATACTATAGTATTTTATTTGTAAAAGCCCAATTCAATAGAAGCAAATTTTTAACCAAAGTGAAAAATCTTTTTGAGACTGCCTTATATTTAAACTGAGCTGAAAGTTCTTCCTGATTATCATTTTATATTTCTAATACTACTAATTTTTCAGTACATAACTCTTTTCTAAATAATATGAATGAAGGATGGGATTTGGGTCTCCAGCATATCCTGTGTTTCCTCCAGACATCAGGATATCTATAAAGTTTAAAAATAATACCTTATTATCAGGCTATGTATTAATAATGGAGTATTAAACACTCCTACTATATCCAGGAAGTGAAATAAATCTTGTATAACATTGTTACAGTTTGTTCTTTTCAAACAGCCATTGAAATATAACAGAAAATATTTAATTACTTAAAGAAGTTGATGAGTGACTTAGGAAGGTCTCAGTTTAAAAATGGAGAACCAAGAACACAAAATTACTTTTTGCCACTATTGAATTATTTGGTCAGTTTATAAGAAGACAAATAAATGAAGTTACCAAGGAAAAAGTTTGCCAAAGAAGATTTATTTGGTTGTTTGGCTAGGTATTTCCGTTTGTTATCAGTGAACAGGCAAAAAGTCCCTGGAGTAGACCACATAATTACATAGTAGCAAATTCCTATCAGGACGTGTCATTTCATGTAAATTGGAGTAAAAATAAAAATATGAAAGACTATATTAATTCCTTAGGACTGTCAAAACAAAGTACCACAAACTGAGTGGCTTAAGAGAAATTCATTTTCCCACTGTTCTAAAGGCTGAAATCAGTGTGTCATAGGACCATGCTCCCCCTGAGACTTTGGGAAGAATTCTTTCTCCTCTCTTTCTAGCATCTGGTGGTAGCCATTACATAATGCTACTTTGAAATGTCACCAAATGTTTACAGAAAAGGTGTGCAAATGTTTGGCAGAAAGTAGTTGAAAATATGTGAATTAAGCCATAATTGGTCTCATTAGGAAGCATGGGGTGAGGCTAACTCTAAAGAAAAATTTCTTCTCCTGTACAGTGAAGATTTAGCACTAAGAATAGCAACCCAAGTGGAGTAGGTACTATCTTAGGTGGCCTGGTCTACAGTGGCCTGAAATTGGGTTCAGACACTGAAGACAAATAACTCCATGGTTGGGAGAGGTTTTCCCATAATATGGTTCCAGAGCTCCTCTGTAGCTCCTCTCTAGCTCCTCTGAAAATTGGGTTGGTCTATCCAGTGGGGAAACTCAATTAATTTGTATGAGACCAAATTTATACTGTTCTGTCAAAATATATTTTTGATAGCATGTAAATTTAAACACACACACACACACACACACACACACACACACACACACACACACACACAACTGAATGTCTGAGTTCAAAGAGACTGGCCCAATGGCAGCTCTACCACATGAGTTTGTAAAGCCATTTAACTTATACAGACTTCTGTTTCTAATAATAAAAGCATAATTGGAATAATATATATTAAAAGTTTAATGCATTTCTCAGCACATCACAATGTGCCTAATAAATATTGCTAACTTTAGGTATTATTTCTCATCCTACATTTTCCAGGACCAAAGTCCATTTTAGAATACAATGAGGGAAGCAAATTACTTAGTATGTTTATTTTTATCTCATTTTGCAAAAGTTAAATATTATTTGGGTTAGCTTGAATAAGAAGTATTTGCCCAATCTTGAAATTCAGTATGAGAAAGAAGGTGAACAGTTCATAGGTAAGGTTATCTCCAGGTATATAAATTCTACATAAATGTGTTTGCATTTATAAATAAATGTGTTTGCATTTATATCATCTACTACACTTAGAAGTAACATTCAATCACATAAATAATATGACATTAATTTTCTCAAAGTTTCTGGATTTATGGCTTTATCCAGTTTTCATTTATGGTTTTAATTAGAAATTAGCCTCCAATTTTCCTTGAATCAATTTATGTATTTTATTTTTATTAACTGATTCTTACTTTGTTTAGATGAGCAGGGCAAAACATTTTAAAAGACTGGAAATTTTGAAGAGTATCCCAGACTTTTATCTTGATTTAGCATATTAGTTTTATCTGGAGAGTTTAAGAATTCATGAGAGAGTGGCTTCCCCGGGACTGGAAAGACATAAGGAGGAACTGTGAGAAGGAGAGCCTGAAGTTAAGAGTTACTAATATGTAAATATGCATAATAGCTAATCATTGCACCAGAGACTTATGAATTGCCCTTGTCATTTCTTTGGTATCTAATATGACTGACTGTTAGCCTTCTCAAATTTTTAAAAAAATATCTATTTTAAAGGGAAACTGCTAATTTTTAATATCAATGTTAAATAAATATATGCAATCCTTCCCCAAAACCCTAGTAATATATTAGGTGATCTGAATGAAAATTTCACTTCCTAACTAGAAAGTGAGCCTAAAATGATGAAATATACAGGCGAAAATGTAGAATTTATAAACCAAAAATACCATGTGCATTCAGAGACCCCAGGAAGGCTTTTTTCCTAAGAAAATTGTCTCACATATACTGTTTAATATCCAAAATTCCACCTTCTCTGTTGCATTCTATCTTTATTAAAATACTGCCACCCTTCAAGTGGTCATATTTGAAGTTTCTGCTCCTTTATTGTTTTTTTTTTAAAAAAAGAGTTTATATGTTTATATTCATTTTGTAATAAAATAGAAATTCTTATTCTTCTTTTGGTTCCCCTCCCCCACCCCTCATACTCCTCTATCTCCAAGTAAACTTGCTGTCTCTTGCACAGACCACATAAAATGGATAATGTAGTAAGTGGAAGCTTTTATAATGCAAAAAAGAAAAGCTTCTCATTTGGCAGTTTGTTTATAAAACCCTATGATACACTCTCTGTTCAACAGTGGTAGGGTTATTTCCATCACCCCCCCCCCCCATATTGTCACGGGACGCTTGTCACTTCCACAAAATGATTCTATCGAGAGGATAATGCTCATTTATATTGAGCATATGATTATAAATGACAGAGGGGAGAAAAAGTGCTATTAGAAAGTAGTAACTAACCTGACCAATTACACACACACACACACACACACTCTCTCTCTCTCTCTCTCTCTCTCTCTCTCTCTCTCTCTCTCTCTCTCTCCTTAAAGCAGCAGGTAATTGAAAAGCATTGGTCATACTAAAATAAAATTCAAATTTAGTACCCTACTCTATGTAGCTTTAATGATCTTCTTTCCGCCTACAGCTCTAATCTTTATCACCTTGCTTCCTCAGTATAACTGTCCTATAAGTCTCCTCCCGTTCCTAGAATGCCAAGCGTACTTCCGAGCTCTT
Source organism: Macroglossus sobrinus (assembly GCA_004027375.1). NCBI lineage: Eukaryota > Metazoa > Chordata > Mammalia > Chiroptera > Pteropodidae > Macroglossus > Macroglossus sobrinus. The sequence goes on along the minus strand of PVKZ01000329.1, from coordinate 924,059 downwards.
GACCTTGATCTGGAATATTCTCTTCATAGATCTGCACATGACTAATTCTTCCCTACCACTTATATCTAAACTTTAATGTCTTCCCAATTTAAAGTACTCCCTACCCCAGATACTCTGAATCCCGTAATCCTGTTTTGTCTTTATAGTGCTTATCTCTTTGATATTTTATTTGTTAATTTGCTTCTTCATTCATTTTTAACCACTCTAACATAAGCTCTTTGAAAATGAAAAACATGCTTTATTTTTTTTATTCACCACTATATTCAGTCCAGGACACACCAAGCATACAGTTGGAATATTTGTCAAATGTACATAGTATGTACAAAGATACGTGGTATCTTGAAGAGAAAAGGAAGAAATAAGCTGTAATAATAATTATCATTTACTGAACACCTACTAAAACCAAGGTATTATAGCTAAATTATCTCATTTAATTTTCTCATGGACTTTATGCCGCAGCATAGAGTCCAAGAGGGATTTGAACCTATGCCTGCCTTATAACAAACTCATATCATTAACCATTATGCACAGATGTGGAAAGAAACCCAGATTATGTATAATGAGAGACTCAAAGACAAATTTACCTACCTAACACTTTTCCTTCTAGCCATCAGAAACGGTTGTTTGTGAATGAACACTCCCCATGGGATTTGTATCATTGAGATTTTTTGTTAACATTGTCAAAAATTTCCACTGCTTGAGCAAAAATATAAATTAAGATAAATAAATGTGTCAGCCCACTAAACTGAACAGACTGGAGGTGAGAGCATAAAGAGACTTGATCAATGTTCAAATTATATCACCAGGACCCAGTTTTTGCTCCAATCCCTTGGTGTTATGGCAGGTGAGTTATTCCAGCAGTTTCAGGCATTATGCATTCTCTTTTATGTCAGTGGGAAGAGGAAGTTTCCTTCCCCAGTAGTCAAGGCTGCTGCCAGCCCATATGGCACATTTGTGCAAATTAGAAAAAGGTACACTTTTTTCAAGAAAATTTCCAAAGCTTGTGTATGATTTGGCAATAATAATTATAAGAACATACATAAAGCACTCAAAATAAAGCCCACAAATCACACTATGGAATATAACATAGTAGAATATGTAATTTTTAATCACAAAAATTAAGAATCTGAAGACTAGTGAATGCTAATTGGTATAAAACAATTAACCTGTCTTCCTTTCAGGAAAACAAAATATGATATTTTCAAAGCTAATTTGTACCAACTATCAAACCACAGACTTCATCATCTTCCTAGAGAGAATAGAGACTGTAGGTCATTTATTTTCTAATTTTGAGAAATCAAGTTCTTGACTAGTGATCAATATCAACTAAGTTAAATATATTCTAAATATTTTCAAATAAAAGCATTGGATTTTTTTCGTGTGAATTATTACCATGAATATTTTAGTACTGCGAGAGACATTCTAAATATTAGAAAACTGTGTATAACTCTAGATCCTCATGTATTAATGTCCCTTCAGTATCACATTCCTTACTATGTTTCTAGGTTAATTTCAAGTTTATATTTTACATTCTTGGAATAGTTTATGTTCATTGCAATTTTTCAAGTTACATCTCATCTAGCAATAAACTATTATAAACTTGATTTTTAAAGGTGTTGTATGTTAATGTAAAATAATGTAGAAGAAGAATGAATTTTAAAATTTAGTGGGTCATAGAAGGCATAATCATTATATTCATATTTGAAATGAGTCTAATATTTTCTATGCTGGAGAAGTCAATGTTAAATGATAAAATATTTTACATTTATGTACTTTCAATTATATATGTTTTTAAAACATTACTATTTTTTCAAAGAATTTTTATTTCTTTTAGTGCTTTCAAGTGTTTTATATATGCTGGATTTTATTGTTCATAAAGTGGCTTATAATATTAATTTTGCTTTAAACATCATACCAAATTAATATTAAACAATGCATTTGGCAGTGAATACTTTTGGAAATATAGCATTCTCTTGAATTTCAGAATCTACTTTTTAAGCTGTTTGCTTAGAATCACACACTATTTTTGATGATGCTAATTGGTACAGTCTTAATTATCAAATTTGATTACTCTTCATAGGTCAAAGCATAATGATCTATATATATCCTGTTAAATCAACTGTCTTTCTTCTGTTGGAAAATTGTCCTAATATGCTGATAGAGCAAGAAATCTTAGCACCATATACCAAAAAATTAAGATAAGTATAAAAATTACTTATACTAGAGTCAACACAGTTAAGATAAAATAAGAAAAAATCTCAAAATAATGAAGATGTATCAATAAGACCTATTGCCTTTCTAAGACCTACTGCCTTTCTCCAGCAAACAACTTTATTGAACTACCCTGAAAATTGTGTAAGTAAAGCCCCAGTATTACCTCTATTTGACTCTAAAGAGCAGACTTAGGTCATTTGCCTAAATCAGTCATTATGTCTGGGGCATGGACTATTCTGATGTACTTTGTCTCTACTCTTAGGTCCTGGAGTTAAAATCAGTTTCAACAGAAGACCATAAGTTAGGAGTGTAGGAAGGTTTTGCTTTATGAAAGAGATATGAATATTAGCCTGCAGAAATCACAAATGTGTCCTTCATGTTTGATTACAGAACTAAGAAGAAATGTAGGGAGAAATATATTTTTCATCATAAAGCAAAACTACAATTTTCACTCCATTATGTCTGAGTATCTTTGCATAGAATTAAAAAGACTCCAGTCCTTCTTGTTTATTTTCTCAGGCTTTAGAGTTTTGTTTAGTTTGGTATTTGGTTGTTGTCTCTCCTATGATAACTTATAAAGTTCTTTATGAAGAAACTACCCTGTAAATTGAACACCTGGTCCAATTAGAAAGGAAAGTTGACATATGGGTAAGTAGACAAGTGGATATTTCTTTATAAAGTTCATATGGAACACCTGTTCCTGTCCATAAAAGAGCTGGTCATATGTTCAGAGCTGGGCTTTATTTGAATAATGATTCATAAAGGAAATTCATATCTTCCTTTTTGCAGCAGAGTTACAGCAGTCATGCTGTCAAAATAGAATCATTCCTGTCATTTCCTCAGTCCCCTACACACTGATTCTCCTGCTATTAAAGTTCTACAAATGGGTATCTACAGATAATTCTTCCTTCATCAAAACCACATACCTTTGGATAAAAGAAAAACAGTTTACAAATTTTTCTTTTGATGGAATTGATTTTTGAAAGAAATTATTACTCTATATTATGCACACACACAATGACTATGATGGCTACCAGTCAAAGTAACTATTTCATTGATAGTAGCACTTAATTTATAAATGCATTTAGCAAGTACTTTTATATTCAAAATCTTAAATGTTCTTTTTAAATACATGATGCATGATCAGAGTAGGTCAGGCTGGCCTCTTCATCTTAATGAAACAGGAGAAGCTCCAGCACAGAAAAGATCACAAAGAATATTTAAAGAAATACTCAAGTCCATGGTCTGAAAAAGTTGGCTACTCTGAATACTGTTGGATCTCAGGATAGTTATATAGATAATGATAGTGATGGTAATAGTGAGATATATACCAACATTGAATAAGAGAATAAAATATATTAAGAAAGTCATAAGACATTAAAATTTTTTCTATGTTAAATAAGACTTCAATTAGTGAGAAACTATGAAGAATTCTTCTATATAAATCAAGAAAATCAGACTTTCCTTTATCTTAAAAAGATTAGTTCTGCTCTTTTTGAAAGAAAAAATGCCAACACCCATGTTATTTATCAGTTCCACTGAGCAATTAGATTTTATGATTTCTGACTGCACAGTGATAGAGTAGGAAAGTTATAGCATTATATAATTAAATCACATCCACGGAAAATTGTCAGAGACCAATGTAAATGGTTACCACTTTTGTGAACATATATTTGATTCTGTTATGTCCATCACTGGTATGGAAGACTATCGTGTCCTCTCACATTGAGTTGAGAATGGTGTAACTGAGCCATCCAACTCTATTGAGTTGTACGAGGAAAGTTGCAGGGACAGGGAAAATGGTCCCCGTGAAGCCCTTTGAAATAGAGTTAATGATGAATTCTCATGCCTTAAAACCCTAATGATTTCTCCTGAAGACACATTACTCACTTCATTTTATTGTTCTTATGCCATATATGCACAGCTCTAAAGATAAAAAAAAAATCACTAAACTTTCTTAAATAGTTTGACATACAAACTTTCAACTATCCTAGAATCTGACAAATCAAATCATTTTAATGGACCACAGCAAACAGCTCATGTTGAAACAGCTGTAAGCACAGTATGCAAATCATGTTTACTGGTAGCTTATGCTCCAGAGAAATAATCTTTATATGACTGCTTTATTATTTACAGTGGTTTTGAAATTTAATTTTTTTCAACATTGACAGATGCCATCCATGTTTATACTTGGACCGCTATATGTGGAAAAGGCTAAACATATGCAAAGATCTCATGTTTGTGAGCTGATAATTTGGTTGACAAATAGGTTAACAATGGCCAATCATTTCTGAGCAGTTGATGAAATTCATCTGAGGTCTGTGGTAACAGTGAGTGGGGAGGTCAGAAGAATATGAATGAAGAAAGAAGAAAGCAATGGCTCTGGAGAGCAGTGCACATAATGAAAGCATGACAGAGGATGATTAATTATATTTCAGAGCCAGATAATTCCCAGAGAATATGTGGGTATGATAAAAAGTTTCTAACCTTTATGGTTGTAATTAAATGAAGGATTCCCTAATCTAAGCTGAGTAAAGACTATTTTGTTGTATAATCATACTAATGCACATTTGGAAATGGTTTATTTTAAATATGCATTTTACTACTTGGCTTGTGAATTTGACAAAACTGAACCATACCTGGGGTTTCCCCAAGGGAGACTTTAGAAATGATCAAAATAGATAAATTAGAGTGACTTGAAAAATGTATACACTCTAAAAAATCTCAGCATTTACCTTCAGACAAAAAGGAAACAGAACTAATTTTTTACCAACAGTGTTTCATGTTGCTTTAGATTTAAATTTTCCTGTGAATAATGTGTTTATAATGTTTGAGTTTTTTTACACTGTTCTGCCTTTCAGAACTTGTAACAGTCTTTACTTTTCCCTTCTTTTCTTGGAATTTCTTTTCAGAGAAAAAAAAGCAATGAGTCTAGGAAATATATTAAAAACCTTATAGATTTTATGATCTGATTTAATGAATACTTAATTCGCTAATTTCCAAATTTTTTTAACAAATATTTACTAACCACTTTGTACATGTCTGAAGCTATGGTAAGTACTGGGGAATTCAATGTCTATAGCAGCATCTGGTACATAGTAGGTCACAATAAATTTTTGTAATGATTCAGTGAATGTGTCAATATTTGATTTCAGTACCTTTAGTCAGTTCTTGGTCTGCATCTCTAAGATATGGAGAAAAAGTTGAGAGAATGTAGTTAATAAATGAACATTTCTCAAGTGTTTGATAAATAAAAAAATAGCCTTAATCCTCTGACTCAGAGCCAAGTTACCTTTGAAATAGATGGTAACAGATAAGACATAAAATTAGTCAAATTAAATGCTCATTAACTGAAGTCAATAATTTGATTATGAGTGATAGGAGATGGCTATAAAGATGATTGTTGGAAAGTTGATTATTAGGAAAAAGGATTTCAATACTCTGTTTTAAAATTTGTTTTCTAGGTATAGTAGACACATTATATATTTAAAGATCCCATCTTTCATGGTAAATCTCTGAGGATATTATAGAGTTTATTCTCCCCCAAGGCCATAAATTGGTGGATTAGTGAGAGTAGGATAGATTATACTGCAACAACAAATAACTCCTACATCTCGGTTATGGGCCACAACCAAGACTTATTTCTCATTTAAGCTACATGTCAGCTGCAGCTTTACTCTATGTTGCTTACCCCTAGGACCTAAGCTAAAGGACCAACATCTAATAAGAGGATTGGCAGTCACTGCAGCAGAAGTGAAGAAAACCTGAAGAGCTACATGCTGACTCTTAAAACCTCTGTCCCAAATTGACACATAACACTTCTGCCCACATTTCATTGGTCAAAGCAAGTTTCATGGCCTCTCCTGCATTCATTCACCAAGGAGAGAATGCACATCCATGCTACCTAAAGAGTTATCCAGGAATAAAAATTTTAATATTTGATAAGCTAGTAACTCAATCTACAATAACTGATTTTGCCAATTTCTCACCAGCATACAGGGAATGTCTTTATAAGGAGTCTTGACTAAGAATGTCAAGGTGGGGAGGCAGGATAATAATGATGAAGTCATTTAAAATACCCCACGGGCTGGAATGTGCTTTTTTTGCTCTCCATCACATCTCCTAAACATAGCACAGTGCCTGGAACATGCCAGATCCTCAGTAAACATTTATTGATTATAGTATCAGCTACATTTGTGGGACTCAGAGCAAAATGAAAATGCATAGCCCTTTATTCAAAAAGCAGTGGCAAAAGTTCTATTAGAGTTACAAAAACACAAAAATATAAAATATTTTCCTCTCACTCCCCTTCAGCCTCTCTCTCCATATCTCTCTGCCATAGTATTTTTATTTGCTAATTAATTCCGACCTTGCCTAGGCACAGAGATTCTTGCTGGTGAGTGCAGACATGCACATGTGCCTGGGAGCCTCACTCCATGAACTACCAGCTGACTGGTTTCCCTCTTAGCAGTCTTTTAATTTGACTATCTAATCCTACTACAGAGGAAATGAAGCCCATAGAAATAGAGTGACATATCTATGGTCATAAGGCAGTGTATTGGTACAAAGTTGACAGAAATCCAGCTCTCCTGACCATCTCTCTAATATAATACTGTTTTGATTTCTTATGACCTTCTTCCTTCTGAGTGTTTAATTTGCTTTTTTGCTTTCAGTTTCTATTAGAAGTTATAGAAAAAGATAAATGTTTTTCTTAAGTTGTTTGAGAAATTTGTTTTACATGAAGACGAGTTCTTTTCACATCTGAAGAATATTTCTTTCCTTATGATTGTTTAAAAATTCTAAGATAACCTGGTCAGACTTGGGTTATTTACCTGAGAATTAAATGAATTTAATCATTTTTAATCATGTCTTCTTCAATAAAGATGTACCATGTAATGTACCTATTAATAAAAGGAATGATCCTAATATTTAAATTTATAGCTAGAAACAAAATTTATAGCATAAATAAATGTCCACTTTTTAAAAGAATTACTCTAATGCAGATGGCACAGAAAGGCAGCATTTTATTTGGACATTATTTTTTCTCCCTCTTCTTTTCCTTTCCTACTTACTCATCTTCAGCAAATATATTCTTTTCACAGTTTATTTGAGGTAACTTGGTCCCATTAGGCATATTGAAACTAAAAGTTTGGTTCACGATAAGGACATATAAAAGATAGTTATGGAACAATTTAACTTTATAAAGAGATTTGATCATTGAGTGTTACTTCTATATTAGTATATCCAGTAAAATGTTCATGATTTTTAAAGCTAAAAGTTGCACTAATTCAAGAAAACTAGCAAACAATCACAATCAATAATAATATAAGTGAGATAACTGTAAATCTTTAGGGCAGTAATTCTCAGCTGGGGGCTATTTGCCCTACCCGCTCCTGACCAAGGGACATTTGGCAATGTCTAGAGAAATGGTTGTCATGACTTAGTGAAGAGTGCTACTGGCATCTCATACACAGAGGCCAAGGACACTGTGAAGCACCCGACATTAAAAAGGGCAGCATCCAATTCCAACAAATAATTTTCTGGATCAACACGTTAATGAGGTTGAGAAACCCTGACCTAGAGGCTCCAACAAAGGCATTAAGTAAGGTGGGTGGCTTATAAAAAAAAAAAAAGTAATAAAGACTTGTGCAATGGACATGCATTGCTGATATGTTCTTGTTATCATTAAGGATTTTGACTAAGTTAAATTCCTTCTGGACTTTGCCCCTTGGATGAAAATTACTTTTCACATCCCCATCCCCAAATTAATTTATCATCCTTGAAATAGAGTGAGAAGTATCTTTTTTCTTTATAGTTCAAAAGAGATGTTTTTATATTAGAAGGATTAAATCTTTCATTCTAGTTTAGTATTCCAAAGATGGAAGGAACCAGCTAAGCCATAGTTTGGATCTAATTTATCCTACTGAGCTATTTAAAGTCTTCATTATCATAAAAATAATTGGTATTTTCTTCATAACATTAGAATGGTTGTTAGCTTTGATAAAGCAAATAATGAGGATACTACTAAAACAGTGTTTCCTCTAAAGTGGTGATTTTACCTGAATACTTCATGTCTAATTTGAATATATAGATGTGTGTATGTGTTTGTGTGTAAAGCAACACAAATTCATCAATGCTTATAATTTTTTAAATAGTATTGAAGTTTATTTATTTTTTTAGTTTATTTTAAATTTTTTATTATGGTGACATTGATTAACAAAATCTAGTAAGTTTCACATGTACAATTTAATAATAAGGCATACACACACACACACACACACACATTACATTATGTGTTCACTGCCCATAGTTAGATTTCTTTCTGTAATCATATATTTGACCCCTTGTCCCCCGCCCCCATTTACTTTCCCCCTCCACACTCACCACTACCTTTTGGTAACCACTAGTCTCTTGTCCATGTTACAGTTCAACCATAAGTTTTACCATTTGGGTTGGGGATAAAGGATAATAAACAAGTGCTATCTCTTGTCCCTCAAATTCCAAGTCAATTGAGAAATAATATTACACAAATAAAGATTATTATAATACCTTAGCTATATTAATGATAAAGCCAAGAATAGGCTTAGTATCACAATCTGGCTTCTGTGTATCTTTCCGTCTAAGTTGAATGTAGCCTCTGTGTGAGTCCTGGGTCTTTCTGCTCTTAGATCCATCATCACCTTTCTCATGCTCTGCTCTATGTAGTGTGGCTGTTTGTGATAGCCTTCATTTCCCTAGCTCATATGCCATCTGGGTTCAGACAACGAATACACTGATGGGAGATTGAAAGGTGATGAAAAAGGAGAAATAGGGGTGTTTTCCCCTCTCTTCCTCTGTAATGTCTTCTGCAGCAGCTCAATCCCTTTCTTGCTTCTAGGTCCTGCTGATGAGGCCTGCCATGATTCCACCTTCCACTGACAGACTGTAGGATCTGAGCCCCAGAAAATATTGTCTCCTCTGACTTTCCTGACTCAGAGCCAGAGATGGCTTCTTGCTACTGTCAATCTCCATCTCGATTTTGGCTTTACACCTCTTTTCTTACCTCTGTAATCAGTTTTCCAATGAAAGCGTATTCTGAAGACTCTCACACTTATACTCAGTCAGAATCCTAGATTGTGCCACAGGAGCAGGAACTTGAGAAGAGACAGTGTACACCCTGAAAATAGGCTCTTTCTCTGCAGAACCTGCAAGTGCTCCTGCTCATTTCCTTTCTTCTGCCAGGTACTCCAATCAGATAAGACCCCCTCTTCTCATGGGTACAAAGAGAGATGGTGCTAGGGAGGAGCTAAAGAAGTACTATTTCATTTATCTCCTCTTGGAGAGTAGAGTTGAAGTTTCCATGTTTCTTCTACATTGGCAACAATGTAAACCATAGTTACAGGAATGGGCTCCAAAGCAATACTTGTCTGAGTTCAAACTTCTTACATGCCTTTTGCTGGCTGTGTTATGTAGGCAAGTCAGATAACTTCTCTTTATTTAGAGCTTTTTCTATAAAATAAGAGAAAAACCTACTTCATAAGATTATTATGAGGTATATATAGCGTAATACACAAAAGTAATTAGAGAACATTACATGGAAAGCCTGATATAACATTAGCTATTCTTCTTCTTCTTCTTCTTCTTCTTCTTCTTCTTCTTATTATTATTATTATTATTATTATTATTATTATTATCCTTCTTTGTGGTCCTTATAAAATGGGGATATAATGGCCCCTATCTTATAGGTTAGAAGTAAGATTTAATGGGATAATGCATGTGAAATACACATAATGAGTGCTTAGGAAATTAGCTGTTATTGTTATCACCCCATTTAGAGGTATCTTTAATCAAGATTCCCTTTAATGGTGAAAAAAAAGAAGGAAAGTAAAAATTTGTTAATTATAAAGTAAATTAAAATATCAAATATATTAAATCCAAATATTAAAGACTTTTCTTTTTATTCTTTATATTTTACTGGTATAAGAAATCAGCTCTGGTTTATCTAAGAATCCTTAGTATAGAATGGCATATAATAAAAATAAAACAAATTTTTAAAAAATAGGGGATTTTCAGGAAGGCACATGCCTTCTAAGTATTAGGCTAACAGAAGGCTATTGTAGCTCTTATTTATCTATTTATCTTCTTTCTTTGACCTGGTCCCTGTTTTTCTGACCCACCCCCTCCCATTATTTATCCATCCACATCACCTTCTCCCACCTTGCCTTCTAAGTTTTATTACCTCTGTCAGCCCATTGTCATCTGCATCTTGACTCAGAGGCCATGAAAACCATGAGAGGACATTGGCTGCCATTTTAAAGAAAATAGCCAACTCCAATCTTCAGTGTTTTCTGAAAGGTACTAAATATGAATAATCACTTTCTTCTTTCTCTGGTTAATGTCACTCATGAAAGATATACTTCCATCTTAAAATAAATTCCCATGCATTTCAGCTATATACATTCCCAAAGGTAGATCTTTTTCCACAGCCATACATACATTAGGATTGTCCTAGAATATTGTAGAGTACTTTATAAATACATAAGAATTTTACAAATTCTGCCTAATAGCATTGAAGGCTAGTTTTCTAATTTCATGGGCCTGGGGCCATAAGCCAAAGTTACCTACATAAGTGTAAATTTTCTATGATCCTGTATTTATAGGTAGCTTTATTAAAAGCATACAGTTTGTTTCAAACTTCATAATAATTGTTTAAATACAAAAATAGTGTTTTTAACATATTCACTAATTAAATTACTTAAAGCTTGATCTTTAAGTAAAGTAAAATTAATGCTTCAGTAAGATTTGCTTAGTTTATGTCTATATTTTCCTGTTCTTCTCACCACCATCATATGTCCTTAGAAAGATGCACAATTTACTCAAGAAATCCAGAGAGTGTTTATGCTCACAATCCTGAAACATCAGTGGAATTGTCTATATTTTATTACAGACCCCAGGTTTGGAGGAGCCATGAAGGTAAAAACAAAGTTTGGACAAGAGATAAGTATCTGGCTCTAAGTACCAAGTCCTTCCCATTACACCACACAGACTACTACCTTCAGAAAAACGAGGGCCAGCTGGGGTTTATAGTCCTATTCATAATTTCTAGAAAGAGGTACCATTTCTTGTATTAAAAGATGTGTTGAAAAATAAATATGCAAAATTCTCATGCAGTTTTGCTAAGTATTATCTCACCTCAAACAGTGGCTTCAGCATGCCCAGGGCTGTCTGCCCTAGATCCAGTGGAACAAAATATACCCCAGAGAGAGATTCTGTCTCCTCCAGAAGAAATAAATCAGGATTTATGCAGCCACCTGCACAACACATTAGCTACCACCTGCAGACCAACCCAGCTGTGTAAAATTCACTAAAATGAATAGATTCAAGTGGCCAGAACCTTGAAACAGGTTGAAGAATCAGGAAAGAGGAGCCAACACAAATGCAAATAAAGACTAAGGGGAGTTAGAAACCAAACCAAACAAAATAAAACATTGAGTTTTACAAAGAAAGGAAGCAAGAGCTTTAGTGTTAATCATAAACCAGTGATTGACAATTCTCTCACCAAAATTTATTAAATTGCCTGTCTTTGTATGTGTAACTAGGTAATTTGGGCCATCAAAACTATCATTTTCCAAGGTTGAAACACCCATAGTTGTATTCAGCTGAAAGAGAAGGTGGAAGAATTGCCAACCATCAGATAGCGAAGGTGAACCAAATGATACAAATATTTGTTTATTCCTTTAACCTGTGAGATCAGTAGGAATTCAGTTCTTGAAAAATAATTCTCAGGAGCAGCATGACATAAGAAAATGTTTTCCAAAATGCCAGCACTTGGTGGATTTACTATGAAGCTTTAGTTTTGAAATGCTCCATGTGCACAGCCTCCTCCTATATTGTGTTCCAGGTGGTAGCGATAAGCCAGACTCAATTGGAGTAATTTCAAGTATTTGAAATAAAGTGTCTAAAAGGATATCAGAAGAAGGATACCGACATCTCCTGAACTCCAGAAATTATTGTATTTCTTTTCTTATTCTTAGTAAATATCAACTTCCCTGCCTAAATTTGTATTTTTCTTAAAGAGCTTCCCCCACCCCCAAATTATACAAGCTTTAGGCTTCCTGAAACCCAGATCTCTTCCTGACAGTGCTGGCCCATGGCAAGGATTTTTCTAATCTAAAATAAAATAGAAAAAATAAGAATAATTCAAGAAACTTTTTCATAATACTAAACTAATAATACTGACTTGGGGCTTAATTGCCAAGAGAGAAAGAGAATATTTCTTCACTGTTTTGCTGATAGATACACTTTCTTTTTTGAATTATGTCTGTAGATAAATGGCAATAATTTTTTAAACTATTCTCACCTATTAAAAAAAGTATTTGAAATACTATATCAGTATAGCCAGAGAACACCAAAAAATATCAGGAACCCAACAAGAATACTATGAATATTACAAGTCAGTAAAAAAGTTGGGCTTTTGGATTCTTACAAAAAGGGAGGCAGCACACCTGGGTTAAGTGCAAAGAGCTGTAGAAAGGTATATAAGGAAAGGGTTATTGTAGGATTCGGCTTGTTAAGTATTTGGGTAAGGAGCAGGTTTTGGTTTTGCTCTGAACTGTGGGCTTTCAGAAAGTAAAAGCAATTCTATAACTGGATACCTTGACAATTTTATGAGCAGGGAGGGGAGAGAAAAAAAGTGGGGTTAAAGCAGTAATTAATAAAAAAAAAACAGTCATTCATATTAGACAAAAGGAAGGTTTGGATCATGTTTTTATTTTTGTCAGTACTCAGATATGATTAGAGAATAGTTTCATTTTATTTCTCTTCATCATGTTCATAGAGTATCTTTATCTAATGTTTATTGGTATGCTGTAAAATTATTGATAACCAGGCTCTGTTAAAGCCATATCTGCTCCAAGCTGACACTAGTACACAAGTCAGGGGCCTCTCTCTCTGTCTCCTTTCAAATATCATAGCTATTAATGAAATTCAAACATTTGGGAATCATTACAATAAAGAGGAATAGTCTTAGAAAACATAATTTTGAGTCCTCATGTGTCCCCAACTAGATGTGTGACCCTAGCAAAAATCACTTGATGGTAACAAATGTCAATGTCATCAGTTATAGGAGGGAGGTTGAGTTAAGCATGCTTCATTCCCTGAACAGCCATGTGGTTAGAAGTATGGGTTAGAACACATGGTTTAGTTTGAATCTTGGACCCCACATACTTTGTGACATTTAGGCTAATTATCCAACCTTTTCCTCATTTCTAAACTGAGGAAAATATTAGTATCTATTTCTAAAGATTGATTTAATGTTCAATTAGGCAATATATGTAAAAATTTTAGAGTAGTGCCTAGCACTGAAGAAGTGCTCAGTATGTATTTATATCTACTAGTATTGTGTTGATTATAAAGATCACTATCATTACTTGTGTACCTATTAAGTTCTAATTGCTAGGCTAGGCATCCTAGCAAATTTCCTTCTAGGAGCTGCAATAGCTGTGAGCTTTGAGATGAATCAGATGAGGTTTTGAGATCCATAGTTTCATGAATTATACATAAGAAATGACAGACATTAAGTTCATCACTTTGTTCAGTTCTCATAACACTACTGAGACTTAAAATTCTCTTTGAAGCCCCTTGTTTGAGTGAGAAAACTGAGATTAGAGAGTTGTTAAATAATCTGCCCAATGGCACATATTTGGTTAGTGATAAAGCAGATTTGAACCCAGATCCCAACTCTCTATTACTCTTCTGTGACTGGGGAGCTGTTATGCAAAGAGCTCATTATGGGGCAATAGATGTATTAACTTTTTTGTCTTAGCTTTTGAAAAGGTCATTTGAAATAGACTTGGAACAAGTTAAAATGTCTAAGAACCCAAGAAAATGGAAATTCCAACAAAAATATAAGTAAAGCGTTGAGTAAAATTTACTGTGCTCCCAAATCCTAAATGCTGTTTTCTTGAAGCTATTTATTTTCATATGACTAACTAGAAATTGAAATTTCCAGATTGATAGAAAATACTGAGTTTCCTGTTTGTTGATGCTAGTGTTGAATGAAACCAATATGTGAAATATATCTTGTATCACATGTTGGAGTTTAAAAGTATCTGCAGTTGTTTTAAATGAGCTTTGGTTTCTGTAGCCTATGTAATTGACAATTATTGGAAATTAAGTCTGGGAAGGGAGAAAATATTATAACAGAATAGAATAAAAACGATTGGGAATTTGTTGATCTCATTAACCACATTTGTGTCACATAGGTATTTTCCATTCAGATTATCTGTATATTCACATTAGTCTTGGGTTCGTTTACCTGAGAGTTTTCATTCAGCACACTCTTTCTGATTTTCTGCATAACCCTGTTCAGTATATGCCAACCTTTAGCTAACTGCCTCATCTACATGACCAGTGCATTATCAGAATCTGATATTTGAAAAGATATATATGCTTTTAATCATGAAGTTTAAAAGAATGATTATGGCAGAAGTAAAGAAATTAGAATTTGAAGAGCTCTTATTATTGGATACTCACAATACAAGAGATATTTATGAGTATTATCTTATTTAATTCTTATAATTCTAGGAAGTATGTATTATTATCTTCTTTGAAAAAGATGAAGAAATGGGGGCTGAAGGATGTTATATAACAAACTCAAAACCATAAAATAGTTTGGACATATTCAAATATAGAGTTCCAACTTCTAGACTCTAGACATGTTGTTGCAACTGCTACCTCTTTCAAGGATATTTGGATAGTAACAGGGTGACTATTTCATGACTTTAGGCCCACCATTTAAAGTTTTAGCAAGAAATTAATTTTATAAAATTTTGAAACTAAAATAGATATATAACTGAACAGACATCAATATGAGTTTAATATCAGCTGTGATATTAGACCAAACTGGGCTCGCCTACTAGTTTCACCACTTATTAGCAACATGAAAATGAAGCTGTAGTCAAAAAAACATCAGTATGCTTTAATTCTCTTAGTAAAATAGAGATATCACTACTAATTTCATAGGCCTGTTGAGAGGATTAGTTGAGTTGACATATAAATCCTTGCTATAGTAATAGACACAAAATATGCACTCAACAAATAACACTAAAAAGGGAGTCATTACCACTCTGTGGACAGTTCCATATTATTTGTTCTCAATGAACTAAAATGCATGAAAATCTCTAATTTGTTGTTAATGACAGAAATTTTTATTAAATAAGTCTTTTCAAATGAATCGTATCATTTAAAACCAGACATGGGGCTGCCTTACTACACTATTTGTATCTGTCAAGAGAAAAATAGACCAATCTATGAACTAGGCACCCTCCCAATATCTGAAAATTATTATAATAGTTTTTTATAATATGAGAATAGTTTTAAATAGAAGCATCTGGGTATTGAAACAACTAATTGATTACAGAATTATTTATTTAATACAGAATCCTCAAGGACATATTTTCAAGGGCATATTCTTTGCTAATCTTGGTTAATATAAGTTATCAACTTATGAATCCATTGGTGTAACGAAATATTACTCTTTGATGCTGCCTAGGATCTCATTTTTCTCAGCTGGTGCAATTGGAAAGCCAGTCTGAACTTTTCTATTTTCTACATGTCTAGTTTTCATGAATCAGCTGGTTGGTGACCAACTGGGATTTTGTGTTACTCTCACAAATACATTTTTGTGTCTGGCCTGGGCTGTGTGAAGTGTTGAAATTACCAATTTTATAAAATTGCTTTTGATGTTAGGTAAGGTGCTATTTTTATTGAATATGGCAATTGCTGCCCCAGTTTCAGAAGGACATTTTCTTCTTCTTGATGATCCTATTTAGTTTCAGATTTGTGTTTGGGGAAAGCAGTTATTACACAGCTTTGAGGCCTCTTGAGCTGAAATTGCTGGGGAAAGTATCTGCTAGTCTAAGCATTCTGGCTGTTTTCTGAGAGGTGTTAACAAACCAGTGTGGTTGACGTGTACACATCTCAACTGCGATGGATTATCACAAATTGTTTAGGGCATTTTCCAGGGACTTGCATAAACCAGCAAGCTAACTTGTAGATACATTACCCAGTTTTTATTGTGTAGTTTAGTTTTGAACTTTACTCTGGCTGAGCATCAGCTCACAGATAACCCTGATTTATGTACACTTTTAATTTCTTCATTCATTTTAGAGAATAAGTTATTTATATATAATGAATGCATGCATAGTTGTACAGTTCCATAAGGAAGAAAAAAATAAAATTGAATAAAAAATTAGAGTTTAGTGATAGGAAACAATGATACAGAAGCTAAGAAGAGTTAGCACACAAAGAGGGAAGACAAAATGTAAATAAAAATAAAATCATAAATAAAAACCAAGTAGAAAAGCAAAACCCAAATGCAGGTTTATTTTAAGCAAAATTTAAAGAAGTATAAGATATAATCTTGCGATGTCTTGTTTGTGGCCACTCTTAATGACTAATATATCATTTTGGGTGCATCTAAAGTGTACCCTTCATGGATATTCTGAGCCAGCATAGTCATTCAAAGAAAGTTCTGTCACAGGATAAACTTATACTAGGTGGTAATAGCTAATGATGCCTTGTAGACTGGCTTTAAAGCTCAGAAGACACAGGTTTCAACTATCAGAGCTTTTTTGCTTTAATCAGACAAAACTCCCACATGTTTATTGTTTTGTTTTATCTTATTTTTAATACTTCCAATCTCAGAATACGTTGACCATTGGCATTGGTTTTCTACAAGCTCCACGCACATATCTTCAGTACTAGCTGCTGATAAACCCTATATTTTGAAAGTGTTTTACATGTGTAAAGTTAGAAACAAGAGAGCCATAGACAGTGTGAGTAGCCTCTGAACCATTGTGTTTATGATTATACTATACTCTATGTAGAGAGATGGAGAAATAGGTTTTGCATGCCTCATAAAATGAGAATTATGTAAACAAGTTAATTTGCCTGATTCTGGGTTAAATTTTGTGTATTCTTGGCTTTTTAAATTTAAGCTGGCTTAAGCAAATTATTAAATAAATAAATACATACACATATAAACTCAAGTACTGAAGCATCCATGAGTATCTAAGTGCATCCAGAGCTCCAAAGGATGTCAATAGATTCTCTTGCTCCATCTTTCAGTACCACTCATATATGCATGCATCAGACTAATTCTTTCTTACCGTAACTGGCTTTGTTCATAGAACATAGGTAAAAGGGACACACACACAAAAAAACAGCATGTTACAGCCTTCTTATGGTTCTAGATGCTAGAGAAGTCTTTCTTTGCCAGTGTTCTCATAAAAAATAAAATCACACATTAGACTCTGGTTCAGTTTGGGTCACATACCATTTCCTGAAGTTATCCCTTTGACAAGTTGTTGGAGTCCTCAGACTGACCATGCTGGCCTAGGTACCCATTCCTATGACTGGCAAGTGAGGCCAGTATGACCAAATCACATGAAATGTATTACTTATTGAATAGAGAATCAGAGTAATCAGGTGAGGAAGCAAGTCTAGAGAGAAATATACCAGGTTTCCTCCATATGTTTTCACTTTACCTTGTTTAAGCTTTCAAATGCATATAATAACCACTTACTGAGCTCTTATAAAGCTTTATATGTATTACCACATTTAATCCTCCAAACAACCCTATGAAACAGAATATGTTATCATTATGCCCAATTTACAAAGGAGGAAAGTAAAGCTTGGAGAAATTAAGTATATGGCTAATAAGTGATAGAACTGGGATTGGAATCAAATATAACTAAGACTGTTAACCTTATTTTGTTTTCTGTTTGTTTTATTTAACTTTGGAGATTTTTGGCTCTGAGATATGTAACTGAAATCTTGTCTTATCGGTCTTGGTCTAAGCAGCTCTGATATATTCTGCTTTCAATCATTAAATATCTTTTCTCTTACTAGATTTTAATCCTTGAAAACAGGGAATTTCATCTTCTGTTCTTCTCACAGTTTAAAAATGGTTCCATACCCAAAAGAAATGAAAACAGCTGTTCAAACATAAACTTGCACAGAATGTCCATAGCAGCACTATTCAAAATAGCTTAAAGGTAGAAACAACCCAAATGTTCATCAGCTGTTGAATGTATAAACAAAAGTGGTATATCCATACAGTGAAATATTATTCAACCATAAAAATAAAGGACTAATACATTCTACAAGGGATATACTAAAAAAAAAACTTACACTAAGTAAGAGAAGTCAAACATGAAGGCCATACATTGTATTACATTTACATATTTTCAGACTAGGCAAATCCACACAGACAGAAAGTACATTAGTGGTTGCCAGGGGCTGTAGGAAAAGAAGAATAGAGAATGACTGCATAAAGAGTATGAAATTTTTTTTTGTAAATTGAGGAATTGTTCTTGAATTAGATCATGGTGATTGTTACAGAACATTGTGAATGTGTGAAATGCCACAGATTGAACTTTAAAGTGGCTAAACTAGTACATTTTATGCTACATGAATTTTAGCACAATAAAAAAAAGTCTAAGCATATAGTAAGTACTCAACAACAACAACAACAAAACAATAAACAAACAAACAAAAAAACACCACTGTCACAAAGAAATATGTTCTTTGTTATAACCTGAAGCCAAAATTAGTCGTCTATGGAAAGTAATTAAAAAATTGGTAAGCATAAAGCCATTTTATGTGTTTTTCTCCATTGATTCAAGATAGGAACAGAAAACATTCATACTATTAGGTATATTTTGGTGCAATGCTAACATGCTACATTTCACTTATTTCTTTGTTGCATTTGTCATATTTGTGAGACTGCTTTGGAACATGTTGAAGAAGATTCTTAAATAAAGAAGACTGATTCTTAAGGAAAGCTCCATATTTTAAATGTACCTACAATGGACAAATTACGTAAGCACTGTATAAATAAAAATAAACTCAGCAGTTCTCAAACTTTAACATGCATACAAATCACCTGGTGATCTTATTAATATGCAATCTCTGACTTAGTTGTTCTGGAGTGGGACTTGATATTCTGAAATTTTTTCTTTTTTTTAAATTAAAGTATGGTTGACATACAATATCATGTTAGTTTCAGGTATATAACACAGTGTATAACATGATGAAATTCTGCATTTTTAATAACTTCCCAAGTGATACCAATACTGCTAGATCATATACCACACTTTGATGTTTTGCTATGGAAAGAAATTGACTATAAGATCCCAGTGTTTGACACTCATGCTGTATGTTTTACTGTTACATATCTTACTCATGTTCAATGTCTTACACACATTCTATGTCTGATGCAGATTCAATGAGATACTCAGCTCTACAGAGCCATTAAGGGAACCATATCAGCAGAGGTTTTACCATATCATATTTGAAACATCTGGGGGATGGGAAATGAGAAGTTGGAAAATTGTGTATCAGCAATTAAGTACTTTGATCTATAGGTGTCCCGTGTCACTTTAGTCATATTTCATTAACCAAACCAGTCTCATGAGCATACCTAACTTCAAGGGAGAGAACACACCAGTGATTCACAAGTTTCTCAAGAAACACATTTGCCTTAAGGCTTTAGTTATATACTTTCTATTTACAAAAGAGTTCAGAAGAGGATTTTTCGCTCTCTCCATAGGATAAGCTAATAATTATTAAAAATTGATAAGAGTTTTGTGGATAAAAAATTTTGGAAGTTATTTCCAACCCTCTTATTTACAGAGACATAAAAAAAGGTAATCATTTTTTTTCCAGAACAGGAATATCCGGTGTGGAATTCAGTTATTTTTGCTTCCTATGAATTCTTTAATGGTGCCACTGCCTATTTCTAACTAATAAATGACAAACAATGAATGGATTATCTAAACAGACCAATGTTTCCATACCTATGGTTAGTATACATAATCTTATAAAGAATTTTGTGTTCCTTTTATTTTTAAAACAGTCGAATTAGAATGGAACTTAAATGCTGAATAACTTGAATTTCCAGTCTATTGCAATAGTTTATTGATACAATGGTACCATCTTTTTAACTGGAGAATATCCTAAAAAATGTAAGACATATGGTTTTATATATACATGCAAACACATAATGATATTAGAAGACACATAATCATATTTTAAATTTGTAAGTATTTTATTAATTCTAAAAATTACAGGATAAATAATGGATGATGTCAATAGACAGAGAAACACCAATTTATCTTTGATTTATTTGCTCAAAAAAAAAATGCCCTTGGAAAAGCAGAAAGTCACATGGTATAATGCTGGCAACATAGAAAGTTTAGTTATAAAAAACACTTCTTAGTTGCTTTGTCAAATCTTGATTTGTAAACCTTTAGTCCCTGAATCCCACTGCTTTCACATTCATTCTGCACATCTCTTCCTCCTTAATAAGCTGAGTTGGAAAAACAATGAATCATTATGGAAGGGAGGCTTGAAGTCCAGCCTCACCCTTTGCCATCAGTGTGGCCTTAGGTGAAACAGTCTCTCTGATTATTGGCTTTCTAATCTTACAATAAAGAACATAATGCCTATTTTGCAGGGTGGGGTGAGGATTAGAAACAATATATGTAAAGCATCAGGCAGAAAGTACAGCTCATTACATGACTTCTTTAAATATTGGCTATGATTATTATAATCCCATTTGTTCTGGGCTTCAGCCTGAAAATCTTAGCTTTGACATCCTGCCCTACCAGGGCAATACCTTTGACCTCCTTTTTCCATGATTTCAAAATCCTGTTAACAGACCTCCTTGCCACTACTCACCTCCAGTGTATTTTTGTCATATAGAAACCTGGCTCAGGAATTGACACTACCTCTTTACTTTTAAAGAAAATTCAAAACCTGTTTATGTAAAATATTCTACTTTTGGTAACCAGCAAGTAAAACAAATCTGTATGCCAAAGAAAACACATTTTGGTCCATAGACCAGTAGTTTCTGACCTCCTAATAGGCTTAGTTCAATTTTCCTCAAAATATAATCCTCAAAACTATCTGCTTGATGATCACCTGGTATACATGGGGAAAAGGGAAAGTTCCAGTCATCATTTTAGACCACTGAATCAGGAGACCTGACTGCTGAGCAGGATATGCATTTTAAATAACCTTTCCAGGTGATTCTATGCCTTCTAAAGTTTGGCAAAGAAGACTAGTTGAAGTACTGCCAATTGAAAGTAATTATGAAATTGTATCTGAAAGCCAGAGGAACAGGGGACATTGTGGCTTCTGAAGGAAATCATTACTACATGAAGTAAGGTATGCGTCGACCTAAACTTTACATTCTTTACTATTTACCTACCTTCTCTCTTCCGTCTGAGAAAAGAGTATTAAGGCATGTCTGAGATGAGTCCCCAGCAATTTCATTAAGTCACTGAAGAACACATGGTTGGGTTGAGTTTACAAATCACTTAGGGGGTTTCTGTCAAATTAGATTAGCTTGTGTTCAAATACAAAGCTTAAGGTTCTTTGGTTTAGAGTTATTTAATGATGTTAGTATGTGTTTTTGCTGTACAAGCTTATGTTGAAAAGTCCCTGGTGAGCTCTGGGCTACCTGTATGGATCTTTAGTGCCTCTTGCTAACAACCTTGGATAAGGCCATGCTTTAATTTTTACTTCTATAATAGAACTCATCCATCAAATTTTACACAGACTTTTTAATACAGTCAGTACTTAGTGTTCAAAAAACAAGTTTCTTTTCCAAAACTGTGTTTTATTCCAAAGCATTTGCCTTTGGCTGTGTTGTACAGTCAATATTGAATATGTTGCCTTGCATGGGATTTTGTTTATTAGTGATTCTGACATTAAACCAAAAATATGCTTTTTGCTTCTTTTCTAGATTTCAGTTAGTGTTAGTACTTTGTCAACAGTAAATATTTAATAAATACTATTGAATAATACTTATATTTATAAATATTCAATAAATGCTATTGATAAAAATAATACTCAAAAGCTCAACTTTTGAGCTTTTATTATTGCCAGATTCTAGATCAAGCTCTTTTTAATGGACCATTTTATGGCGAGGATTCAGTTTATCCACAGTAGAAACATAAAATATTTATTATTGTCTTCTTTTTTATACATGACAAAATGGAAGCTAGAGGGATTGTGAATGATTGAGCCAGGATTCAAACCTTTACTTTCTCATTCCAAAACCTGTACAAGACTGATTTATATAAATTGTCAAAAAGAAGGGTTCAAATAATTTCTATTTCTGCCTAATGTCTAGTAACTATATTAGTCAGCTATTGCTACCATACTGCTACATAACAAATTACAGCAAAACTCATAGGCTCAAAATAAGCATTTATTGTTCACTAGTACGTCAGTGAGTTGTCTTCAGCTTGGCTAATCTTGGCTAGGCTTGTCTGAGTTTGAATTCAAGCCACAGGTTGGATTCAAGTCTATGCATGTTTCTCTCATTCCTCAGCATAGGGTATAGTTTTCTCATGGACAATGGCAGGAACAGAAGAAAAATACACATAACTCTTGAGGATTTGAACTAAGAAGAGATGCACTGTAGTTTCCACTAACATTCTGTATGGTCAACACCAATGTCAGTGTGACGGGAAGCATAGCAATGAGTGTGAACACTGGGAATCACAGCAATGATTAAATATACCAGAACAATCTTGCTTCTTTTTCTCACTGTTAAAGACAAGAGATTGGATTCAAATGAACACAACATTAAAAGAACTATGTGTCTACAAGGTATAACAAGATTATATTTTGTAATTTTTATTAAACTTATTCTGTTATCATTTTGTAGCATTTTTACCACAGAAAACTTAAGTTTAAAGATACAGAGGATTGTAGTATTAGAGACAGGGGCTTGATATATGCCATGATGACTGTTTAAATAGGATTATGATAATATGGGTGATAATAGCCAATCACATTTCATAAAGTTGGTTCATTCATTCTTTGGAGATATCATATATACTACAAGAAGAAATTAGCAAATTTACGTATTAAAAATTTACATATTAAAAGCTTTAGTATGCTTTATTTTGGTAGAGTTATGATAATAATACTCCTCTAAGTAGAATCATACCCTTGAAAAGTGCAAAACTCTGCTTAAACATTGCCAGTGTTTTTGAATATGTGTCACAGATATTATTCTTTTAAAATAATTTTTTAATTATACTTAAACTAATATACAATATTATATTAGTTTCAGGTGTGCAACACAGTGATTATACATTTACATAACTTACTAAGGGAATAACATGATAAATCCAGTGCCCATTTGACACCATACATAGTTATTATATTATTGACTATATTCTCTACACTGTACTTTACATTCCCGTGACTATTTTACAACTACCAATTTGTACTTCTCAATCTCTTCCCTCTTTTCACCTACCTCCCTTACTCCCTTCCCATCTGGCAACCAGCAAAATGTTCTCTATGTCTATGAATTTGTTTTTATTTTGGTTGTTCATTTACTTTGTTCTTTAGATTCCACATAAATGAAATCATATGGCATTTGTCTTTCTCTATCTTACTTATTCCACTCAGCACAATACTCTCTAGGTCCATCCATGTGGTTGTAGATGGAAAGATTTTATTCTTTTTATGGCTGAGTAATAGTTCATTGTACATATTTACCACCTCCTCTTTATTCATTCCTCTGTTGATAGACATCCAGGTTGTCTCCATATTTTGGCTATTGTCAATAATACTGCAATAAACATGTGGATGCACATTTCCCTTTCAAGCAGCATTTTGTGTTTCTTTAAAAAATACCCAGAAGTGGGATTACTGGGGCCCTCTTTATCTCTTGTTATAGATATTGTTTTAAAGTCTATTTTGTCTGGTATAAATATTGCAACCCCAGATCTTTTTGTTTGTTTGTTTCCATTTTTATAAAATATCTTTTCCATGCCTTTACTTTTCATTATGTGTGTGTCTTTCAATCTAAAGTGAGTCTCATGTAGGCAGCATATGTAAGGATCTTGTTTATTATCTAGTAAGCCACATTATATCTTTTGAATGGGGCATTTAATTCATTTATACTTAAAGTAATTATTAATAGGTATATAGTTATTGCCATTTTATTATTTATATTTTTTATCTTTTTCCTTTTCTTAAAGAAGTCCCTTTAACATTGCTTACAGTACGATTTGTTGGTGACGATGTCCTTTAGCTTTGGCTTGTCTGTGAAGCTCTTTATCTGTCCTTTCATTCTCAATGATAGCTTTGCTGGGGAGAGTAATCTTGGTTGTAAGTCCCTCCTTTTCATCACTTTGAATATTTTGTGCCAATTTTTTTCTGGCCTGCAAAGTTTCTGTTGATAAATCAACAGACAGTCTTATGGGAGCTCCCTCATAAGTTACTTTTTTTCTCTTGCTGCTTTTAAGATTCTCTTTGTCTTTAACCCTTTGCATTTTAATTAGAATGTGTCTTGCTGTGGGCCTCTTTGGGTTTATCTTGTTTGAAACTCTCTGCACTTTCTGGGGTTGTATGTCTATTTTCTTCACTGGGTTAGAGAAGTTATTTATCAAAATTTCTTCAAATAGGTTTTCAATTCCTGCTTTCTCTCTTCTTCTGATACCCTAATGATGCCAATGTTCATACACTTGATGTTATCCCACAGGCCCCTTAAATTATTCTCATTAAAAATTTTTTTTTCTTTCTGCTAT
Organism: Macroglossus sobrinus; assembly: GCA_004027375.1. NCBI lineage: Eukaryota > Metazoa > Chordata > Mammalia > Chiroptera > Pteropodidae > Macroglossus > Macroglossus sobrinus. The sequence continues at coordinate 899,244 of PVKZ01000329.1, read as the reverse complement.
GATTAGTTTCTGTTACCTTATCTTCCAAATCATTGATTTGATCCTCTGCTTTATCTAATCCAGGGGTCCTCAACCCCCTGGCAATAGACTGGTACTGGTCTGTGGCCAGAACTGGACTGCACAGCAGGAGGTAAGCGGTGGGTGAGCGAGCACAGCTTCATCTGTATTTGCAGCCACTCCCCAGCACTAGTATCACCACCTCAGCATTACCTCAGATCATCAGGCAATAGATTCTCATAGGAGCACCGGTGCCTGGTGCCAAAAAAGTTGGGGACCACTGAATTCTAATTTACCAGCGATTCTCTCTAATGTATTTATTATTTCAGTTATTGTATTCTTTATTTCTGACTGACTCTTTTTTATGTTTTCTATGTTCATTTTTTTATGTTTTCTGTTTCTTTGCTTAAGTTCTCACTGAGATCATTGAGCATCTTCTCAATGATCTGATAGATTGCTTGTCTCCACAATTTTTAGTTCTCTTTCTAGAACTTTGTTCTGTTCTTTCTTCTGGGATATGTTTCTTTGTCTCCCCATTTTGACTGCCTTTCTGTTTTTGTTTCTATACATTAGATAGAGCTGCTATGTTTCCCAGTGTTAGTAGAGTGGCCTTATATAGTAGGTGTCCTATAGAGCTCAGTGGAACAATTTCCTTTGTTGCCTAACCCAGGTGCTTCAGGTGTGTCCCTTATGTAGATGTGTATGCCCTCCTATTGCAGTTGAACCTCAGTTACTGTCTGCACATCAGTGAGAGAAAATAATTCTCCAGTTGATTGGTTATGAGGACTGGCTATGACTACAGTGGAGGAGCTGTTGTGCAGTGGCCAGCCCTACAGAGCAGGATTTGCTTTAGCAGGACTCTGGTGCCTTCCTAGCCTGCCTTTTGTGTGTGTCATTTGTGGAGGTGGTTGAGTGGTGCTCTTTTGTTGTCTGAAGCTAGCCACTGGCAGTGTTGGTTCTGAGGTCTCTTAGGAGAGGCTCTGTTATAACCCAAGGTCAGCTGATGCCTGTGTCTTGCCTGCACCACTGGTATAAGCTATAAAGTGATCTGTAGATGTTGCCACTTGTGCTGGTTTTGTAAGTGCCTGAGAGAAGCTAAACTCCTCACTGAGGTCTGCTGTTGCTGGTGTTGGGCTTGGGGCTGCTTAGCAAGAGATATAAGTCATGCCAAGGTCAGATGCTGCTTGTTTTGGTTTTGTAGACCTTACTAAAAGATACATCCAGTACTATGTTGGGCAGAATTCACTATGAATTTTGTCTATGGTTACTTTCTTTTAGGCAATGAGAAAGAAGAGCACTATTGATCAGTTTGCAAATTCCAAATACTATGATAAATGAGAATAAGTAGGAAAGTATGCAACATGAGCCAAGACAAACCATTTATATGGAAAAGCCACTGAAAGTAGTTTGAGTGGGCCCAAAAATTGGGTAGGGCAGGGTCTCAGGGAATCACTAGAGCAGGAGCAATGGTGTTAGCCAGATTGACAGAGACTCAGATATGGTGCATACCTGTGTCTGCACACCAGGATGGGGTAGGCTCAACAAAGGAACAATGATTTCTGTCAGCATTTCTGCCTAGGAGGAAGCTACTCCTGCAACCTTTGTCCTGAAGCCAGACAATTCAGTTCCTCCCTTTTTGTCCCTGGCACCTTTCCTGCTGCAGCCCCAGTGATGGAGCTCAGAGTGAATAGTAAGCCCATTAGTGAGGAAATCTGTATGTGGGCCCTTTAAGAAGAATGCCTGAAACACCTGCCACCCTCTGTCTTAGTCAGTTATGGGGACTTCTCTTCCTGGCACTGGAGCACTGGGCTAGATGTCTGGTGTGGAGCTGGAAGAACCCATCGCTTCTCAGAGGGACCTCTGCAGCTAAGATATCCCTCCCAATTTTTAACTGCCACAAGAAGTTGAGAGGCCAGCCAGTTTCACAATTCCACCACTCCCTCCAGTCTCAATGTGGCTTCTTATGTATGTCCTTAGTTGTAGGACTTCTGTTCAGCTAGACTTCAGGTGACTCTCAATGATGGTTTTTCTGTAATTTAGTGATAATTTTGATGTTGTCAAAATTAGAGAGGAGGTGAACACAGCATTTACCTACTTCACCATCTTGATAAGAAGCCCACTAATATTATTTTTAATGTAGATTTTTGAAGAAATAAAACATCAATAAGAATATCTCAGTCTCTTTTTTTAACTATAACTATTGAAGCCTCTTCTCAGTGGTATGTTGGTAAATCGGCTCTCAAAAAAATGGCTTTGATTTGTAACATTTGTCTATTTTTATAGTATAAATATTCCCATAATGGCTCTTTCAATTTACCAATGGCTTCACAACCAGCTCCCAAAATTTTGCTGTAAGCCAGCTCTCAAAAACCTATTCTAATATAAACAATATTATTTTTACTATGGATGAATCTCTTATTTCTTTTATTTTCTTCTAATTATTCTTTCATATCTCCTAAGTTTGTTCTCATACACCATCAAAACAATACATCAAGCTTAAGTCATTTTTTAAAACCAGTATGAAAATATTGTCCTTGAAGCCTTGAAAACAAGCCACTGTGTTTTTGATATACATGCAAATTACATATTCTATATTACAAAATAGTATAGAATTATAACATATCACAGCATGTCATTTGTTATATGTTCCTCCTTGTGTAAAAAAAAAAAATGTCTTCTTTGAACTTAAACAGCCAAGGTTTCAGGGGACCAAAAGGGGACATATCCTTTTCTGCCTGTCAGTTCCATCTGAGAGGGGCTATGTGAAATCCAGAACACTCATTCTGCTGATAACATTAGGGAAAGTGGTCAATATGATATATATATTGATGACTTATTGCCTTTTTTATGTGAATTTATATGAATTTGAATGGAGAAAATAGTCCCTTCTTTGCCAAGTGTTAAGCAAAAAAGTTAACCTAGGTATAGTTTACCTTTAAACAGCCTCCCTGTGCTGCTTTCCTTCTATAGCCACTAACCTCTAATCACAAAGTTGAGTGATGACCTCACATTTTGTGTATTCTTTTTCTATTCTCTTTCCATGAATATTCCCTTGCACAGAATCAGGAGAGGTCAATCTTTTACACCTTGGAGCCTTTGGAAGATTTCTAGGGTTAGCTGTATATCAATTCTTTTATCTAATTCATTAATTCATTTACTTCTCATTCACACTATGCAATTTGCCCTGTCTCATATGTTAAAAAGAATGCAAAAGTGAGACTAAACTTTTGAAAAGTTAGAATGTAATAGAGCGGATACAAATCTGACCTATACCCACATTTCCATAATATCAGGGGAAAAGTAATGCATGCACTGACTTATAACATCAGTGTTATAAGTCCAGATAAAAGAAAACAGAGACTTCTTCAGTGGGGATTCTGGGAGTAAGGAAGCCTTCTTCAAGAGGGAGCATTAATGTGTAAAATAATGTGTAAGATGCTAACTTATAGAAGTTGGTAATGAGTGAGATAATCTTTCAGAATAGAAGAATTCACAGAAGTAAAGTTCTGGAGACAGGGGACTAGAGCATAACACCAAAAAGTCCTGATTATTCACTTTGTCTGTGGCTTTAACAGGACAAAGAGGAAACATGGAATGAAAGTTCACCTTTGATAAGAGAGTCTTTGGTACCAAGGTAGTTTGGAGGAATAAATGGCATTGAGAATTGATAGCTGAGTGAAGGCATTTTAGGAAGGGAATCTTGCTAAATAAATTACATCATCAAACAGTTACCACCTTTTCCTAAGGCTGGCCACACTTAGAGACTAGCTGAGCTATAGAGGGGTGGAATGTTTCCATCCTTTTAATCAATTCTTCTGGAAACTGGGTGGCCTTCAAAAACATGACAACAGACCCAAGCAAAAATCAAATAAAGGGAATAACCCCACAAGATAAGTGCTGTTTCTGCCCGCCAAGACCTTGGTAATCATATGTCAGCAGAATTTGAGATTTAAGCCATTTTAGAAATAAACATAAGAAGATGCTACAAAACGTCAATCCAGAATAAGAAAGTGGCTTCCCTGTGGCTTTTGTTTGCTCTTGTCTGATCCTGCTTAGGACTGATGAGAGCTTCAGCAGAGGATCTTTAAACAGCTCCGAAAGTTGCGAACTTGTTTATTTCTGTATGGCTACAGCAAGATGGAGCTAGTTAAATTTAACTAAAAATTAAGTACCATTCAAATATTTTTTCTTTTTTTTTAACTATACAAATCCCATGGAAAATAAAATTTTCATGTCTTAATTGTGATACCGAAAGTGTCTTTTATTCTCAGCATGCTTGAGATAGCAAAGTAATTTTCAAGCTGAATATGATTGTCTCAGATAGTTAGGATTCAAATATTTAATCTAAAGAGAAAATTCCCAGAGTGCTTCTCTTATCATTTCTCAGTTCTGTGGAGAATAAAAACCTCAACTTTATATGATCTGATATTATTTCCATTATTGGTATTATGCTGTAGGCAAATATCCTTCAAGAGGCAAAGTCTGCTTCCCTTGTGCTTAGCACGGTAGGCTTCACAAAGGCCTAATCTGGGCTTTACAAAATAAGCTGCTGCTACCTTGTAATCTGTGGAGAATTTAATAACAATAATTTCATTTTATGCACTGAAGCCTTTAAGATTTAACAGTAGATTCTTCACACTATCTTTTTTTTTTTCCTTCAAGGGCTTTCTTTATTCATGGATCAAATTTTCTATACATTAGTTATTTTAACAAAGCGCTATTAGGTGGTCCATGTAGGAGTGGGTAAGAATCTATAGATTGATTACCTAGGGAACTGTATAAAAGAAATTTAGTTAGCAAGCTACTGGAGTCATTTTGAGTTTTCTTATTACCCATTAATAAGAAAATGTCATAACTAAACTCTCTTCTATGAATTGCTAACATTTTTATGCAATGCAAATAAATAAATCTTAAACCTCAGAAAATTTTCCACAAGTGTAGTTTTCAGACCACCTACATATAAATCTCCTGGTGAGAATTAAAATGCAGTGTCCTGGGGCGTTCCTCAACCCTAACAAAACAGAATTTCTGGAGATAGAAAACTAGTAATTCATATTTTTTAAAACTTACATGATCCTTATGCATATTAAAGGTTGAGACTACTGGTTTCTGTGTTTGGCAGCTTCACTGTTTAATTTTATTCTCACAAGTGCTATGTACATAGTATTCTCCCCATGTTTACAGGTAAAGATAGTAAGGCTGAGGGTGCTTAAGTCCATATTCTTCAAATTGTGTGCTAAGGTACCCTTGGGCACTGCAGTAAGTAATCTCACAGTTTTACAAGATATTTTAAATTTCTAGAAAGATACAGTGATACTCAACATCTCTTGAACACTAGGCCAACTGCAAGCTCAAAGAAGTTTATTTTCAAAATAATGTCTTTTGTAATTTTTGCTACATATTTTTGATAAAGTCTTTATATAGATAAATTTTCAATAATTCCTGTGATAAAAATCATATTCCATGAGATAATCAATGTGGAGCAAGAAATGAGTGATTGTGTCTAATCTCATTCCAAAGTCTAAGAAGTGTAGCAATATTATTTTGTAATATAACAGCTACATAATTATATAAATATTACATAATTATAATATTATATATTTTAATATATAACATTCTATATAAGTATATGTTTATATATTATATAAATACATTAATATTTACATTTTATTATGTAAATATCTTTCAGATTACATATATTTTTAAATGATTGTTAAGCTATTAGGACATGAATATCTATTAAGTTGTTTGTACTAACTACTTAATAAATTGAAATGTTAAGTAATCCTTGGGCTTAGCACACACTCTGAAGAAACCACTAAGGGTGCCACGTAACCTGAAAGAATTCGGAAACCTATGGGTTAAGGCATGAATTCGTGGTAGGAAAATATGAACCCAAGTCAACCTGTCTCTATATGCTATGTCTATTCAACAATGCTACTTGGATCATAATCTCACCAAGGAATTCCAGAGTACAGGTGTGTGTATGAGCCAGTTTGAATGCGACATATACTTTTGTGGTCTGAGCAATTAGCATAAGAGTTCTTCTCACTACAAATGGTCAATATCTACTACTAAATAGATATTTAGTAACCTTGATTCTAGCCCTGACTTTGCACCTAACTATCAGTGTAACTTGGGCTAGGTCACTTAGCTTCTCTGTGTTTCTAGATTTTAGTTCAGTCTACCCTAGCTAATATCAAAGATATGGAAGAAGACAGATATATACTATTGTTTGGTGGGTATTCTGCTAAGTGTTTTGTGTAATTATGTCTATTTACTCTTCAATATCCCTGAATTAAGTTCTTTTTTAAATTCTATTTTATAGATGTTTAAGCTCAGATATAGGGAGATGAATGTAACAATGTAACACAGACTATTCAACAGCAGAGTTTGTGCTCTTAATCACCGACAAGAGTGATAAATACATTAAGTTCTTTTTCAGTCTTAAAAAAGTAAAATCAAGTGCTTCATTCATATTTAGATCTTATAAGATTGGTGTCACATAGAATCTAATAAAATATTAGCCTTCACTAACAGCCTACATCAAGGGTCTGAAAGAGCCCATCATTTTGGACCAAACTGATGACCTCTCAAGACATTCTATGTCCTGCTAAATTCCCACAATGAATTAGAACAAAGTAGGCAGCCAGGGCCAGCCATGATTTCTACCTAGTGCTGGCAAAGGGACCTAGAAACAGAAATCTGAATCCCAGATGAGATAGTCACTGCTATGTATTTCACTATAACTGCCTCTAGCTCTCATCACTGCAGCCCTTCCTTATATACCAGAAAAAAAATAGAGAGAGCTGCTATTTTACACAGAAAAATCCTCTGACTTGAGGAAAATGGAAAAGGGATTAGCAGCACTCAGAGTGTAAAAAGTCAGAGAAGAACGTGAGAAATCAGCAATACATTGACATGAACAGTGGAGTGGCATTTGAGCTTGACAAGGAGACCCAGGAGATCATGTTCAAGCATTCGTTAAGGCAGAGAGATACTACCTCTTTCAAGTTTTGCTCTTGCCTGGAAAATACTCTCATAGCTAGAAAAAAAAATAAAAGTAAAATCAAGCCTCAGCAAACAAAGTGTTGTGTTTACCAGATGGTAACATTAAATTTTTTTTAATGACAATTCTAGAAAACTAAGAGTATACAGGTGGAAATTTGTACCAATTTGAGGCATGGGAGGAGGGTAGGAAAGAGTGATTCAGAAGATATTCTGAAGATACATGATAATAACGTGTACATTCTCTTTCTTAGAGACAACGATGGGAAAAATTGGCAAAAGAGAGCAGCTTGTTAAGTTACATACCTGGCTCTACCAGCCAACAAAGAATCTGCTTAGAATTTTCCTAGAAGGAATGGTTGCCTGCTTAGTTGCTGTTCTTTTTCCACAGTTTCCCTTGGCACTTACTAGCTGCATACAGATCAGATTTGCCTAATTGAGAAGCTAAAATATTTAAAAAGGCTAGATGAATGGGTGGCCAACCAAAACAAAGCTAAGTTTTGTATGTCAGTTTTCAGTAGAGGTTGCTATTTACCTGTAATTTTCCTTTTCTGAACCCAGAATCTCAACCACCATAGTCAGAATGAAACCTCTCAGTGCTTGGAGAGGTTTTTTAAGTTATGATTTTTATGAAGATAATAGAAAAGTTGATTGAGAATAATCACTAATGTTTTGAACCTCTATTGTCTGACTGTCACTATACATAGCCCTTGATATACATTATCTCCTTTAAATGCCAAAGCAGCCTTCAGAGGTTTTAAGCTACAGGGTAATATGCACAAGTTTAAGTTTTCTGACTACAGTTGTTCTGTAGTCTTAAATGAGCTGCACTAGTTTCCCAACTTCTTTCCTTTAATGAGACACACACAAAATATATATTTTTAATTTTTATTTTAAATAATATATTTATTCATTTATTATTTACATTTATTATAATATGTAAAAGAAAGTAAGATATATTATATCTAAATTCTATATTATATCTAAAATATATATTAGATAATGATTTATATTATATTCTAATATAAATATATAATTATATATATTATTATATAAATATATTTTTTTCAATAGTGTTCTGGAGTAAAGTCATGCAATTGGTAAAGGCAGGTGGTGGGCTGATGACATTGAAATCATAACATGAAATCTGTGTAATATAATTTCACAAGTTCTGAGTTCAGGCTCAGAAAAATAAAAGAAATAGAAATAGACACATTTTACTGTGCATACTTATGTACAAAAACTCGACTATAGAAAATGTGATAAATTTTAATAAAAATATTCAGATCTTCCTATGAGAGAACTGGAACTATCCTCTACCCAAGGAAGGGCCTTTGCATTGGTCCAGTCTGTTTTCTCCACTGAGTTCTGAGATCTTACTCTTATTTCATGCCATCTCTACCAAGATATCTAATTCTCGAGTCACAGCTATTATTTTACATCATTTTCATCTGGAATATTCTTAGTTCTTATACTTTTGCAAAAAATATGATCCTCATTGTCATGCCTTTATAAAAGGTTTTGCTTCCCATTACATACTCAGCAAATCCTAGTTGTCTGGTTTGCCCTTTAATAGGGGCAACTTGAATGATGCCACAGTTCCTACATTTATCCTCTCTCCTCCATTTACAGAGACTGAGTACTCTCCAGGCCTCGAGGCCTAGATTAAGAGTTTTTATTTTGTTCTTGTTTGTAGAAAACCTCACTGCCAGCTTCAAGTACAAACTAGAAATGATTCCCCTGTGGTGCAGCACCATAACACTTACTATATGACAGCATTTCTCCAGGAAAAGGCTTGGAAGCCTTATTTTAAATGGATCAGATAGTGAATATTTTAGGTTTTGTAGATCATATGGTCTCTGTTGCAACTAACTACACAACTCTGTCATTGTAGCATGAAAGCAGCCATAGACAATATGTAAATGAATGACTGTGGCTGTGTTCCAATAAAACTTTATTTACAGTAGCAAGTATTAAGATGCGTTTGGACCGTGGAGATGGATTTGGCCCATGGGACCATTGTTTGCTGATCCCCACTCTAAAATCATTACCTTTGACATTATTGTGTGTGTGCGTTTATATAAGCCTTAATTTTAATCACATAATATACACTAGCAATAATTAATCATGATCTGCCTTTTGAAAGGGTCTATTTTTGAGGTGCCCACTTTTATCCTTCTCTGCAACTTGTTCACTGGTAAAATCTCTGAATAGCTGTGCTCCTGTTTAGATTTTTTCTCTGTGTCTCTCTTTATCTGGAATGGCTGACTAGAAGATTTTCAGGTAGGGAATGGTATAACATTATGAAAAGGACACCAAAGTCAAGAGACCTGGGTTCTAGTCCTAGTGCTACCATTTATTAAGTTCATGATGTTTATGGACTCAGAGCCTTCACATCACATACTTTATCAGTAAAACAGACGTAACTTACAAAGTTACTAGAAACTTAAAAGCATGAACAGCAAAGGGTTTTTGTTGTTGTTTTTAACTCTGGACTCTATGTATTTCAAGCTGTATCATCTAGAAGAAATTACTTAACCTCTCTAGAACTCAGTGTTCTTGTCTATTAGACAGGGTAATACCCTGTAAGATTTAAATGAGATAATGTATATAAAGTACTCACTGCAGATCTTTATACAAAGTAAGCTTATAGTAACTAGTATTATATTAGTATTTACCCATATACTTTTGATGATAAAATGCTTCATAAATTCTAAGCAAGAGTACAGATTTAGACATACTGCATGTCTAAATTTTTTTCTTGTTTAAATGTCTAACTTTTTCTTGCTAGTATACTTTAAGTTGCTTATCTTATCTTCTGCCATCAAATGTATTTTACTACCCCAGTAACAAAGCTTATTTCATCACACACATGCTCTCTTGAGTTAGAAATTTAGGGGCTGAAACACCATCAGCTATCTGAGACCTATCTTCCGCATTTTAATACTTGGGTACATTTGAAAGGTAAAAAAATGGAGGTAGGAGGTGAGTTAGTCTGTGAGACCCAAGTCAGGCTTTTTTTTCTGAGCTATTGGTTAAATTTAAGTTTGGCTCCTGAAACACCAGTGAATTATAAAGGACTTTCATCTTGCTACAGTCCTGAAATATTTCTACCCAAGCTTCCTTATGACCTTTGTTTCCTTCCTTTTCTCCTCTATCCCCAAAACCTCTGAAAGCAATTTTAAAAACTCAACATGAAATGTAAGAATGAATTACAACAATCCCCCCAACAGCCATAGGAATCACGTTCCTTCTTGAAAAGTGGCATGGGTAAAAAAAAAAAAAATTGCACTAGAAAAGATCAAGGACTCATAAAATAGAGAGTTGGGGGAAAAAGAAATAAGAATGACTTTTAATAATTGTAAAACATAGTTGATTAAAGTTCTAGAAGGCTTTTGCTTCCAAAACAAACTGGATTTATGATATTAAAACCTTATTAGAAGGCTGATGCCAACCTGCTTCCTGTTCCTTTATAGGAAACAAATAAATTTTTTTCTTTCTGGAAGCTTCTAAGTTATTCTCTACTTGTTCAAGAAATTTTGCTGATTTTTCTAGGGCATCATAAACATTGAGGTAGATTCTCCTACAGGCTCTATTATCTGGATTATACCTTTTTTCTAAGGGTTTATTTTTTTTTCTTATAATAGTCTTTATTTTCTTCAAATTTGAAGTCCTTTATGTTTTCTTTATTTTTGTTTCTGCAAGCTACACAATTTCTAGTTGCTGAAATTTTCTACCAAGTATCACAGTACTTCTGTGGTCTTTTTTATGGACATGGTATTCATTTGTGGAAAGGTGTTATAGAAATAAATAATCTCTCTGTTCTACCATCTAGAATCATACTCCCACCCACATAGATAAGAAGAGTACACAATAATGATTAGTTTTTCAGAATATATTTTTTTTGGACATGCAATGTATTTAAAATTTGAGCTAGAATTTAAAAATTTCATGTACAAAAATTCTAGATCAGAGACCAGAAAACTTTAACTGTGAAAAGCAAGATAGTAAATATTTTAGGCTTTGAGGGCCATAGAACTCAGTTGCAAATACTCAACTCAGCTATTACAGGCAGAAAGAAACCATTGGCAATATGTAAATAAAGGATGTGGCTGTGTTTCAATGAATTTTTTTTTTTTCAAAAAAAGATTCAGGTTGGATTTGACACTCAGGCCTTAGTTTGTAGATTCCATATTTAGATTATCACCTTCTCTTGAAATTAAGTGAGGGAGCAGGGCTAAAAGATCAGCACCCCTGGCTGTACACTTCTACATCATTATAATAGCCTTGAGCCAAATAACAACTATTCTTTTTAGACACAGCATGAGCTATATATTTGCCATAATCCTCAATACTTCCTATAAAATTCCCAATTAGTCAACTTGATTCATTAATAATGTTTCTCTGACCTTTGTAGGATTCGGAGCCTGTGGCTGGTTTAAGGGATATAAACTGAACACACATATACAAAAATATTGGTATATAAATTTAAAAAAAAAATTTATTTTAGAACTCTGGTAAGCCAAAGTGTGAATGGCAAGACTGCAGTTAGGAAGAATTTATATGTTCTTAGTCAGTGATTTGACTTTGATAGAGCATTACTTGAGAAGCTGTAGATACAATCTTTGATCTAGAAGAGCTGAGTTAAATGTTCTGCACAAATTGGGGAAAACAAAATATCAAGTATTATGTTATATATGATGCGAACTAGATGCTCTTTTCATTTAAATATTTTATACTAGTGTTTGGAATCAAAAGATAAGATAGACCTCAAAGTCTGGTCCCTGGACTATTTGCACCAGAATTATGGGCACGAGTGGGATGTATGTTTACAATTGGAAAGTAACTGCAGATACCTAGGCTTCCCAGATTTCCTGAATCAATTTTTCAGGATTTGCATTTGTAAAAGGTCTCAAGATATTTTTTATGTGTAATAGAATTTATAAAACTGCTCCTATTAAACAAGAATAAGAATGGTACTTTCTGTTTGTTTACTGGATATAATTTAAACTCCTTTTAAACAAAAAAGCAGCAAGGTGCCTCTTCAGAACAGATTCAATTATATATAAGAACATTTATTTCAGACACAATTAAGTATTGATGAAAAGGTTGTTTATCTGTGGCAGAAAGAACTTTGTGCTAGGTCTTCTAATAACTAGTTCTGTGGCCTTGGGCCAGCCACTAACCTAAGGGCAAAAAAGAGGACATGCTAGATGACCACTGAGACCCCATGTAGCTGAAACATTAACTTTAAAATTTCATGAAAGAATTTCTTGCTGGAGTATATGGTACCTGTCATATTTTGCTAGTGAGTGGAAAGAAAATTATTCCCTCTTAATAGGTGTCTCACCTTTATTTCAGTAGAGCAGAGCTTCTCACCCTTAGCTGCTCATGGACATCACACTGGAGCTTTTAAATCCTGATGTTCAGACCTTGCTCCAGATCAACTAAATTGAAATCTCTGGAAAGGGGACCCAGAGATTTCTTATTTGCAATTACTGAGGAGGTTCTAATTTGCAGCCAAAGTTACTGAATATGCAGCAAGAAGTTACTTAATTACATGAGTCTCCCGAGATGCTTATTAAAAGTTTGAGGTCTCCAGCCCCTCTCCTGAACATTCTAATCCATTGAGTCTAGGGTGGATCCTGGGAACCTATGTTTTAATAAAAAACTAAAGTGATAGTCATGATCGGATAAATTTGGGGAAACGTCACCTTAAGAATTGCTTAGTATATCAGGCAAAGTACAATGTGGAAGGCTAACTCTTAGGAGTATTAAATAATAAGGAATGTCTCATAGGAATAAAGCTACATAGTTGTGGAAAGCTCAAGGTGTGAGAGTCTTAAAGAATTGAAAGATTTGAGAAAAATGACTACAAGCCCTCACTCAGCTCTGGTAAAGGTGGACAGCAGGAGTTTGCGTGGGAGCATGGGAAGGCAGATGCTGCCACCACTGCAGAAGAATCCTATGGAAGGCTGTTGTCCCAAAGTGTGGTGGTGGGCCTGGGTTCACTGATGATCAGTAGGGCAGCAGTTGGGAAGTATCACTGGACATGGGACAGGGAAGAGTAAAGACAACCAGGACCCCACATTTACCTTTGACTACCTCTAACTACAACAGCCTCAGAATCTCACTCAAGCTTCCATTCTGACCAACACTGGCTCAGTCAAAAAGAAAAAGAGAATCTGTAAAATGTAGCTCCAGGTTAGCCAAATTGACCCGGTAGTAAACCATCACACTTGGAAAAATAGCTGCTTTCTCCCCCTAAAATTGTGCCTTTGCATAAATGGGTTACTCCTTTATCAGTCCTTGAATTCTGCCCAGTGCAGAAAAAAGCATACTCCAGAGGTATCTTGCTCTCTTCTGCTGGCATTAAGTCATTTATTCCAGGCTCTGATTTTTTAGTCAATTGTTTCCCACATGCTTTATGCAATGTACCTAAATATTTTGGTCTATCTTTGGACAAACAAGAAGTCTGTAGCTCTTCTTTCTTAAGTCCTCTCTGTTCCCTAAGAGCCACGTTGGCAAGATGGACTTACATGCTAGCATCTCTTTGTTCCTTAAGTGAAGACACATATATCCCGTTTGCCATTTATAGATGATCCACACCTTATCATTTTATGCTCGGTTGCACAAGCATATAATGTGACTAATGTGGCATGAGCACTCTAGTAATAATTCTTATTTGGTGGTCTGAAAATTTCTTGATGCTTTAATGGAACGTGTGTTTCTGAACTAGGTTTATGGATAAGTACATTGTTTTGTATTCATAGCCACTGCTTGCCACATAATCTGGCTTTTCATGCAACCGTGGCTACAGGGAAATAGGAAACAATAGAAGGAAAGCTGGAAATATTCAGGAAAATGTGGTAAAGAGAAAAATCAAGCCTGAGGCAAAGTGCATAAAAAGAAGGACAGTAGGGAAGAAGAGAAAGCACCTTCATCTATAGTAAGGTGGCACACAGTCACAAAATGTCTTGCCACATGTGAACTTCACAAGTGAAATCCATAATGCTTACTTTATTCAAATTATGTGCTAGAAAAGAGAAAGTCCTATTATAATTCCAGAATTAATCAGCCTTGGCCTAAGCAGTACAAAATGGAGTTTCTAGACAAAATACTGCAATTAATTTATATGATTTGACCAAAGTGTTTTTGATCTCTGAGCCTCAGCTTCCTCATCATTAGATATGGAATTTGAACCAGTTTGGATATGACATATTAACAGCCCATGGGCTACATATTAATTCACCCTCAAATTTTGTCCAAAGAGTTTTTAACTTAAAAAACAAACAAACAACAACAACAAAAAAAACTAAACTCCAGACTTTATTCAAATTTTTTTTTTCTGTAGTGTCCTTTCTCTATCCCAAGATCTATTCTAGGATATCACTGTGCAGTTAGTACAGGGTGATTTTCTTAAATTGAATTAACTGTCAGTATTTAAAAAGGGAAATATTTCACATAAAACATCTGAATTTCACATTTCTCTTGAAAGCTCAACAACAAGACCTCTGTGTACATAGCTTTATAAGCTTGTTCATAGCAATGATAAGTAAGAACTGCCCCTTTAGACAGGGTACATGCCCTCCAGATTTCCACACTCTCCTCTACTCTCTATTGTCTCTGAGATAAAGGGGCCAAGTGAAAATATCAATTTGCTCACTTGGCACCTCCAACTGTATTATGGTCAAGAAGCTATGGAACATTCATTGTACTTATATCTCCATGAAAAGTTAGAAATCAAAAGCTAAGTTAAAAGGAAAGCATGTTTCCAGGAAAAAAAAAATGGGCAAGAGCAAATTTGAAAAAATAATGATAATAAATAACCAACACACTTTATTCAAGTACATGAACTTCCTGGCCTCTGCAGGTATTTTGCTTTGAACCTCCTGAGTAAAAAAGCAACTTTTCCATTTCCTTTCACTGTAGCCATTGGAGAAAATGGTGTTTGCAGTCAGACCAGATTTCTGGGAAATTTAAGGTTCTTGCAGACTGGGTCTATAATGCTTTATTTTTAAACCCTCTCTTACTGAATGTAGTAGTTCTGAGCCCCAAGCCCTCAATCAATATAGTATAATTGTCATGCTCTTTCAGTTCCTTTAACTGGAGTCTTGAGAAGCCAGATTGCAGTGTGGTTAAGAATATGAGCTTTGAATTCAAACTACACAGTTGCAAATTCTGGCTTTATCATTTCCAAGAGTTATGACTATGGTCAATTCAGTTAATTTGCTTTTGTCCCAGTTCCTTTTTCTTAAAACTGGACTAATAATAGGACCTAGTTTATAAGGTTGCATAACAGATAAATAAGAAATTTATGTAAAGGATTCAAAACAATGCAATAATACCTAGCATGTAGTAAGTGCTCAGTACATGGTAATGACTATTACCATCATTACATCATCACTGTCCCAGTATGCTGAATCTCACTATGGCCTCATTAAAATAAATAAATAAACTTTACCCCAGAATGCTTTGCCATTATGAAGATTTGTGCATGGTAAAGAATATTAAGGAATACTATTTTATAAAATTGATTAAGCATACTTTATACAGTTCTAGGGGAAAATTATGGTCAAGTAAGTAAAAGTTAGAGGGAAACAGATGTTGGTTCAATATAATGAAGACCTTTCTTGCATTCAGAGAAGAAAGCAGTTGAATAGGTTGCTTCTTAGGTGATGAGCAACCTGTTACTTACATTGTTCAAGCAAAGACTGGAGGACTGTCCACAAGGGATAATGTATATCCCTTGTGAAGATCCAAACTGATAGCTGTGACTATGCGTATTTATTTTTTTTAATTTAATAAAATTTAAAATTTAGCTTCTAAACCACACTAGCTTCACACAAGTGCTAATAACAATAGTCATAGAGTGACTTGTGACTACTTTACTAAACAGCATAGACATAGAACATTTTCATCATCACAGAAAGCTCCATGGAACAGCACATTATAAAGGGATGTTCTGTACTGTAATTCTAAATCTGATTACTTGAGAAAGATCAGTCCAGGGTATATGGAACAGAAGTACAGAAGGAACTAAGGTACTAAGTAGTATGAAGCTTACCTACCATGGAGTCCTGAATTTCAGACTCATGCATGGCCCCAGGTAAAGCTGTTTCTGAGTCTCAGTTTCTCTAACTGCATAATAAAAACTTTCCCCAGAGGGTGTATGAATGTAAATGAATAAAATTCAGATTCGATGTCTGGCATAAAGCAGAACACACAGATGCTCAGGTCCATTCTTTATCCAAAGAGAAGGAAACATGTATAGTCAGTAATCTCATGTACAGTAAAGCAGCCACTTTGTGTCAGCCTCCCAAAGAGCAAGCTCTTTCCAAAATCAATAGCTACCATCAGTGAGCATTTAATCATGTATGGAATTCCAAGCTAAACTAGCACACATTATCTCATTTAATTCCTACCACTGTCATGTGAGGTGGCTGTTCATATTGTCCTCATACTGAGGAAACTAAAGCTTAGAGAGATTATGTGATCTGCCCAAGATTATAAAGGAGTAATACAGAATTCAAATGCAGATTCTTTTGACTCAGGTTGATTGTAATTTATAACTCTTAATATATATGGATTATTACATATAACAGACACTATGCTAAGAACATTAATGCTTCCTCTTATTTAATTCCCATGGCTATTTTATAATTGAAAAATATCTAAAGTTTTAAATATCTTGTTTAACAATTCATACGTGGGAACTGGCACACTTGGGTATTTGGACCCAACTCTCTCTACTACTGTTTGATGACTGTGCTCTTAGCCTAACCTCTTTGTTTATAAGACCAGTGAGTGGCCTTTGTCATACAGATATAAAGATGCCAAGTATATCCCTTCTTAATGATATTGTAAGCTCTTACTAGACCAGAATTATAGCTATAAACTTTGTTTCTTTATCTCCCAGAACTGTACAGAACATACAAGTAATAACTATTTTCCTAATTAAATGAAGGTTAATCTTCAAAAAGGATAAATTGACTAAGAACTGTTTCTTTTTTAGCAACTTAGAGAGGTCAAGTAACTTGCTGAAGGATACATAGCTTGTAAGTGACGGCTCTCTCAAAGACCACAAAACATAGCTTCGTGAAGCAGAGCAAGAGTTCATTACATATATTGGTTATCAATTTAATTATTGATAAATGTTATCACTTGAATTATTGTCATGGTGGAAAAGGTCTGTTTGTTTTTAGAAAGATAATTAGGACTATATATGTGGAAGGTGAATAACACTTGGCTGATATAGGTACTTACAGTAATTTTTCTTATTGTAGTGTTTTTAATTCCTTAAAAAGCTAGGATAACATTTGTTTACTTTTAGGCAATTTCCACCTCTTCTATTTTGAAGATAGATCTCCCCACACTAGTCATTGTAAGTTTTTCTATTAAACTAGCCATGTAGAAAACTATAGTCAGCTACCAAGGGTCCCCAACATTCAGGCCACAGACCAGTATGGGTCTGTTATTTGTTAGGAACTGGACCACACAGCAAGAGGTGAGGGTCTGGCTGGCAGGCGTGTGAGCAAAGCTTCATCTGTATTTGCAGTCACTCCCCAGCACTAGCATCACTGCTTCAGTTCCACTTCAGATCATCAGGCATTAGATTCTCACAGGGGCACCAGTTCCTGGTGCCAAAAAGTGTGAGAACTACTGAGCTAGACAATTTGTTAGTTTAAAAAAAAGTGCAACTGAGACTGAACAGTGAAAAAGAAAATGCTTGTTGGCAACTGTATTCTTTTCAAGCATTCTGATTCTGTTCGGTGTGCAAAAAGCAGCTGAGAGTAGAATGACCAGGCATTTTTATGTGCCTGATGGAAATGTAAATATTCCTTGAGCTTATGGATTTCTAATAATATTTTTTCAGGTTCTCAAGGAATTACAAGGAATATTATTCATTTTATTTTAGATTTTACATCTTTAAAATTGGGGAGAGCATTTTTCTTTGAAAGATGGTAGAATAATATCTGATTATGAAGGCTTCAAATGTTACAGAAAATTGCTGGGACACATTTATATGTTGGTTTGTGTGTTTTTTGTATTTACAGAAGTATGTATTTTAAATGCACTGTCCTATCAGCAGGTAGTTTGGGTGATATTTTCAGAGAGTCATCATTCAACAAAGCTATTTATTCTTACCACAGTCAAATCTAAAAGTCAAACATATCTGTATTCGATCCTACTACCAGAATTATTATTAACAGGTATGTGAATTTTCAGACATTTCCTGTACTTATATGAACTCTGTATAGATAATATTGTTGTTCTTACAAAAAAGATAACATTTTTCTAGTTCTATATCTTAATTTTCCTTACTTTTATATCTTTGATATCTTCTATATCTTATTGAGCTAATAATGATATTCATAATTATAAAGTCAAAAACAGCCAGTAGTTATTGAGGACATACCATATCTCAGACTCTATACAAAGATATTTACATTAATTACCTCATTAATATTTTACTATATCTGAAGCATTATCCCAGTTTTACCATTATCTCCATTTCACAGACGAGGAAACTGAAGCTTAGAGAGGTCAGGTAACTTAATGAAGGATGCATAGCTAGTAACTGATGGACTCTCTCAAACACCACAAAATGCAACTTTATTTAGAAAATGGTTGAATGTTATTCTGTCACATGGTTGTTTCATTATTTCCATTGCAACTTAGACTTATCTGTTTTCTGTCCTGATTGCTCTCATCCCCCATCCTCCAATCAAGTCAATTCCCTGTCCTAATCACTGCAGCCACTTACAGCCTTCTACTGCATTATTGCTTATGAATGAATGCTGTCCCTCTTTTAAAATAAGCCGATAGCCTTCAGAATTATGGCTCTTGTGGCATATGTTAGTGATATGGTTATAATTTTTAGATATAGATGTAGAAAACTCACAATAGCGTTCTGGAGAAGACAATAATTCCTTCATGACTGTTATTTCAAAGTGTTGGCACCCACTAAGTGGTCTAAATTGATTTTCAACTTCTAGGCTTTAATCTACCTTTAACCCTGCCTAAAGTAAAAGTTACTTTAACATATGGAATTAATTGGGTATCCTGTCAAAGTATGGCTAATCTACCAGTAAAATATAACTGGGTCTCACCATGTTAACAAAAAGTCTTTTTCTTGCTTAGATCTGGTTGACAGCATAAACTTTGTATTGAATGACCCATTGCCTTCTCTTGGACCAGATGCATATCAATTATGGGACCCTTCTCCATGACAAAATCATATTTATCAGCAATTGCCCAATAGTTTCCAGTAACACTTGATCTGGCCACTGTGGGAGGCAAGATAATGGCCCCCTGGAAATGTCTGCTTCCTTGTCTCATGGACTGTGTTACCTTATGTGGCAAAGTGAAACTGATGTTACAGATAGAATCAATATTGCTAATTAGCTGACTTTATTTTATTTTTTAATTAAATTTTTTTCAACTATGGTTGAAATTCAATATTATATTAGTTTCAGGTATACAGCCTAGTGGTTAGACATTTATATAATTTATAAAATAACCCCTCCAATAAATCTAGTACCCACCTGGCATCACACATAGTTATTACAATATTGTAGACTATATTCCCTATGCTGCACTTCACATCCTCATGACTATTTTGTAACTAAACAGCTGACTTTAAAATAGAGAGATTTTCCTGAATTATCTGGGTGAGCCAAGTGTAATCACAGGGTCCTTAAAAATTGAATAGAGAGGCAGAAGAGAAGACTGTAGTGATATATTGTGAGACTCAATCTGTCCTTGCTGGTTATGAAGATAGAGGAAGAGGACATGAGTCAAGGAATATGGGAAGCTTCTAGAAGCTGAAAAAAAGCAAGGAAGTGATTTTCCCCTAGAGGATGCATGAAGAAATGCAGCCTGCCCATACCTTGATTTTAGCCCAGTGGGACTCATCTTGGACTTCTGAACTACAGAATAGTATGAGATGAATTTGTGTCCTTTTAAACCTCCAAGTTTGTGGTAATTTGTTACAACAGTAGTAAGAAAGTAATATAACCACTAAATATTTCTTCATAAATTACCAAGTGATGGCTGGAGCTAACCTTTATTTCAATTTCAAAGCAGAGGACTTTTTTTCCAACAAAGAACCATCTTTCTATTTTCATAATAAGCCATTTTGTAGTTTTCACTAGTGGGGACCTTGGTATGAGACATATTAACAAAACATGGATATATTGAGCAAGAAAATTCAATTATTTGCTCCTTTTTAAAATCTTACATTAAAAGGGCTTTCTTGTTGGTTGTTGTGTATATTTCTTAGACCCCAATTTTTATTTATTAGAATTTAATCTGTGCCTCTGTTATTCACAGCCATGATTATAATATCAATACTAATTTTTCCCTTAAACAATAAGAGTAAATAACCAACTCAGTGGCTTTTCCATTCTATGCCTCCTAGTGATAAATGTCCATGGTGCTTTGGCAGAGAATGTTTATTCAACAGATACTCGTTGAAGCCTACAACATCCAGAAGAGAAGCCTTTGACTGTACCACTAATAACAGACCTCTTGAAGGCCACTTTAACAAACAGGACACTTTAATGGTTAATGGTTTAAATGATGAGTAAAGTACAGATGCTTATCCTCTGTGAAGCCATTTGCCTAGTTACAGCCATAATATGGGACATGATATACACTATGATGTCCCAACACTAGTACTGGTATAATTAAGTTTTTCTCCCAGAGCAGGTTGCCAACTCCACTTGTCACCAAACACATTTTTTTTATAGACAAAAGGGCTATGGGTTGAAAGAAGAGGACAAAATTCACTTAATTAGTTAATCAATGGATATGTCTAAATACAGATTTTTAAAATCACAAATGTTCACTCAGCAGGTTAAAATTTCAAATTGGTACCACTTTTATTGTCATAGTTAGTCATTTGAAATACTGTCTGTATACTTAAGTATGGCATATGCTACTATTTACATTCACAGATTGGCCTCATATGAAGACACAACAATGCTAAAATCACTGACTCATATGGAAATGCTTTCATTTTATGCTGCAACAGAAATCACTGTACCATACATTAGCATGTTGACAACATATTGCAACATAAAAAAAGTTTCAAATTACTTTAATGAAAACTAAAACATAATAATATCAGTTATTATTCACTTAATATTATAAAGAGATGTGAGAGACTTTTAAATCAATAAGTTTAATGCTCACAAGAAATAAATGTTATTTTCAATCTTTTGGATACAAGTGTGGTACAACTTTATGTTAAGGAAGTAATAAGGCAAAATACAGTTTTACTGAAAACTCAAATTAATTACTGATATCTAAGTAAAGATCTCAAAACAGTCTTCAAGTATTTAAATAATTGTTGACCAAGTAAGTGTTGAGCAAGAATAAATGAGGTTAAACTGTAGCACAGCAGACTTGGTGAGACATAAGAAAGAGAGCAAAAGAACCAATATTTCATGAGTATGCACTATTTGTAACCTACTGTGGTGAGTGATTTTGTACATTATTTCATTTATTTGTGATGAAAAAAAATCTGTGAAGTATGCCTTACTGTTCCCATTTTACAGGTGAAACTTGCTCTCAGAGAGAGCCGGTAACAAATTTGAGTTTACAGAACTAGTGAATTGCAGAGTTGTATAAATCCAAAACAAATTTAGACTAAATCTTGTGAAGGAGATATTGTCCTCACTTGACAGATGAAAAAAAAATCCTTAGAGTGACTTTTCTCTGAATGTTCTCATAGCAAGGTCATGGAAACAGGGCATACTCTTGTCTTCTTGGCTATATTGTCTTACTCAGAGAAAGTCTAAAAAATACTTAACTCTTCTAAGTTTTTCCTGAGAAAAGGTAATTTGAAGGAAGCATAAACAATAACAACAAAAAATCTTTTATAATTCTTAAAGGGTCTTTGCCTGATTTTCTTTAGAAGACCTATTTTTGTTCTTATCCTGGTGGTTTTTAAAGCATTGGCTCACTCTCTTGCCAGAAATAACCTAAGAAATTCTCCAATGCATCTAAACGGAAGAAAGCTTTTTTCTTATGGCTACTCAAATTAAGATATAGGCAGTCTTACTGTATTTCTCAAGATTATAGTGATGCCAACATAAGATTTTTACCTATTTATTTCCTCTCTGCTATCTCAGGAGTCTCATTGATTCTGTCTTGTTCAGCATGCCATGAAAATTGTTTCCAGCTGATGGATTTGGGGTGCTTGAATACATGAGCTACTCGAGCTTAGGAAGCTCAAAAATTAAGATTTCACAGTGTGTTTGAGAGTAATTGCTCACAGGAAAAAGCTGAGAAATGTACCCATTGGGGCCAGGAGGAGTGACAACAGAAAGTGAAATGAGAATGAAGTATAACTGGATGCCTTATTGATATCTCCCACCTCAGCTCTGAGTCACTAGTTAGGACAAAGGGATCTAGCAGTAAGAATACTTTGTAATGTTGGTTTAAATACAGATTCCTGGGCTCCAACCTTATTTTTGGGGTTCAGATTTCCCAAGGAGAGGCCAGGTGATAGTATTTCGCAAGCACTTTTAGCGATTCTTGGAAGGGAACTTTAAGAAACAGTGAGTGATCCATGGCAATTAATATGCATTTCGAAGTCTAGATAGTGTATCTGATTCAAGGGCACATCTCTAAAATTTCAGAAAACGAGTTACGAAATGATAAGAAGAACACCTGAAAAAGAGATTTGGAGCAAAGATTTAATAAAGAGGGTAAGGATAGCAAAGGGAAGGATGTATTTCAGGGAATACCCATATTTCTAGTGAAATGTATTTATCTTATAAACTAATAGAAATGAAAGTTTATAACCTATAAACATACAGATTTTCTAGAAAAACTTAGATATATATCTAGGAAAGTAATAGACTGTATGCTCTTTAATTCTATATTGCCAGTGTGAATTTGGGGTGAAATTAAATGAAATAACAAAAATAGCCAACACTGACATACTGCTTAAAACAGGCACTATTATTCTAAGGACTTCACATATGTTAATTTTCATATTAATATTTGAATCTTTACAACAACCTTATGAAATAAATATTATTTTTACTCTCAAAATGTAAAAAATTGAGACACATAAAATTTAAGTAACCTATCAAAGGTTACATAGAAAGAGCCAAAACAAAGAATTGAACCCAAACATATAGCTGTAAAATCTCTGCTACATGTAAACTTTATTTTGGGTGACAATCAGCTTGTCTATAAAGGAGCATATGCCCTTAACCTTTACATAAAGCTGAAAGACTCCTTTATTGTAAGATGAGGATGGGAGAATATTAATAACTGCAGTTGTTTTTGTTGTAGCAGCTAACATATACTAAACAAGCACTATGCTTAAATCTTCATATGCATTGTCTTATGAATTATCTAGTGATGTAAGTATGCATTGGTCTGTTCTGAAAATGGAAAAACTGAGGTTCTTAATATTCTCATTAACTTTTCCAAGATCACACAGATAGTAGCGATAGAATAAAACCTGTAAAGTACAAATTGCATTTTGTGAACTTATATTGCTGCTTCTTATGGAATCAATGTTGGCACTTAGAAGATTTGAGACTCAAGAATTATACATGACTTTTAATGCAAGGGCCATGGCTGCTCAGGCCATATCCATATCTGAAGGTATTTGTAAAATTTCCAAATTACAAAGCATGTTATTTGGATGCCTATACAAAGAAATGTAGGAAACATTTTGACCATGGAAGGATGCTGAGGAAGGGAGAAGGGCATTGACACAGAATATCAAGGATGTGTGCTGCCATGTAGGACATTGCAAATAAAGATGGTTAAGTGTTCTTTCCTGTCTCTTTCTTGCAGTGGTAGCTAAGTCTAGGAGAGAATGGTTGAAAGGGTGAGTGTGAAGTAAAATGGCTTGAATTCTCACTTCTGGAAATAGCAAGAAGCAACTGTCCTGGTGTAAATACAGAAATTCACAATCCTCCTTTAACATCTTTATATTAAGTCCTTGTTTTCAAACCATTACATGATGTGGTGTTGATTCTTAAACAGAAATGTTTAAAATGGAAATAGAGACTTCATTGGATAGAACTGTAAAGACATAGGAAGTAGTGTAATGTAATGGATACAAATGTATTTGACCCCTTTCACTATAGCAAAGCAGTATGTGGCAGAGTTTCAAAATACAAGTTTCGAACCTAGACAGCTCAAACCAATTTTGGACTTTGAACAAGTTACTTAACTTCTCTAAGCTTAAGTTTTCTCTTCTATAAATTGAAAAGAACAAGAGTGATTATCTAGAATTTGTGGAGATTAAATGAAATAATAAATATGAAGTCCTTAGTACAGTGTCTGATGAATAGCATAGGCTCAATAAATAGGACCCATTGTTATTATTAGAAGTAAGATTTAAAATGAATTATTTCTGCCAGATATACTCAAAGATCATTATATCCTGACCTCTCTGTCAATTATTATGCCTCAAACATTGACCATAACTCAGCCTAATCTTCTAGACTTTACTGTCCGCATCTTCTACTTTTTCTAAATTAACTTTAGTTTCATTACCTCTTAAACAAGGATGATGACAAGGATAATTGACCTCACAAGTTTGTTATAAGTATTGAGTAAATTGTGACATATAAATTACTTTGAAAAATGCCAACACATAAACGGTCATGTTATATATTTTTAAGTCCCACTTAAAGTTTAAATGGGATGCGTCTGGCATAGAAGTCTCTTTGGAAATGGAAATTCTTGTAATTGGCCCCTGCCAGTCTTGAGTAATCATAATCAATTTAACAACCTCTTATTTAACTTGGTATAATTGTCTAAGAAAAGTATGCAAGATCTCTGTATGCTTTACTAATGTTGAAATGATGGATTAAACAAAAATTAGATTAATGAACTTCTAACCCTCTGATCTAGTAACAACTTGCAATATTCATCAGGGATCATAGACCTTGATTTTTTGCCATCAGGAGGCAAAGGATAAATATGGCAAGAGCACCTCAAGTCACCTGTAAGCAAGGAGACAAGGATAAAATTGCTGTGTTCATTAAGGTGATGCTCCTAAAATCTGACAAAAACTCAACTTGCAATTCCTTGGTACCACCTCAAACACACATTAGAATCACCTGAGAAGCTTTTTTTTTAAAATACTGTAGCCCAACCATACCTCAGACAAAATATAAGACTCTCCATGATAGGGCACATTCATCAGTTCATTTTACAGCTCTCGTGATTCCAATGTTAAGCAAAGGTTAATTTAAAAAATGAAATATGAAAGTTCTAATAAGGCAGATTCTAGGATAGAAACAGAAAAACAAAAGACAACTGCTTGGATGAGGGAATGGTTCTATTGTTTGTAAAACAAATGTTCAACATTAAAAGCTGCTGCCTATATTTAGTGGTGAGGCAAATTAACTCAAATGTTAATATTTTATTTGCATTTGCAGTCCTATATATTTATTTGAATCCCTAGTGATGCTCTAAAAGCTAATTACAGTGAAAAATAAGTCATCCTATGTGTAAATATACATGAAGTTCTGTCAGTTTATTGCCTGGAATTTTTTAACTTCTCCACATTCCCCAGTCAAAAAGCTCAATAATTTTCCCCCAAGTAACAGACAAGCTGGGTAGTCTCTGAAAATATATTCAATCACACCATTCTCTCTTGTAATCTCTTAATCAAACTAAATTTGTTAGCTGAAACAAATGTCATAGATAAACATTAAGTGAATGTTTATCTATCATTCTGGGTGCACTGAGCATTACAGAATTTGGTCCAGTAAAGAGAATAGATGTTTCTCAGTTCCCAGTGAGAGATATCATTTGCTGTCAATAAATATCAATGACCCCAATACTAAACCTTGAAATCATTTCTTATGGGCCTTAGAACACTTACATCTCTACGTCTCATAGTCCTATAAAGATGACATAGTCTAAAAAAAAAGCTTCATTATTTGGAATATCAGTAAAATTACCTCATAAGGATAGCTGAAACATCAAGCTGGTAAGAAACCTAAGACTATATTGAGATTTTTGGTGTTCTTTATAACAAAAAGTGAATATTCCAGATTGTCTTCTCTACTCCCTCTTTCAATTTTTCAGCACCATTTTTATATTTACTTATTTACACAGGAAAAAGTGGGAAGGAGAACATAAAATAAATCTCCATTCCATCTTTACCACCAATGTCTTCCCCAACAAACTCTTCACCAGACCCAAGGGAAATTGGGGACAATAAATCAGTAGAATTAGCTACACTTTAGAAACAAGACATCATCACACATTAATACTTTCTGAATTCATGGTTTACTCCTATTCTCTCCTATTCTCTTCTCTTCTTCTGTGCTAGTTCCTCTGTAACTTCATATTAGATACAGTGTAAGTGTATAGTGAAAAGTAGTGAAATCACTTAAGAAAAACATTGGACAAAAATAAAATTTGTGTAAAAGATAGAAAAAGTACATATAAATAGTTATACTGTTACTTGATATGAACTTCTGTTATTATCAGAATATATGTTATGAATTTTGTTATGGTAGAGACTTCTCTGAAGCAGTTTTTGTAACTCCAATATCACATGCCTAGTCAGAAGAAAGATGTTCTGAGTTAAAATGTATGTTTGCACATAGCACACACACACACACACACACACACACACACACACACACACACAGAGCCCAAATAAAAATAGAACTAAAGAATATAGTATATAAATTGTTTTGTATATAAATTATTTTGTCATGGAAGGCTATTAGACCAATAATTGTAACAGTTGAGATGAGCTTTTGACAAATTCTTGCATCAGAATCTCTCTTGTAGTGGAGGTGAAAAAGAATATAGTGTATTGTCTTGCATTCACTACATGTCAATACTTCCATGCTGAAATTCAACAAATTGTACAAAAAAGAAAGTTAATTTTTTATTCTTTGAAAATAAATCATGCATGCAATAAAGGTAATATGCATTTAAACAAATTATTAAAATTGACAGAATATTTTAGGCCCAAATTTAAATATTGATAATGTCAACCACCTCACCCCATTGGTTTTTAACCAACAGTAGCCACAGTTGAAAGACGATTGTCCTATATGCTTTTTTGAATAATTTGTCTCCCTTTGCCAATTCTATTTTTATAGTTCTTGTTCCATTTAAATCCTGTTTCTTAGGGATTTGCCATTATTCATTCTCACATTGTTTTCAATCTCAGTATAAACTGGCTCTGTCATTTGCATTTTTTCCCCAAATACTTTTTTTGTTCAACAAGAAGTCCCATTTCTAAATTTCTTATTAGGAACAAACTCAGGTTTCTTCCCAAAATATGTGAAAGTGCCACACCTTCAAAAAGACAAGAGAAATTCTCACTTAAGACAATAAGAAATAAGACAGCCCATATACTTTTAAAACATTCGAGAACTATAATGTCTGAATAAATATTTGTTTTAAATTACAGAGCATCAGTTTTAAAAAAAGTTTTGCAGTCTGAATTTGACTGAAATGAAAGAAATAGCTGAACTTTGTAAAAAGAATCTCATAGAATTAATGACCTCTTAAGGAAATACATGTTACAAATGGGATTATGGCATTATCTTTTTGTGTGTAAGAGAAGGAAAGTACTGTCAAAAGCCTCACAAGAATTATGTTATCTTTATAAAACCATATGTACAAGCCACAAAAATATTGTTAGAAAAATGGAGAATGGATGTTGTTTTTCTTAAATTTCTTTCCTTTTGTGTGAGTGCATGCAGGCGTGTGTGTGTGTGTGTGTGTGTGTGTGTGTGTGTGTGTGTGTGTGTTTAATTTTCTGGACTTCATAACCACTGAATACATTGTAGAGTGCCAGGAAGAAGGCAAGGAGCACTTAAAATTAATGCTTACACAATTTTTACATAGGTGCTAAGACACCTGCCAGTCAGTTCAATTTCTAGCCAATAAAGAAACATAGTCCAGCCTGGTCCCATTGAGAAAGAAAAAAAAAATCTACCAAGTTAATTGACAATCATTGTGTGGTTGAATGTTCTGGTTTAATTCAAGAAGATATTTGGGAATATAATCTTCCAGAATATCACTTTCTTTTTTCCTCATTTAGCTTTTGGTTATTTTTCCTCTAACTAGAACAATAAGTAGTATGATAATCTAGAAATCAGTGAGAAAAAAAATTAATGGGCCAAACAAGTCTTTATTTTTATTTTTTTATTCACTCTTCTGTTAAGATAATGTTATGATGTTTTTTCCTCCTATTGATAAAATGTAAATAAGCATGAGTTCATTCTTTTTAGAAACAAAACCTCTCTGAGTCTCTGTTTCATCATTGGTAAACTGCACATAATGCTTATTTCTCAGGGTTTTTATGAAGCTAACATGTTTAAAATAACTTTATTCAAATGACGTAAACTTAAATGCATACAAGATGCAAAAAATTAAGAAATAACCAAAGTAGCCAAATTGGAGACAGAAGGGAGTGGTGGAGACTATGGCAAATAGATGAGCAAATGCTGTTTTTATTTGGGATGGAGCAACTAGTCAGCCTCAGCATCAACTTCAGTGTGGGGACCCAATGTTGCCAAAAAGAATCTGATATTTTTTAGAGAAACTAGAAATTTAGATTTTGTATGTAAAATTAGATTGTGACTAATTCAAACTTTGAAAACCTTGAGGCAGGCAAATATCAAATTAGCTGATGCTTTTTAGGCAATTCAAAATCTGTGGTCTACCACATAGAAGGTATTCAACAAAAGTGTCACCTCATTTCTCTCAGTTTTATCTAGATTACAGTATAAATATTTAAGTCATTTAAGATGCTCCATAAGTTGAAGATAAGCTATCAAACACAAAACTTAAGTGTCTTCAATAGCTTTTAAAATACAATAAGGACAGTATTAATATTTTTTTTCCCTGGAAAACCCCAGAAGAACATAACCTTGCACTATTTGGGGCTCCTCTAGACCCTGGTGGCAGCATGATGGCTCAAGGTCAGCTGAAAATGTACATGCAAATAAAGAGCAAGAGTGTTATGGATGCTGATCCACAACCTAATGGAGAATAATCAATCCCAGAAACTTATAGCATGGAAACCCAAATTCTGAGTTAATGAGCACTCTGATAAAGAGAGCCAGGTGGGTTTAGAGATAGGTTACCAATCTTTGGTGTTTCTCTGGGCTCAAAATGGCATTTTTACTAATTGCTAGTCACATGACAAATGGCCTAGTATGAAACTGGCAGGTGATACAAAATTGCAGAGTAAAGAAATTTTAAGGCATAATACAGCATAACCTTGTTGTCCGATAGAAGCAAATGAAAGGTGAACTGGAAAAACACAATTTGAGGAATAAACTGCAAAGTCCTGCCTAGAACAAAGGTTGAAATAATAAAATAAAACAGCACAACCAATCAGATGGAAAAAATAAATCCAGCACTGAAAATATCGGTGACTAAAAGGTAATGAAAAATGCAAACAAATAGCATCAGAAAGAAGCTAAACGCAGGAATGTATTAAAAAATACAAAACTTATTTGAAAAACTGTTGAGGTTTATAAAAGAAGCCAGTGTGCAAAGCCCCCAATCTGTCCCAGGGCAAACTTTGCACTAGGGATGGAAATGGATTTGTTTGACTTCAGTCTCAGTGGGAAAAATTGGTCCCTCAATATGTAAAGTTCACAGTTAATATATCTTTTTAAATTTTTTTATTTTCCCTGTTATAAATTATCAGTTTCCACTATCATTTATTGAGCATAAAGGTGCTACCTACAAAGAAGATACAAATCAGAGCATTGCAAACTGTGACCACGAAAAAATTGCCCAAATGGTTAAACCCTCATATAGATAGTCAAAAAATGAACATGGAGTAGGGGAGTATTTTTATGTACATTGCATTAAAAATGATGGCAAATAGGAACCACTGGGTGCTCAGACAGGACATTGTAGGGGTTTCTGTTTTAATGCGGTCTCCAAAGACCAAAAAGTTTGATCCTCCATTTTGTTTGTTTAATGTCTCTAATACCAATCAAATTGTAAACACCATGAACACATGAGTGTCATTTTTTTTTCACTGATGCAATTCCAGCCTTTAACATAGAAAAAATATCTGTGGAATGAATGAATAAGTAAAAGAATTTAAAAATGAATTAAATTCAGCAGCTTGATGTGGCCGAATAATAAACAGTAACTACACTATGATGAATAACTATGATGCACCCAGCTCTCACAATATTACTTATGATAATTCTATAAGGGAAGAAAGTAATATGATTTTTATTTTATAGATGAGGAAACTGAGGTTTAGAAAATGTGAAGAATAGAATTAAAGTCACATGACTAGTAAGTGGCATAAGTTAACCAGTAACTAATTAACTCTAAAACATACCCCTTTTTACATATCATTCTGTTTAACTTTACCAAAATAAGCTTAGTGTTAATGGCTCAAATTATTCAAGGAAACTTAAGACTTAAATCCAGGATATCTACTCTAACCTTTATAGCACAGTCCCCATACCTGCTTTGTTTTCCTTGATGAATCCTGTTTTACACAAGCATTTACCAGCACACTTTGGCTGTGAAATAAATGTTGATGTCAGCGCAACCATAAGAGACAGAAATCATTTTATTTTACATCAAGACACAAATCTCTATATGTAAGACCAGATATGCCAATCTTAATGTGAGACCCGATTTTCAAATCTAACTCCAATGTGTGGGAAATGCCTATCAGCATTCAAATTGAAAACTTGGGTCACTCTGCCTAGCAAACATTCATTTTGTTAGGACTCTCTTGCATGAGTAAAAGAAAATGGGTTCTGCAAACAGCTAAAGCCCATTTCTGTTTTATTTCAGACTCTTTTTTGACAGGAATGGAAACTCACTTGAACAAGAATAAAATACAAAAAGGAAATGTACTATAAGGTTACACAGTGTCTCCTCCAACCTGAAGGCAGGCATGCATCTAACTAACACTCAGAACTGGACCAAGGACAGGACTTGCTATCCTCTCTGAATCTCTCTATTCTGCAAACTAGCTTTCTCTACTTCTCAGCCTAAATGATAAAACATGCCATGAACAATTTCTGTGATTAAATCAAGTTATTCAGGAGACCAAGCAGGTGGATGCAGGAATTCCAAATTCCCTTTGGTCCAGCGTGGGTCTGTAAGCCAATTGACTAAAACTAAAGAGGCAGGGGTCATAGTTGATGAATATGGTTGTTTGCATATGAATATAAGTAGAGCTGAGCAATAAGGACTTGTCTCTGTAAAAAAAGAGGGGAGTTAAAGGAGAGAGGGTTCTTAGCAGATTAAGCACTCTCAGTTGCCCTATATACTTATAAAAAGAAAATATCTCTACTGTGTGCAATCAAATATACAGTGGAATTTGGAGTGAGAGCTTACTGATTACAAAGATTTTAACAGACTGATATTTACTACAATATATTGGCTTTCTGAGCATTCAAGATTCAGTATGACTTTATGCATAAAAACTCCTGCAACCATTCCATATTATATAAAACTGCACCCCATTTATTTCTCAAAATCACCATGACGTGTCAGCATCATGTTAAGCACTCACCTTATGATTTTGTATTGATAAAAATCATTACTTTCAGGTCTCCTAGTTGTCAAGCTACTATGCTTTCTTGCAAGATAAATGTTCCTATTCCTGCTAGGAAATCCAGCTCAGCCTTTTCATATCATCTCAATGATCTTAGGAGCTCTGTCTCTATACATTCTTTATGGATCACATTACTTTCAATACCCCTTATCTCCCTGCCTGCAAAATTATCCTCCAGTGGAAAAGTAAAAAAAAAAAAAAAAAAAAAGCATTATCTCCAACCACCTTTCTCTCTCAGTGATGGCATTGCTGACTCTCCATAGGCTAATCACATTTCAGAATAATTGTGTTTGGGGATAAATTTATCTGGTGCTGATCTTATCAAAACCAAATCTTTGTAGAAGATCTTCTTTTGACATGACTCTACCCAATTTTTTTCCAGTGCTCTCATCTGAACTCTAATCCTCCCAAATATAAATAGCCTTCTTTTTACCCGTTGTTCACTCTGCTGGCTGATCAGCCATTGTCATCAAATTCGAGAGCTTCCTTTTGTTCGGAACAGGCTTGGTTTCTATTGTGTATCTTACTCCAGACAGTGATGTTATCATATGACAATGTCTATCAGGACTTTCTATTACTGTGCAAATAATTTCTAAACCTATTTTGATTGAAATATAGTTCATTAAAATCATAGGTTCTGGCTTACCTACATAAGGCACTTTTGGAAACAGCTAAGTGGTTATATGTTATATAATTATTCCATAAAAATCACTGAGCAAAAAAAAAAAAAAAAGAAGAAGGAGATGAACCAAATGAAATGTTGTACCTGACCTTTAAAGCAGTCTCGATCTATACATTCTGTATATAAATAACCCCAATCACCTCTCTGGGAAAAGTCAATATCAGATTAATTTATAGATAATTTCCAAGGACCACTATGGATTATTTTTTTGTGTTTGACTCAATTTATTAAAACAAGTCTGAACTCTGCTTTATCATTTTTAACAATGTTAACAATAAAAACTAATTTTTTTAGTGTTTTCTATATATCAGGTTATGTGCTAAGTATTTTACTTACACAAGTGATTCAAATGTGTGGCCAGGTTTAAGACCTTTGCTGTATCTCATTTTTATATACATATACATATATAAAGATTGACCAGGTGATTCTAATGTACAATTGAGAGTGAAATCTGCTTTCAGCACCACTCCAGTACAAAATGAATGAAAATCTCTTAGCAATCTCTATCAATTATTTGACATTCCTAAGCTGAAAAAGAACATTTCATGGCAGAGTTTAAGTGTCTCCACCTTTAACCTTGGAATCTAATATCTTGAGGTGTGTCCTAGTGCTGTAATTTATTAACTATGTGAGCTTCAGGGGTTAACTTCTCTGAACCTCAAATTCCTTATCTGTTAAATGGTGATAATAATAGAGGCTACCTGACTAGGATTTTCCCCTTGAGTATTAAATGAGCTAATAAATACCTCGAGGCCTGTTCTGAAGAACATGGCAAAAACTGCCTACCACATTGTTTCCCATATAAAGGAAAATCTTTTCTTGTTATTTTGAAAATTTTTCCAATGATCGTAAAACTGTGGTGGTTCCCGAGGATAAATTCTATTCAAAGCAAAAAGTCCTTAGTAAATCAAGTTATCATGTGTTTTGAAATGAATCATTATTTATCATATGTTGTTTTGTACTTAGGTGTACTCCAAAATAAATTATTCTGAATGTTCTCTTTGGCCTAAATAATTTAGAACAGCCTTATCTATCTTTATTAATATCATCATGAGTTAATTTTTCTTCAAATAGCTTTAAAACATTGAGAGAATCTACATGATGACTTATTGGTAAAATGCATTCCCCGGAATATTAATGGTAGAAATCAAATATACAGCTAATTGAAATTCTTTTAAATTTGCTACCTACCTAATCTTGATCATAATTATGGATAGTGTATCTTTTCAAAATTGAAATACATTATTGTTTTATTTGAACTTCATTCATAAACTAGCATTAATCTGACACTTAGTTGCATTATAATAGAGGAGTTAGTAGGTAATAGTCAATGTTATAGTGAGTGGCTAAGAGGACCAATTTCAAAGCCTAAGGACCTGCGTTCAAATCCTGGCTTTTCAGCTTTTTAGCTGTGTAACTTTGAGTGGGTTACCTAATATCTTTAGGCCTGTTTCATCTTGTTACAATGGAGATGATTGTATTAGTTTCTACCATATGACAACTGAATAAGTTAATCCATGTGAAGCACTTAGCTTAGTATAAGGCATGTGGTAAGCAAATTCAAATATTTGGTGTCATTAACATTTATTCATATATTATTATTAAGCATGTCTATAAACCTTTATAAATTATAGCCAAATCCAATTCACCTCCTATTATTGTAATAGAGTTCTATTGGAGCACAACCACATTCATTCATTTATATATTGTCTTTGGCTGCTTTTGTGCTACAATGACAGGTTGAATAGTGGTAAGGGAGAACACATGGCCCCTGAAGCCTAAAATATTTACTGTGTGGCCTGTTACAGAAAAAGACTGCTGACTTCGCTATAAGCAAGGTGCTATGCTAAAGTTAATCCCTACACATGAAAAATTTTTATATAAATAATGATAAGTAGTTATTATTGTTATCCCTATTTCATATAAGAAGCAGCAAAGACTCAGAATTATTATGTAAAAATTCCAAAATCGTATAACTAATAAATGACAAAGCTGAACTTGAATCACTTTTACATGACTCCAAAGACACATTCTTAATCATATTTCTCAGATTATGTCAGGTAGCTTTTTGTTAATGTATAGTAACTATGGTGGTTGCTAGTTATGGTTGCACTTTGTCTCTAATCTCATATGTAGATGGCACAGAGTACATATTTGGCCAATCAGTTCCATTTCACCTTCACTGAGAACTCATGCAAGATAGTGGCACACTTGACCTACCCTAATAAGCCCAGGGAAGACTGGCCTGACTACGGATATGTTTTCATAGCTCCATCTTTATTGACAACTATCCTCCCCTTTCAGGGAAAAAAACATTTGCCTTCACCAAGAGCATTGCCTCCAGAGGCCAGCTGTGTAGCTGACTAATTAGTGTTGCAGGCTGTGATTTTTTTCTTACTGGCCTCTTGAATGTCTGATCTGTAGCTAGTAGATATAGAGCCAGTTGAAATGCCAACTGTCTCAAGTGTGGCCTGCCAGAAGCTTATTTGGTTTGAGAAGGTACTATTTTTCTTTGATTCATTTTTTGAAATATATTATGTGCATAAGAATTAAGTCCTAGAAAAAAATTCCCATGAGATCAATTTGTAAGATCCTTTAGTTTAAAAAAGATCATTCTCTAGTATGTATGTTGGTTTGGTATGGGAATATATACTTGCCCTACATCTTGATTGCTAGTGTGCTCAGAATTATCTTTGTAAAGTCAGAAACTAAATTCATATGCTGTCTTAATGTTCCTTTTTTAATGTCTGCATATAGATTGCATATACTTTTTAAAGAATGAAGCCTTATACACAAGAAAAGTATAATGAAATGAATCTCAAACCTACAATTTCAACAACTTTGTTGTTGGCTGAAAGCAGGACTAAAAATTCTGGTGGCCATAAATCTAGATATTGTTCTTCCAGTGATAATTAGGTTTCTTACCGATCTGATAACATCTGTGCTAGACTCGATAGGGCAATCTATAGTTCAGTTTGCAAAAGGGACCAATTTCAAAACACTATGAAAGACATTTTTAGACTGTCAAGTGATTTTTGAAGTTTTTCAGTTACATAAAAGCATCTCCTTTGGATTATTTTTAAATAAAATGTTTATAAAACCTAATTTATATTTATTTATGATTTCTTATATTAAATGGTGCCTACCAAGCAGCTTTTGTACATGGTAATTTATGCCAGTGTACTATGAAAATTTCATGTCTCAATGAAGAGTCTTGGTATGATTTTACCTTGTGTTCAACCTTCAACAAACATTTACTTAGAAATAACTCTGTGTGTGGCATTATGATGGGGGCCAGAGAAACAAAAGCATGAAGATATATTAGGTTGATCTATTTTCCCAGATTTTATGTTTCTTTTAGTGGGTCTTCTTTCTCCTCTCACTCGGGACATCATTTGTGAGTTCTCTGCCATAATTAAGGATTCCCAGATGAGACCAGCAGCAGTACATGCAGCTTCTGACAGTGACATGAAAAACATTTTTTTCTGTTCATTTTGTAGTGGAAGAGCTCATAGTCAGTCGCCTTCTGAGATCACAGCCTTGGAAGGTTATTTATAATACACACTCTATTCAGCTCTAGGTTTTCATACAAGAAAGTTATTGTATTCATTAAAGTGTATAAACCCTTTCTGATTATATAATTAAAACTAATTCCTGAGAGTCAAGATAACATTTCCTTATTCTACCAAAGAAACTTGTGTTATTTTATAAATGAATATTAATCATTAATCACATAATAAGCATATTCTATATAGTTTGAAAAGGTATATTAAATATTTCAATATAAAGTTATTTTTAGAAATCAAATAAAATTCTTGATGTCTTAACTCACATTACAAAAGTTAAGGTCAAACAAATCTTGGCTGGAAGACATATGCAGAAAAATAATGATTCTTATCTGAGGTTTGGAAGGCAGACATGCCACTGAATGAACTGTTTTACAATCACTAGATTTAAACCTATGTTTATAAAAAGGTAGTACAGATTTTTTTTTAAAGGTTGGGATTATTAAACTAGGTACTAAATTTTTATTAATCAAGCAAGAGCACATTAGTAATTTTAATAAATACATCACTGAGGCTTCATTCTGAATTTATTGTCAATTTAAGCCTCTCACTTTAAAACCTTGCTGCAGCTAAGCCTCTTTTCCATCTGTATTCATGCACTTTTTTGTAATATGTCATATCTAACATTTATCTTTATTACTTCTGTCTTGCTGTATTCAGTTCATTATCTCAGCTATAAATTTCTTTATGAATCTTACCACCAGCACCATATTTATTTGCTCTCCCTAAAAAATCCTCATCTTCTTTAGATTTAGATAGCATGTCAATTGGATCTTCATTGTGCCAAGTACCTTCTAATCACTTTGGACCTATATTCCTCATGCAGAAAATTGGCAAATAACTCTACGTAACAAATCATTTTTAATAAAGATGTGCTTTTTTAAAAAAGTTTATAGCCATTTAATTTTTTTTTTAAAGATAAACTTAAGAGGCAGAAAGGGCCTTTAAAATAGTCTTTCTAAACCCTATAATAGTTAGCCAACAACTCTATCATAACA
This sequence comes from Macroglossus sobrinus, assembly GCA_004027375.1. Classification (NCBI taxonomy): domain Eukaryota; kingdom Metazoa; phylum Chordata; class Mammalia; order Chiroptera; family Pteropodidae; genus Macroglossus; species Macroglossus sobrinus. The sequence continues at coordinate 862,419 of PVKZ01000329.1, read as the reverse complement.
GTATAGCTCCCCATGCGATTAGCCATTGATGCTTTAGCATACTTTAAAATCTGTTTTGTACAAAATGATGTTATAATTTTTTGCATTGTTAAGTAATATTTATCTGGGAAACTAACCTAGTAATGTCATCAAACATCGCTGGTTTGGTAAAGTTTTTTTATTATTATATTGTGAAGTTAATGAACCATGATACAGGTCACTTTATTTGTAATTTTTGTGAGAAATTTTTCTACAATGAAAATAAGAAAACTATTTCTGACCATAGGTCAAAGCATACACATAATATTTTAATTAAAAATAAAATTGTTGGTCTGCCAGTTAGCACACAGTTCTTGTTGATAAGGACAATTCTGTATTTTCAAAGTTCATATTTGTAGGTAACTATCCTGGAAAACCTTCCTAGACAAACTTTATCTAAGATCAAGGAGACCCTGTGTATAGTTAAAAGACTGTATTGTGCTTTGCCTTGATTTTTCAATTATTCCACCTAAACCTAAATATAATAGGTATATGGCAAGGCTTTTAATAAAAGACTTTAATTAAAATATAGCTAACATTCAATATTGTATTGGTTTTGATGCAAGACAGGGAGAATCCCCAGATCCTGAGAGTCTTTGGCCTCATACAGGAAAGAATTCAATTTGCCCCATCCTACATCAGTTTCAGGTATACCCCATAATTAGTCAGCATTAAGAAATGATCACCATAATATGCCCAGCAACCGTCTGATACTGTACAATGGTATTTCAATATTACTATATGACAGTGCTTTCTACAATTTTTTTAATATATTTTTTTTACCAGAGGAAACATGTAAAGCACTTTAATCATGATGCAAGACGAGACAAATCTCCCCTCCCCTAAGTGGGGATTCAAGTCTTACACAGAAAGAAGAGGGTCCTTGACAGAGTGCAGGAAAGAATTCAAGTGTGGCAGAGTTAGAGACAAAAAAAAAAAAAAAAAAAAAGAGTATTTTAGAAAAGGAATAACACTCCATAGACAAAGTGTGGTCTTCTCTAAGAGACAGAAAATGGAGGAAACAGACCCCAAATATTCAAAAAATTCAGTTTATATGTCATTCTTAGTTTTTATGAATTACAGTTTAAAGACTTTGTTTACCTGTTTTTCTTTGATAATATGGCTATGCAGTGTGAAAGACATGCTAGCAATCTCAGCCTTTGTTCTACAGGTTCCCTGAGGGGATGAATGGTTGAATTTATTTTGTGTAGGGTATGACTTAAAGACTCTGTTTTCCTCTTTTTTTTTTTTTCATGGTGTGGTAAGTAGTTTGTTAGTAATCCCAGAAGGAATCTTCCTTTGTTCTGTAGGTTTCCCCATGGTCTGGCAGCACATTACAGGCTCAGAATACAATTTACCAATTTGCATAGTTCTCAAGCCTCTTGCCTAAATCAGTCAGACTGGCTTTTTCGTAACTAAAATAATTTTATTTATTTTTATATCATCTTTAATAATTATCTCACTTTTCTATGTATTATGAATAAAACTACATTGAATGTCTGTATAGACAGCTTTGTAAACTTTTGCAAAGATATCAGTAGAAGAGACTTTTAGAATTAATATTACTGGGTCAAATGGTATGTCCATTTAAATATTTGTAAATATATTCTTTTTAAAAATATCTAATAAAATTTCACCAATTTCCCATAAAAGTTTAAAGAATTCTATTAACACTGCTTCTATCATGTCATTTTATTCAATGTCCTTAGAGTAAACTGAGAACATTTAACATAGATTTTAAGGATTTTATGCCAGGTAATCTTCATCCCTTCCCTTATTCTCATCTCTAACAGCACCTTTCCCAACATTGACCTGAGCACTCTTCTTTCTGGCCATACCAATTGCTTACCATTTTGCTCAGAAGAAAACCTCTTTGAATACTCTGCCTAGAAAATTCTCAACTCTACTTTGCTTGTCTGAGAAAATGTTGCTCACCTTTCAGATCTTAAGAGGTTTAGAAAACTTCTCCTAACCACTAATTTAAAGTTAGGTTATCTTTCAGGTGCTTCTCAAGATCACAACATTTACATCTCTGTATTGAATTTTTCTCTTTGTCTGTCTTTCTGGCTAAACTGTAAATACCTTATAAATATGCACATTGTTGTATCCTCTTGCCTAGCTCAATGATGGCAAACAATAGGTAATCATCAAACTATTCTTGGAATTGAGAAATGATTTTGTAAAGACGGCAATGGAAGTCACTATATATTTCAATACCTAGAACTTCTGGATAAAATAAAGACCTATAAGATCTTGATTCTTTTATTTGAATTTCTAGAAATTTTCATATAGCATGTCTCTTTTCATAGATATATATTCACTTCTACCTTACCCTTCACTCCAACATGGTTTAATTGGTATGTTTTATAACTCTCAAACCTCCTCCCACTACAACCAAACATACCCTGCACAAAATAAGTGCTAAAATTTAGAGCCAATAGTGGATGATAACTTTGAACTACTTCACTAGCATGAATTGTTGTAATGGATTATATCTCGGTTCTAATTCTTACTAACTATGCACTTGAGTGAGTATTGATGAGTTTTAGTTTTCTCATTTACAATATGGGTAATAACAGTTACTAAGTCTTAGGGGTTGTAGGATTAAAATAACTAAAGTCTAAAAGAGTAAGCCACTATGATCCACCTGTGTTAATAGTCATCCTTGCTTTCATAACTTCAGGGCCAATATCTGAGACAAAGGAAGGGGATAGGACAGATCAGCCTTTTTCAGTTAGCAGTAAAAATGCTAACTTCCCTCTGTCCATCACTTCACTCAAACATTACCTAAGGACAAAGATAGATGTTCAATTCGGTTAAAACAAAGATTGGCCAAATTTTTCTATAAAAGGGCAAGATAGCAAAAGTTTAGGCTTTGTGGGCCAAAAAGCAAAATTAAGGATATTATGTATGTACTTTAAATAAAACAAAGTTCCACAATTTTTTTTTTTTACTGAAATTTAAAATAATAATAAGGTAAAATTCTCTCTCTAATTTTCTGACACAAAGAGCAGGAATGCCTCTATGTTTCCATTGAACTAGTTCACTTCAAGGGGAATGGTTGAGGAGAGAGCTAGAGCCAAAGGTAAATGAATAACCATTTACATACTGCTAACCTTACCATTCTTCTGATAAATGTCCTGGAGTGAGCAAGGGCTAGCAGTCCTGAGACTACTATTCTCCACTTAATCTTAATTCTTTTTGCCTCCTACACCATAAGTCCAATGATAAAATTAATAATTTTCTAAGATAATTTGGATTACCTTTCTGGTTTCTGCCTATTCCTCTACATGCTTTTAAAAATTAACTCCATTTAGCACATAAGGAAACTGAGGGATAAATAATGTATCAGGGATTTTACGGTGTGAAACTGTACCCTGAATGATCAGAATCTGAACTCTTAACTGCTATTTTATATTGATTCGGTAAGCTTCCAAAAAAATACATACTTGAAAAAAAAAATTGAAGCAATGGTTTTATGAGTGAGAGATTAGAAGCTGAAAAATTGTTGAATAGGAAGGAACAAATCCCAGGCTAAAACAAAGATCTAAGCTAAACTATGGAGGGGGAAAAAAGCATTCTTTCTTTAAGACTTCTCATAAAGACCTTGTATTTTCACAAATCCTGTAGGAAACAGCATTCCTCCAAAAGTCTTTCTTGCATTATCGACTGCAGTGGAAATTTGATATGAGCCAAATAGGCCTCCTTGACAGTTTCAGTTCCCATGTTGAACGCATTAACCTAAATATAATTTGCCATGAAGAAGAAAACTTTAGCCTTAGGTTGAAATTTATGTACTTTTTGGCCAGCTTCTCTCTAATGTTATTTCATTGCAATCATTAACTTACATGATTATTTCTTTGGGGAACTCAAAACTTCAGTAATCATATTCTACTTTGCAGTTGATCACTCATAAAATGTTTGCTGGCAAACTGACATCTACCAAAGAACAGTTCTTTTTTATATAAAGCTTCTCAATTGCAAGGTTACTCATTATTTATGCATGGCTTATCTAAAGGAATAAGTTTAATATTATCTTGAGGATGGCATTCTTTTACATTATGTGGAAAAATTTCTCTCTCAGTCTAAACAACTTAAAGTCTAAATTAATCTATTTCTACATATTGCTTCTACATTTCTCAAATGACAGTTAATTGATATTGTTTGGCCATGAAAATGTTAAGGTCTAAATTACATCACATTAGAGTTGAAGGAGTTTATTCATGTCATTCAATATAATTAAAACATCAAAAGTGATGATAACTTCAAAATTTTACAATATGAGTCAGTCTGTACTGAGCTGTCCATATTATTACCCCATTTATTCTTCACAGTTATCTGATGAAGAAGATGTTCTTCACAAAGTTAACAAAGCTCAGAAAGTTTAAGAAATGTATACATTTTATATGACTTATAAGCAGTAGAGTTGGAATTTGAACCTATGTTTGGCAGATTTCTGAGCCCAGGAGACTTCACTATAGTATTTTGCCAGTCTTTTTATGGCTCTACTATTTGGGATTTCTTAACAACAGAGGCACAACCATCCAGTTGACTATAAATCAGTTCAACTGATAGTTTATTGATTACCAGGAATCAATATAGTGAATTATTTGGACGTCACCAGCAGTACAAGTCTCTGAAAACCAGTATCCAATTGATTCTCTCTCCCAATTGCTGTCAGTAAATTTAGAGATATTCAACAATTCTTGCACATCCATATGCATATTAGTATAACAAAATTTCATTTGCTTCATAATAAAGAATGTGATAATAAAGATTATTATTATAGTAAAAGTAATAGTTATAAAAATGACTTCCTAGTTTGAGTGCTTATTATATTCTAGGTACTCTGCTAAATGTTTTATGTGAATTTGTTTACTCAGTCTTCACAAGGACTTTATTAAATACAGCAGTATCCCTTTATCCCTTGTTTTTCTCTCCATGGTTTCAGTTAACCCTGGTCAACTGAAGTCTGAAAATATTAAGTGAAAAATTCCAACAATAAAAAATTTACAAGCATTAAATTGTGCATTATCCTGAATAGCCTTATGAAATCTTACAGTGTCTCCATCCTGAGCTGGATGTAAATTATCCCTTTGTCCAATGTATCCATGCTGTGCGTGCAGTATATACAATAAAATATTCTGAGAGATAGTGACCATGTTCACAGAACTTTTATTGCAGTATATTGTTATTACAGTAAATTGTTCTATTTTATAATTAGTTATTATTATTAATATTTTACTGTGCCTAATTTATAAATTAAAATTTTTCATAGGTATAGATGTACAGGAAAACAGTACATATAAAGTTCAGTACTAGCCATAGTTTTAGGCATCCACTAGAGGTTTTGAAACATATCTTCCATAGATAAGGGGTAAGGGGTCCTTGCCCTATGCACCTCTTCTTCCATTTGGCTATTTAACCTGGGTTGTCCTTTACAATAAACCAGCAAACGTACGTAAAAAATAAATAAATAAAAAATAAAAAAAGATAAGGGGTGGGGAGACTACTGTGAAATGTTAGAACCCTAAAACTAATATCTTAGGAAAACGTTTGAAACTTGTTCCTAGTTACGGTCACATAGATGCTGAAAACTTTGGACTCTCTGAAGTAATAAGACTATCTTTCCTATGCTAATGAGATTACTGATGGCTGAGGGTCTTTAAGTAGCTTCAGGATAAGAGCTGGTAACCAGAAAGACCAAAGCATAATTGGAGTGTTGGAACCATTAGCCTCACCTTGCCACCTTTAGAGAGGAGTGAGTTAGAAGTTGAATTAATCACCCATGGCCAATGATTTAATCAATCATGACTACTTAATTAAACCTCCATAAAATGACAGGATTTAGAGAACTTTGGGGATGGTGAACACATTGGGGTGCTGGGAGGGTGGCAACACCAGGAGAGGATATGAAGCTAAACTTAACCTTCCACTACCACCACCACCACCATGCCTTATCCTATGCATCTCTTCCATTTGGCTATTACCAAGCTGTATCCTTTTTAATAAACCAGCAAGCATAAACTTCTTTCATGCTTTCTGTGAACCATTCTAGCAAATTACCAAACTTGAGGAGGGGTCATAAGACCCCCCAAGTTTATTGCCAAGTTAGAATAAAGTACAGGTGGTTTGAGCACCCCAATTGCAACTAGTGTCTAAAGTGAGGTTAATGTTGTGAGACGGAGCCCTTAAATCTGTGAGATCTGCACAAACTCCAGATAGTTAGTGTCAGAATTGAACTGAATTGTTAGACATCAATTGGTGTCAGATTGGTGGAAATGGAGTGGGAAAAAAAGCCACAGAATTTTAAATGGCTAAAGCAAATACAATAAAAGGAAGAGACTATACTGACACACTCAAATAAAAAGTTCAGAGGGAGATTCAGCAGTGTTAAATCTAGCAGCTCAAATGTATGATGGGAGCTGAGTTACTCTCTATCACTTCTCTTCACTATTTTCCATGTGAGCTCAGTCTCACATAGGATCTCTCCAAATGTCAGCTCACATCTTCAAGTCCAGCAGAAAGAAAGATTTTTTCCGGTATTTCCACATAGTCCTCATGTTTAGTCTGATTGAACCAAGTTGGGTTCAATCTCTTGTGAGACCATCCTCAAGCCAAACTTTATGAATGAAGAAGGACTACTCTGTTTGGCCAGGTCTTGGTCACAATCCCACCCCTGAAGCCCTTGTTCACCTGTCCTGAATGGACTTAAAATATGCTGGGGATGATTCCAACTCAAAGAAAAACTGACATTTTTTATCATAAGAAGAAAAGATGAGACACACAAGCAAAAACAGTGGGTGTCAACTACAGAAGGCCACCATTATCCCCATTTTACAGACAAGTAATTTAAAAGTCAAGAAGTTTAAGTGACAAGTTGAAAATTTCCAGTTAGTAAAACATAAGGCCAATATTCCAGCCAAGGACTCTCAGGATAATCAAAAAACCATTGTATATTTCTAGAAATTAGATATACACAAGTAAGATTTTCAAGACAATATCATTGCTTCTGCTTTTTATTTTAGCCCTGATAAGGAGCCAATAGCACTTGAACCCAAGTAATGTGACATTCCATTATTTTATCCTCATAAATCTAAAGAAAGCAAAAAATTATATTTAGATTTAGTGAAATAAAATTACTAAATTATTTTCTTCTTTGATCAAATTTTTAAAGAGCAAAAACTATGTTTTTATATTTGTAAAAATCTTATAAATACCATTAATTTTTGGAAAATGTCTTTGGTTACTGGAATCAAGAATCGAATACAGTAGAAATTTTTACCAGAAATTACTTCACTAATCCCTAAACATTTGAGGGAAAATGTGTTAGGTTGGTATGAAATGACAGATGCATAGACTGGCACAAGAGGATCCATTGAGGAAATATCTCTTTCCAAGTTTTCTTAGATTATTGGCAGAATTTATCTTCTGCAGTTGTATGACTCTTAGCTAGGGGTCACTCTCAGGTCCTTGAGTCCACCTGCAATTCATTGCCATGTGGACTTCTTCATAGGCCCTATCACAGCTTACTTTTTCAAAGTCATTATTTGAGAGAGAGCCTCTCTAGTGCATACTTTATATAGATAGAGATATGATAATTATGGTAGTTACATCACCTCATCCTTGCCACATAATGTAACATAATCACAGAAGTAACATTCTATCACTTTTCCTATATTCTATTTCATAGTTTTTATTCTGAAAGTCCCACCATAACTGAAGGGGAGGGTATTAAACAGAGAACAAACAGGGGACCTCTCTTGAATCTGTCTATCACAGACCCCATCCTTGCGCATTCACTCAACTTGTTATTTCTGTGTAAAATGTCTATCCCTCATCATCACAAAAAGAAATTATCCTTGAAGGACCAAGGACCTGTATTAAATTTTTTTCTCCAACAAGTCTTACTTAATACATTAGGATGAAAGTAGTATCTCCTTGTTCCTCAGAAATTTCTAATAGTGGTAAGAGTCTACAGTTTCATGACATTTATTACTTCCTACTATGAAGAATTTATATTTTTCTCTCTGTCTTAATTCTCTGATTATATCTTTAAAGCCAAGGACCCTTCCTTCTGTTTATTCATTCATACATTTTTAAAGGTATTTATTGAAATCCTAATATGTACCAATGTATCAGGACTACATTTGGTTACAAGCAATATAAGCCTCAAGTGAATGATGAGTTAAAATGATGATTTTAAACAAAATGGCAGGCAGTTTATTTTTTCTCATGCAATATAAAGTTTGGCAGCAGAGGTTTAGTGACTTTGGCTGAAAGTGGCTGAACACTCTCAAGGTCAAGGTTGCTTTAATTCTCTTGGACTTTTGATCAGAGTGATCAAAATAATTGTTTTAGATCTATTAAAAAGAATAGAATAAGTATCAAGTTGGAAAAATTTATTCTCAAGTTAAGCATTGTGCTGGGCAGTCAGGATAACATGATTAACAAAAACAGATATGGCCCCTGCTTCACAAAGCTTTTCAGTTCTTAGAAGTAGAAACAATAAAAAAAAAAAAAAAAGCTTTACAAACACATATAAAGTTACAGATGTGAATGTGCTGAAATAGAAAAAGTTACAGGGTTCTGAAAGTCTAGACGAGAGGTAGGATACATGAGTGATCTAGGAGGGGAAATTGAGAATGGTTTTCCTAAAAGGGTGGCATTTAGACAGGTAGTATTTGGTTTAGGTTTGGCACTTGCCATAGAGTCCTGCATATAACAAAATTTATAGAGAAGAAAAGATAATTGCAGAGAATCTTATTGAAGCCTTCAGTAAAACTGTATCTTATGACTCCTTTTATTGCAAACAGTGGAAAACCTAATTCAAACTCAATTTTTTTAAAAAAGCATATATTGGCTGAAGTTCAATATCTAGCTTCAGGCACCAAATGAGACGAAATGATGTCAGGAAGTGCTCCACTTCTTAATTTGGCTTTCCTCTTTGCTGACTCTATTTATTTGTAAGCTTTTCTATCATGGCCACCTTTAAAGTTATATATTTTCAACTAAAACACTTGAAGAAAAAATTGTATTTTCCCAAGAAAAAATGTTTTACAATTAGATCTTATTGTGTATGACTTGAGCCAGGTACGAGCCCTTGTAGCAATCACTTGGTCACTAGAGAATGCATGATCCACTTAGTCTTATGTCTTGTGCTTTCTTATGGATCAGGGGTAGAAACAGCACTACCAAAACTCCATGAGTTAAGAATGGGGAAGAAGGCCATTGGCCCTCCAGAGCAAAGCAAGAAGCCGTCACCAATACAAGTGGAAAGTTAGTTAGGGAGGCAGAAAGATAGGAGCCACTACAAAGCAGAAATGACTGATCACATTAATAATTACCACACCCAATAAAAGTAATAGTAACAATAGTAAGAACTAACACTTATTTTATAAATGTTTCTTATTATAGTTACCCAACTCAGAAAGCAAAATTAGATCTGTGGTTTGAAATTAGTAAGTATGAGATTCCCAGAGAGCAAGGTTTCTACTAGGACTAAAATCCCTCCCTCAGCTTCCAAGTTCCAACTGAATACCCCAAAGCTCATTTACTCATACAAATATACCTCTATTTGTGCTGACCTACTTAGAGAAGGTCTGTTAAGTTAAGCTTATTTCAAGCACAGATGGTCCTGAGTAGCTTAATGTCTGCCTAGTGCCCAGACTAAATGATTCTGAATGGTCTTAGACTTCTTGTCACATCCATGCAGCCAGGAAGAAAAGGAAACCTTGTTTATCATCTTGATAAACAGTGCCTTTCAATGCCTCTAGACACTTTATGTAACTTGGTAGAGTAGAATACTATTAAATTGTCATCATTGTCAAAAAGTAAAGTAATAAGTTTTTTACCTGAGTCATATTTAATGACTTCTACAAATGTGCAACACAAATCAGAGTTTCTGTTTGCCCTCCTTTCCCTTAAATGTGTGTTTTCTGATCTTCCTGGCTATAGATGTAAGACGCAATCTCATGATATAAATTAATATATACTTTTATTATTACCTCTTTGCTAAACCAATAAAATACTAAGATGACAAAGACCAGATATTTGGCTTAGATGAGGTATATGCACATTGGATAAAGCTAAGCAGCTTTTTCTCATTATAGTTCTTCATGGAAGGTATAGATTCAAAAGACTGTATTTCAAAGGTAAAAGCTTTGAAGATGTTTCCAACCTTGTTACTTTTACACATAATGAAGAAGTTAAACATCTTAATGGGGGTAATTAATATACCTCTTTTATTCTCATTATCTTAAAAATAATATATTAGTCGGATTAGGCTGTGTTAAGCTGCAACAACAAACTACCCCAGATTTCATTCGCTTAAAACAACAAACATTTATTTCTTGTACATACAACATGCCCATTGTAGTTCAACAGTGGGAGTATATTTGTAGGAGTTACTCAGGGGCTAGAATTGCTAGAGTGGCTACCATCTAAAATAGGAGTGAACAAATTATGGCCTATAAGACAAATCTGGATCACCTTTTGTTTCATATGACCAATGAACTAAGAATGGTCTTTATCTTTTTTTAATGGTTAAAAAAATCAAAAGAAAAATCTTTTGTGACACATAATAACTACATAAAATTCGAGTTTTAGTTTCCATTAATAAAATTTTATTGACATACAGGCATACTCATTTGTTTACATATTATTTATGGCTGCTTTTGTGTTATAACAGCAAAATTTGGTAGTTGCCACAGAAACCATATGGGCAACAAAATCAAAATATGGTTTGTCTGGACCTTTATAGAAAATGTTTGCTGATTCCTAAACTAAAATATTTTTGATTGTCACACAAGCAGGAAAAGAGCCATTAAGGGTCTTGCACAGGGAATTAAAAGCTCACCATGGAAATGATATGTAACATCTATTAATACAGAAATAATCACATAGCCCACACCCCACAAAAAAACGAAACTACCATAAGCACCAAAGGAAAAGAACCAGTGGTAGTTATTTAGAAGCTCTCATTGCTGCCCCAGCTAAAATTAATAATAGCAAGAATATTAATAACAAACTCATTATTCTTATACTTCAAAAAGGATTATAAGGCTTTTGCCAGTGTTCATTCATTGATCTTCACAACAGCCCCATTTACTGAAGAGGAAACTAAGAATAGAGAACTTAAATGATTTTCCTTAGGTTAATATAGTTTGTAAAAGGTGAAGGTATAAACCCAGTCAATATGGCTCCAAAATTCAATCTCAAACAATATACTCAACCATCTTACCACACATGAACCCTCTGGAATTTAAAAAGTCCCAGCCATTGATAGTGTAAAGACTACCTCCTCACAAAACCCTTAATCATGAAATTCAGCAGATACAAGCAAAATATTAGTTTTAGTATTTGTGTAACAGATGTCCATAATGCTTAATAATTCACTTAGGAGTTTGTGGATAATTAGCCCATAGATGGAAGTAAACTCTAATATCTATGGATTTTCATGTGGTTCTCCTATACATGTCAAAGAAAAGACTTACAATTTAATGTCAGTTTATGACTCAGCAAGAGGATCAAAATTCTACAGAGAGAGTGCTCTTCCAGGGCATAATATTTTGCAGTCCCTTCTTTCTTGATTATCTCAAACTATATCCTGATCTTTTTGTCTTTGCTTCTATGTCAAATTAGGAATATTGTTCCATGGGTATGTTTTTTTGTTTGTTTGTTTAGCTAGAGAAAACAATGTGGTAATATATCAAAAAGTAAACCTTTTATTTATTAATTTTTATTAATTTACTAATAAATTTATTAACAAATATTTTATTAATTTATTAAAATTAGAGGTGACAGATTTGGAGTCATTACATTGCCAGCTTTATTTTATTGGCTATATATACTTTTATGATGGATAAAAGTATAAAAATAATTTATACTTATTGTTGGAATTCCTTCTTTGACTGTATTTCTGTTTATATGCATTAAATAAATGTTATCAAGAAACATCGCAAGGATGCGATGTAGAAAGCATATTAGATCACCTATGAATAGTTTAAATATTTTACAGGACAATCCTGGGATCTTACCAGTAATTATCTCCACTTTCCAGCCTTTCAGAATTTTACCTTTCTAGTCAAAACTTGTCTGATTGCAACTGCCTCCAGCATTGTCTTAGAAATTGGATTTTATTTTTATGTTAATAATAAGAAGAATGTCAGCTTTTATTATAGTGTACCTACTGTGTCCTGCTCAGTGTACTAATTACTTTTAATATACAATCTCTAATGCTCACAACATCCTTTAAATCAGGTGTGTTACTTACAAGGGACCAGGGCCTAGAGATTACAGCTTTCTCCAAGTCATTTGGTTAACAACACAAATGATCTTGACTATTTGAAATATAATTTAAAGACTAATATAGTCAACTTTTCATGTCAATATTTCAGATAATTTTAGAGAAATTAATATAGCCAGAGGAGTGGCTTATGTAAAATAGAATTGTCTGTCTTTATTCTAGAAATTATGTTCACATCTTTCCCAGCCTCGAAGGTTAGCAATGGAAAAATAAAGCCTGATAAACTATTGCCCAGCTAGACCAATGACATTGGTTGAAGCATAAATTGGGAGAGATCTAAGCAGGATTTAGATTGAGAATGTGACACCTTAGAGGGGAACAGTAGACATAAATATTTTTCTAAGCCTTATTTTATACCAATTCTTTCCCTAATCACAGTAATAAAATACAGTTTATTTATTTATTTTAGATTATAACTCAGTGAAGCTGAAGGACACTGACACTGTGATTTTGTTTTGAGTAACTTATATCAACATCCAAGGTAAATACTTAGAGGTAGAAGCTTCCCCTTTAATTGTTTCAGCAGCCACCCAGGCTTTGAGTGGATTTGACTACTGAACACTTAGTATTTTCTATGGTTGCATGAATTTGCTGTATATTGAAGGCAAACCCAGACCAGGCAAGCAAACTTAGGCTCAGAAAATAGATAGTTTGAGATATAATGTTCTCAGCCTTATTGTAACAAAATTTTCAAGCAGATCTGAGAATAGCACAAAGGCAGTCTGGTACCCAAACCATTACTTAGTTTCTCCTCCCAAATGCTATTCTAGTAATCCTTATTGGGAAAGATTCTAAAGTATTTTAAAAAGTTAAAAATCAAGAATGTTTTTCTTGTAATCTCATTGGTGCATCTTTGAGTAAAATTTATTTCCATGTTGTTAGAGCAGTTATTAAAAATGATTTCTATAGTAGAGTTTCAATATGTCCAATGTATAAGCCATTTTCTTCTTTCAAAACATAAAGAAGAAATTTAGAGGTTGGGTGTTGAATTTCTTTATTATTTTTAGCAATGTTATCTTAGTGGAATAATGAGATTTATATATAATGAGATTTAAATATAGTTTCCTAGTCATCAGCCTGGGTTGAAAATAGAGAGATAGGTATGAGGAAAGGTCTATGTTGGTGAAAAGAAAATAAGAATGACTAGTCTAATTTTTTTTTTAATAAATCATGGCCTAGTCAAAGATAATATTTCCAGTAGTATTACTAACATCATATTATCTTTTAGTTATTACTTGAATCAAGTATTATTATAACCACTTTGCTTATATTTAATTCTCATACCCATTTAGTCCTCAAAACAAATCTATGAAGTTAATGCTCCATGATCCACATTTTGTAAAGAAGAACTTGAGGCATAGAATGAAAAATAATAAGAAGCAGCAGATTCAGGGCTTGAATCTCAGCAGCCTGGCTCTGGAAACTGTGATCTTATTCAGTATGCTATACTGCCTCAAACATGTGTGTCCAGCCCTGAATTTTTTCATTTTCCTACATTTTTCTGTCTTCTCTATACTCCAGAGCCCTAGAAAAGAAGAGATGGCAATTTGTTTACTCTCCAGTAAAATTAAATCAAGCAGTCATTTTGTGCTCCTCTACCAAAACATGCTTAAAGACTCATTAGTGTCTCTCTTGTCAATGATTTACAAACACACTTGGAGATTTTCTCCAGTCCATTGGGTCAATAAAGCATTTTTAACATAGTCTTAAATATGTATTTCTGACATCCACTGCAACAGATTCCAGGAGAGCTATTTATAAGGCCTTGATCAAGAAGTCCTTTAAAAGTGAATCTCAAAAAATCTGTGCTTTGTGTCATGGATAATAGCTTTTAAAGATAGGGACCATTTACAATTAAGTGGAAATGTGAGGATCTGAATAGTCATGTCAGGCTTAACATTTATTAATCACATTTTATTCATTTCCTCCAAAAGCTGTCCTCAACTATAAGCTGATATAGCCTGGTTTAACTATTACTGAAGACTAAACTGCGCTTATGGTTACTCTTAATTAAAATTTCATTTTCCAGTCATTTTACTTAGAATAAAGAGCTTTTACTTATACATTTGGCTCTACCCCAAACCAAGGTTCAAGCTGATTTTTCTAGAGATATTAGAAGGCCAGTTATTTGCAAAAGCTACATTTATTGGTCAAGTTTGTTTTCTGAGAAGACTACATAATGGATACTCAGGGAAAGTTTCACAAAGAGACTAAATTGATATTCAGTCTTTCTTCTCTTCTTTACCATTCTTATTTTCTCTTTTCTTCCTGTCTTCCCTTGCATTCCTTCACTTCTTTCTTCCTCTGCTTCTTTTCTTTCTTTCTTATTCTTTCTTATCATCCATCAATCAGTCATTTAATCATTCAACCATTTAGCAATGTTTAAATGCATACTAGGGATCAAGACATAAATGGTCCCTGCCATTATGAAGTGTCCAACCCAACAGGATAGATAGACAGTAAACCAATTATTTCAATTAGGAGACATGCTGCAAAAGAAAAGCTGGGCTTGCTAAGAGAGCACATTATGGGTATTAAGAAATAGTCTTTGGGAAATAGGTTCATTCAACAAGTATTTACAGACCAGATATGGACCCAGTACTGAGGTTGAAGTGGTAAAAAAAAAAAAATTGCTGTCCTTACCCTCTATAAGAATAGTAATGCATTATTTAAAATGCCAAAATAATGCATTGTGAATATTATTGTGAGAAAACTATGAGAGATTATAGGATTGTATAACAGGGAATTCTAATTTACATCATGGAGACCATCCAAGGAAAACTACCCAAAGAAGACCTCAATGGTGAATACAGGACCAAAAAAAATGTACAGGGTAAACCTTGTTACCTTATTTTTTTTAAAGATAATTTTCTTCTATTCCAACTTTATATTTCCCACTAGTATCTTTTTCCCCCAGAAAACCTGATGTGATAATTTCAAGTTTCTTAGCTATGCTTGTTCATGGACATGAAACCATCACACCAAAATATACTACTGAATGTCAAATTCTCTGGCAGAAGAAAAGGATTAAACATTAGCAATTTTCCACAAGTGCCCATTCTTAAATGGTTGATCCAGTTTGTAGCCCAGAGCAGTCCAGTTGGTAGGTATAAGCAATTTCTATTAAATGTTCATTCTGGCGGCAAATTCTGTTTTATGATGTTTTTAGCCATCTGCCTGCCAGTCATTCCTAACTTCATCTTTCTTTTCCATCATGACATATAATTGTCATCAGAGAGGAATCTTTTTAAAAGATACGTTATCCTTAGTAATCCATCTTCTTTGTGTTTTCTCACTTGAATAGGGCAAGACAATGATACATTGAGCTATAAAAGAGGGATCATTGCTAGGAGCATATTGTACTTGGCATTTTTTAACTTTTCAAGCTCCAAGAGAGTTGCTGCTGCCAGAAATAATCTTAAAATGCTGTGGGGTTTTTTTTATCCTTTTTGGATAGTATAAAATTTCTATTCCTGTTAAAAATATATTTTGATAATATACATGGAGAAAAGGGAGAAGTGGAGAGCTGCCTTATGGAGCTTCCCAGCAGGGGACCTTCCCATCATCACCTGGGGAAACATGGACAAAAGGAGGGAGAATCTGTGGTGGAGGGAGAACTCAGAAATTGATGTCCATTTAACAAATCTAACTTTTCATATAGCTGCATTAGCCAGATAATTATTGAATGTACTTCTAATCTGAAAGAACAATAGGACCCCTTATAAGGCTAGATTTGAGATATGAGACTAATTTCTTACATTTCATCTTAGATGTGTTTTCTGTAGACAAAGAAATTTGAAGGTAGAAACAATAATCTGGAAAATCTGAATAGTACAGACAACTTCTATACTGGCTTGTTTCTTATGCCACATTCTCTGCCATTAGCTAGTAGGTTACCTCATCTATCTTATTTGCTGGATCTACAGATGCTAGGTGAAATCCAGAAAATAACCCATTTTATAATAACCTACAAGCCAAAAAAAAATGATGGAGGAAGCTCAATTTTTTGAATACTTAACTGACATTGCTTTGAGATGCCATAGATCATCTTCAAATCATTTTGACTTGGATTGATATAAAATTTTTAAATGGATTGGCATTGATGCCAAAAAAAAGTCTGAAAGGCATGATGAATATTATTATTATGATCTTGCAATAATCTTGGCAGATGAATTTCAAAGAACAATTTACCAGGTAATCTTTAAAATGTAGATAAAACATATTTAAACAGACAATTTTCTGGTTCCCAGAAGGGTTATGAGAAACTTAACTTTACTTTCATTGGGGATAAAGTTGGAGAATGTTTTGATTTCTAGTCCCCTTTTCAAGCAACCAGTAAATGAAGAGAGTAGATAAGACTTCAAAGTCAGTTCTACAGGGCCCTAAAGAATTCATCCTTGTGATTATAATAGAAGTCCAGAATTTTATTTTCTTTCACAGAATTTGATCAGTTTCTCACTGTATCTTAGGCAACCATAGTAAATGTGAGTTTCTGATATAGCCAAGAAGTGAAAAACAGATAGAAATTTGAGGAGGAATATATCTTACAAGCTTACTATACACTATTTTACCAAAGACATTCATCCTTCTCAAGAAATAGTTCCATACTATTTGATTGTGTAAAAATCTATGACATATTTGTAATTCATTTTTCATCTGTTCAATCAATCATTTATCCATACATCCATCCATCCAACAAATACTTATCATTTAATATTAGCCTTAGAAAGCTGATTATCTGCTAAGTATAGTTGTTTTTACTTTTTTCTTAGCAGAGGAATCCAACAATAGATTATTATACTGAATGTCAAAAAAATAAAGTTATTAGAGGTGCTTTCTTCTTTCCTCCAGTAGATATTACTGAATCCCCTTAGATAATCTATATAGCTCCACAAAGCACAACTTGAAAACCTCTAAGCAAAGGACCACAGATGTGAGACTTGCTCTATGAAAGATACAGTATTTTTGTTTTGTCAACACATATTAGTAGAACCTGGTTTTTATGGTCATGATAGATCAAAAGATTAAAATTTTCTGATTGATTATGGCTGTCAGTCACAAATATAAACCTTGGTAATCAGGAGATTTGGATATGATGAGATTTGGGTATGATAGAGAAGGAGAACTATATATGAGATCAGAGGATCTGGATTCTGGTCCAGATGCCGCCAGGTACTTACTAGGTAAAATGTGGGCAAGTATTTAAATCACTCTTAATCTCAGTTGCCTCTTCTGTAAAATGAGGGTGATCATAACCTCATTGGGCTATTGTGAGCAAAAAATAAATGAAAGTTTATAATGTGTATACCATGGTGTCAGACATGTAGTAAATATTAAATGGTTAGCTCCTATACTATTATTATTATCATCATTAGTTATATGACTATATTATTCAGCTGTTGTAAGTTATCATCCTCACTAAAAAATGAAGGTAACAATAGTCCTATTTCTGTCTTTGAACTATATTGCAGATTAAATAAAAATGTATATTAGTAGCACTTTTTAAACCCTAACAATAATGTGCCAGATGTTTTCATTAGAAAAAAAAAACAATAATCTCTGTCCTTGAGGAGATTACATTCCAGTGGAAAATACACAGATAGTAAGTAAAATTAATAAATATATTATATATTATATTTGAAAGTTACAGGTACCCTGGAGGCAGGAGTGGAAATAAACAGCAAAGTAAGGGAGATCATGAGTGCTTGCTAAGGGAATTATAATTTCATTATTGTGGTCAAATGTGCCTTTGATAAAATGACATTTGGGCAATATGTGGAAAATTGACAGAATGAGTCAGAGATATGCTAGAAGAATGTCCAGGTGGTGTATAGTTCAACTTGTTAACATCAGAAAAGCTTGTTATTTAGAGCAACACCTACTTAGGTTTACAGCAACCCTCAAGAGAGATCATGCCTGCCATGTTCAAGACATAGCCTACAAGAAAACTAGACTCCCTAGAGCAGAGGAAAGGTGAGGAGGGTGGTAGCAAATGAGGTCAAAAACTTGATTGAAGGGTTAAGAGAGACAAGTAAGATAATTAACCTTGATAACCATCCTAAGCAAAGTGTCAGACTTCCTTTTGCAAGTTTTCCATCAAAAAAGAATAACTATTTGTAGCAAGATGCAAAAAAGTATGTTTTGGAGTTCAACAAACCTGAGTCATACTCTCGTGATCCTGGGCAAGTTATTCAACATCTCTGAGCATCAGCTTTTTATCTGCAATGTGGGACAATACTTTGTACAGTTGCTGGTAATTTTATAATCAATGTACATAAAGTGCCAAATGCAGTGCCCAGCACCCAGTTCAGAGCTCAGTAACTGGCAATGAGCACTGAGATGACACAGAACTGTTCCTTTGGCTCATTTACAATGGTGCTGTGAGGGACTGGCTTTGGGCCTCCAGTGGCCACTTTGTTGTCCATATTTTTTAACTCAGGGCAGTAATTCAGATAATCTGGCTTGTCTGTCAATGTGTCTGCTGGATTGACTGTAAATTAAATAAGACTCAAGATACATCCTAGGAGCTTTCATAGGCCTGTGCTATTTTCAATCATAAATGTTGTTCCAGTTTTGTATTAAAGCCAAGTGCTAACTTTAAAATTGGTGATATTTTCTTGTAGAACTAGCTATTACTGACTTGACTGAGGGTATTTAGAGCTGACAATTATAAGCTAAAGTGTTCTGATTACAGGTGTCAAGGTTAAATAGTATAATGTGCAATCAGCCCTGTTGTTCCATTAACTTTAATCCCAGTGATGGGCATGTGGGGGGACTGAGGTGTTCTTTCTATGATCCAAGTTCAAACCTCATTACTTCCTACTCAGGACAAGGCACTAGCATTTTGTTGCTATGTTTTGCTACCTTGCACTTCTCTAACCACTCCTGAAAACAGATGCCAGGGTGGTCACTCTTGAGCAATATCCAGATTACATCAATAAATGGTTCTTTAAAGTCTCCATTTGTGTTGCATTGCAACATAGAATAACACCAACATCTCTCCCTGGAGAATTAAGTCCTCTATGATTAAATCTTATCTCAGGTCTTGGACCAGGACTTCCAGTCAAGATGGGACCTTTTACCACACATTATTCTCTCTAGCCCAAAGCACCAGAGCAGGAAAGCTGGCTGTGAAAACCAGCAAGGATTCTTTTCAGGTGTGATGAAAGGCTGCTGTAGGACAAGGCACTCTCTTAAAGGGCCCAACAGACTCACTCACTGACAAACACGTGCCCTAATGACGGGACAGCAGTTCGAAAAGTGTCAGGTGCATATGGAGAGGGACTGAATATCTGGCTTCAGGGCAAGAACTGTAGGGGCTAGTCTCTCCTGGACTAATGTACTAGTAGATGCCATTATTCCTTTGTTGAATTCCCCTTCACACAGCTTGCAGGCACAGATGGCTGCAATATCTGAATCTCTACAAGGCTAACATTGCTCAACCCCACCCTGGTGATTCTCTGAGAATTTACCCCACCCAATTAAAACATCAAATCAAAAACTCTTTCAGAGGCTAATCCATACAAGTAACTGGCCTGGGCCCATGCTGTAGACTTTCCTAAAATCTCTCAAAGGTCAAACCCTAAACAGGCTGACCACGATGTTCCCTGTACCTCTTGCTAAGTGGCTTTAAGCCTGGAACTAGTGGCAACAAGCCTTGGTACACAGCATATCTATTCCAAGGTACCCCCCCAGCCCAGCTCAGGCAGTTACCAACCACTGATCACTTTTTAGCTCTTACCAGATGGCCCTGTGCTGGACACAGACAGTGGCTCACCTTGACCTACACCAGAATGGCTCCCAAAAGGCCCCAGAACCAATGCGCCTAGTGGCTGGCTTTAGACTACACCTAAGCATCACCTAATTATTGCTGCAAACAACACACCCAAAGAGTGGATTCAGTGGGCATCAGAGGCCCATTAAAGCAAATCCTGCTCCATGAGGCCAGCTCTCACTCAGCAGTTGATCTGCTATTGTCATGGCCAGTCCTCACAACCTGTCAATTTCACCTACTGACATACCAACAACAATGAAGACTCAACTACAACAGGAGAGCACATACAACCCACACAAGGGACACCCCTCGAGTCCCTGGCTCAGATAATAAAGAAATTGTGCCACTGGGCCCCACAAGACACCTACTACATAAGGCCACTGTGCTAAGACCAGAAGACATAGCAGATCTATGTAATACATAAAAATAAACATGAGGAGGCAGCCAAAATAAGGAGACAAAGAAGCATACCCCAAATGAAAGAATGAGGCAAAGATCTAGAAAAAGAA
Source organism: Macroglossus sobrinus (assembly GCA_004027375.1). Lineage (NCBI taxonomy): Eukaryota > Metazoa > Chordata > Mammalia > Chiroptera > Pteropodidae > Macroglossus > Macroglossus sobrinus. The sequence goes on along the minus strand of PVKZ01000329.1, from coordinate 841,811 downwards.
CTAAGCAAAATGGAGGTAAGCAATCTACCAAACACAGAGTTCAAAAAACTGGTTATAAGGCTGCTGATGAACTGAGGCAAGGAGCAGAATAGATGAACTCAGTGAAAACTTCAAAAGAGAAATAGAAAGCATGAAGAAGGAGATAGAAACAAAGCATTAAAAATAAACAGCCAGAAATGAGGACTACAATAACTAAAATAAATACATTAGATGGAATCACAGCACATTAGGTGAATCAGAGGATCAAGTCAGCAGTTTGAAAGACAAGATAGCAGAAAACACCCAATCAGAACAGCGAAAATAAATAAATTAAATAGATAGATAGATAGAAAGAAAGAAAGATAGATAGATAGATAGATAGATAGATAGATAGATAGATAGATAGAATTTTAAAAAATTAGGATAATTAAGGGATCTCTGGGTCGATAACAAGGGGTACCCATAGAAGAGAGAAAGCAAGGAATAAACTCAAAGAGGCCCATACCAAGTCACATCATAATCAAAATACCAAAGTTTAAAGACACAGCAAGAATCTTTAAAGCAGCAAGACAAAAGCACTTAGTTACCCACAAGAAAGCTCCCATAAGAATATCAACTGATTTCTCAACAGAAACTTGTAGGCCAGAAGGGATTCACACAAAATATTCAAAGTGATGAAAAGCAAGGACCTACAACCAAGATTACTTCACCCAGCAAAGCTATCATTTAGAATTGAAGGCCAGAAAAGAAGATTCCCAAACAAGAAAAAGCTAAAGGCATTCATTATCACCAAACCAGTATTACAGAAAATATTAAAAGGACTTTTTTAAGAAGAAAAAAATAAATAAATAATATAAATATGAAAATACCACAAAGCAAAAATTCTCACTGATAAAGACAAATGTCTAATAAAAGCAGTGGATCAACCAATCCTAAAGCTGGTACAAAGGTTAAAAGACAAAAATAAGAAGATAATGTGTAATTACAGTAGTAAATTAAGGGATACAAACAAGCACACACAGACAAAAGAGGTAAAAAATGACAAAAACATAAACATGGAGGGGTGAGTAAAAATGTTAGTAATTTTAGAATGTGTTGAAACAAGTGACTATCAGCTTAAAAATAGACAGCTATAAACATAACTTGGTATATACAAAGCACGTGGTATTCACAAACCAAAAATTTACAGTAGATATACCGGAAATAAAGAGAAAGGAATTCAAACACAACACTATAGAAAGTCATCAACATATTAAAAAAAAGCAAGAAAATAAGAAACAGAGAACTACAAAAATGATCAGAAAACAATTAGTAAATGATAATTACATATTATCAATAATTGCTTTAAATGTAAATGGATTAAGTGCACCAATCAAAAGATGAATGAATAAAAAAGTTGTGGTACATACATACAGTGGAATATTACTCAGCCATAAAAAATGAAATATTTTTATTTGTAACAATATGAATGGACCTCAAGGGTATTATGCTAAGTGAAATAAGTCAGACGGAGAAAAATAAATACCACATAATTTCACTTACATATAGAAGCTAAAGAACAATATAAATAAATAAACAAAACAGAAATAAATTCATAGATACAGAGAATAAACTGATGGTTATCAGATAGGAGTAGATTTAGGGTTCTGTGTGAAAAAGGTAAAGAGATTAAGAAGTACAAATTGGCAGTTACAAAATAGTCAAATGTATGTCAAGTACAGCATAGGGAATATAGTCAATAATATTGGAATAAGTGTATATGGTGTCAGGTTGGTACAAGACTTATTGGGGAGATCACTTCAGAAGTTATATGTGTCTAACCACAATGCTATAGCCCTGAAAGTAATATAATATTGAATGTCAACTATAATCGAAAAACTTCTTAAAATTATAAATAAATAAATAAATAAATAAATAAATAAATAAATAAATAACTCTGACTGACTCCTTAGAGAAATAGCTGAATCTAGGACCTGGGTAGGAAATAAATAAGATAAGCCTGATAGGGCCAGAGATTAAGGAAGTACTCTCAAAAAAAGAGTGGAGAAGAGATACACAGAAGCCAATTGAAAGAGCTCACAATAGCTAAAGTTGAAATATTTTTAGCAACAAAATAAATAACATAGAGTTGGATTATAACCCAAAATATAAAATAAATACCCATGAGTTTATTTTAAAATAGATAAATAAAAGTAAATAGGTGAGAGAGAAGAGACAAATCTGTTAAGCTGAAGAATTACTAATAATTTTAGTAGATATACCACCCTCAAGGAGGTAGAGCATAACTCCCCAGTTCTTAAGTGTGGGCTGCACATGGTAATTTTCTGAAAAAAAAAAAAAAAAGGAAAATGTGAGAGAGGATTGGGTTAGGAAGAGGGAAGAGTGCAGAAATCTGACAAGCACTTCCTGGACCAAGTGATCAAGGTCAACATCAACAGCAATAAGTTACATTGATAGTATATACCCTTGACATGATGTGATAAGAATGGCACTTTACCTCTGTGTTTTTCCTCTAAAAACACATAACTTTAGTCTAATCATGAGAAAACCATCAGACAAATCCCATTTGAAAGACATTTTATAAACTACCTGACCAACACTGCTCAGAATTATCAAGGTCATTAAAAAGAAATGTCTGAGAAACTATCATAGCCAAAAGCAGCCTAGGGAGATAAGACAATGAAATGTAATGTGGATCTTCAAAGGGATCCAGGAACAGGAAGGGACTTTAGGTAAAAGCTAAGGAAATCTAAATTAAAGCATAGACTTTAGTTAATAATTATCAATATTGGTTTAAAATCAGCATACTAATATAAGATGTTAATATAAGGAGAATAGAAATAGGAAACAATAGGGTGTGGCATATATGAGAACTCAGTATTATCTTCACAAGTTTTGTAAATCTAAAACTGTCCTATAGTTAAAAGTTTGTTTTAATAAAAATGCCCCAGTCTTTCACATTAATGAAATGCTTCCCGATCATTATCCCTTGTTGAAGCCCTGCTCTATCTGTCATAACTTAAGAAGCCTTCCTAATTCTTCAAAAACGAATGTGTCTGCTCTTCCACCTATGTCCTCAGAACTTGGTACCTACATTATGATGTTAATTTTTATTAATGCACTTATTCTTTCATTCATTCAACCAAGAGTTATGGAACATGTACATAAGTTGTTGGCAAGAGGGCTGTGAGGAGACAAGCAAAAACCTTGACCCTAACCAAGCTTATAGTTTGCCTAAGGTTACAGACCTGTAGTTACAATCGTGCGAGGGAATGTATAGGATGCTCAGAGAATGAAAAGTGGTGGAAGTGGGGGGATGTTCTCTAAGGAACCAACCTTGGTGTTCAGTTTAAAAGAGAGTTAACTGGGTAAATGCATTTGAGTCAAGGGCAGGTTGTGGAGGAATAGGTGGTAGGAGAGAGTTTTCCAGGAGAAATTATATTTACAAATTATATTTACAAAGTTCCTGAGGCAGAAAGGAGGTGGGCATCTCCAAATAAATACATCAATGTGACTGGATTTTATTATCGTAGCCAGCATATACGGTCACTTTACTCTGTGTCAGGCTCAGTGGTAATCCCTACACATGTTAACCCTATTAGGCAGGTGTTATTATTGTTCTTATTTTGAAGATGAGGAAACTGATAGTAAGTGACAGAACTGAGATTCAGACTAAAACAAGCTGATTTGAAAGCCCAAACTCCTTAAGTGAGAAATTCTTGTGAATGTTTCTATCATATTAAACCAGGGTTTCTCAACCTCAGTACTATTGATAGTTTAGGCCAGATAATTATTAGTTGTAGCAGGCTCTCTTATACTTTGGGGGACATTGAGTAGTATCCCTGGCCTCTACCTATTAGATACCAGTAGCACCACTCTCCATCTGTAATGATGATTAAAAATGTCTTCAGACTTTGCCAAATATCATTACTGGGAGGACAAATAGGAAAATCATCCTACCTCCATCCCCCAACCCCTGAGATGAGAACCACTGTATTACACTTTAAGTTCTTAGGAAACGGTGGAGTGTGTCTTAAGCTCTCCCTTCTTCCTTCTCTCCCTACTATCTTTCCTCTCTTTCCTCCCTCCTCTCCATTTTATTAGTGTTCCCTAAGTGCCCACCATGTATGGGCTGGATTCATATTCCTTACAGTTTACAGCACAGTAACTTGTACATAGTCATTGCTTCAGAAATGCTTGCTGAATTTTTGCCAACTGAAACCTAAATGTCAAGAATCATAAATGGTATGGCCCGTTCTTGTTAAATAAAAAACATTTTTTTCTGAATGCAAAATTTGATGTTGGAAATATTAATTTCTGGTTTATGATCATTTGGAGTATCTTTTGTGTCCCTGGAGAAATGGCTTAACTGATGTCCTTCAGGCTGGAAGCACCTACCTGAATGCTCACCAAACCTCCAGACAAACCCAGCAGTGTACTTGTTAAGAACCTGGTAAAGAGTGACATACTTTATCAGGATGCCAACAAATATTGATGAATGTTTGGCTGACCTGTAACAATTAAGTAAAACCATAAGCCTAGGTTTGTATTTTGAGATGCTATTTAAAGCACATACCATTTTCTACAGTAGTTCTATCAATTTTGCATGGTATCTAGATTTGGGAAATGACTCCCCAGTTAGATTTCCTATTTAGCCTCCTTGAGAGTAGGCAGGCAGTAGAAGGGAGAGCTAAATTCGGGACAGTTTTCCTGCAACTGCAGGTACTATATCACTGAAGGGTCAGTTTCTTGTCATTAGTGGGAGCTCAGAGAATTGCAAATGCAAAGATAACACAGGAGTGAACTACAAAAATATAATGCACTTAAATCAAGTAGCACCTTTATTTTGTTAGCTTTGGGCATTCATTACTTCACTGCCTTTCAGTACATCCAGCCTGGAATTGCTGCCTCTTGAGAGCTATTCATTTGTGCTCTTTGTTGCATTTGAAGTGTAGTGCTATAATGCCTATTGTCTTTTACAACATTATACAGACCCTGTATATAGTCTTGTCTACATGTAGTGGGAAAGAATCCCATAGTAATTGTACTTCACAGAAACTATTTCTCTAATTTATCTCACTTCCCCCAACCTCTTCACATGTATCTCATAGGCCTACATGGATGCTGAATTATTTCTAATCGGTGTCCCTATTCTTTCTCTCTTGCCAGAAGGAGGGACATGTGAAGTGATAGCAGCACATAGATGTTGTAATAAGAATCGTATTGAGGAGCGGTCCCAAACAGTAAAGTGTTCCTGTCTACCTGGGAAAGTGGCTGGAACAACAAGAAACCGACCTTCCTGTGTCGATGGTAAGTAACTGGTTTTATATATGTGTGTTCATCTAGGTGTTTACCATGCGTAATATGTATTTTTTGTTTCCCCTAAATATAGTTTAGTATAATGAACTAGGTGTAGCCAAAGTAGAGGGAAGTTACATAAATGTCACTCCTAAGCATAGTTTGAATTCTTGTTTCTCTGGCTTTGGGATTTTCGAATAGCTCTATTTTAACATTTTTTAGAGAAGGAATTTGAGGGTCCAGCTTACTGGGGTAGTGATTTCAAACTGAGTATATATATGATGATGATGGTGATAATGATAGTAAGGATACATTCATTTAACACATATTTAATAAGCATTCACCATATGCCAGATACTTCACATATTCATTAACAGCCACAAGTGTCCTGAGTATCTACCATATGCCAAGCACTGTCCTAAATGCTTTTCATGCATTATTTTACTTACTCTTCCCAACTATTCTATGATGTTTATCTATTGCTATGTAACAAATTACCCTCCTTTCACAAAAAGAAAAAAAACAAAAACAAAAACAAAAAACCACATTAGCAGATCTAAACAGCAAACAGTATCTCATAATTTCTTTGTGTCAAGAATTCATCATAGCTGGGTGGTTCTGGCTCAGGGTCTCTCATGTGACCACAGTCAAGATCTGACTGGTGCTAAAGGATGGTTTGAACATGACTCACTACATGGTTGTTAGCAGGTGGCCTTAATTCTTGCCTCATGGACCGCTCTGTAGGAGCTTGGTGTTCAGACAACATGGCAGCTGGCTTCCTTCAATATGAGTGACCCAAGACAACAATACAGAAGCCACATGATATTTCTTTAATGATGTAACCTCAGAAGTTATATTTCATTGCTTCCACAATACCTTATTGATTATACAATTCAGCCCTACCTGTTCAGCATGGGAGTGGACTGCAGGACTTAAACACTAGAAGGACTTAAAATTTTTTTCCCCAGCTTTATTGAAATATAATAGACAATTGGTTGCTCATATTTACTTTACATTGTACAATTCAGTGAGGTTTTTATTCAATTATATAGGCATACAATAATAGATTAGTTTTAGTTGTACAGCATAGTGATTAGATCTCAAGTGATCACCCCACTAAATTTAGTACCTCTCTTCCTCTTTACATATTTATTACATTTTGACTATTTTCATTATGCTATACTTTATAACATCATACCTATTTTGTAACTATGCATTTGTATTTCTTAATCCCTTATCCCCTCTTCACCATCCCCTCAACCCCCTTCCTGTCTAGTAGCCCTCAAAACAATCTCTGTATCTATGAGTTTATTTTTATTTTTGTTGTTGTTGTTATTTATTTTGTTTTTTGGATTCCACATTTATATGAAATCATGTCGTATCTGTCTTTCTCTATCTGACTTACTTTATTTAGCGCAATAACTTCTAGGGCCATCAAGGCAATATCTTTTCTCATCCCCTTCCTTTTAGACTGTGCATATCTTTTAATCTGAATTGAGTCTCTTATAGGCAGCACATGTAGGGATCTTGTTTTCTTATCTACGCATCCACTCTATCTTTTGGTTGGATCATTTAACTCTTTTCCATTTGAGGTACTAGTTAGTAAGCATGTAGTTATTATAATTCTTTATTCCTGTTTTTGATACATGTTTTTTCTTCTTCAAAAAGTCTCTCCAACATTTCCTGTAAGATTGGCTTGGTGGTGATAAATTCCCTTAGCTTATTTTTGTCTGGGAAGCTCTTTATCTATCCTTCAACTCTAAATGATAGCTTTGCTGGATAAAGTATTCTTGGTTGTAGATCCTGGATTTTAATCACATGAAATATTTCATGCCAAGCCCTTCTGTTGTGCATAGTTTCTTTTGAGAAATCAGCTGCCTTTCTTATGGGAACTCCCTTGTAGGTAACTAGCTGCTTTTCTCTTGCTGCTTTTAATATTTCTCTTTGTATTTAACCTTTGGCATTTTAATTAAGAGGTGTTTTTGTGTTGGTCACTTTGGGTTCTTCTTTCTTGAGACTCTTTGAGCTTCCTGGCATTGTATGTCAATTTCCTTCACCAGGTTAGGGAAGTTTTCCGTTATTATTTTTTAATATATCTTATCCACTTCTTGTACTTGCTCTCCTCTATCAGGTACCCTATTATATGGATGTTTTCACACTTAATTTTGTCCCAAAGACTCTTTAAATTATTATTATATTCTTGGCTTCTTTTTTCTTGCCATTTTGATTAGATGACCTTGGTTTCCCCGTCCTCTATTGGTGGTTTAATTCTCTTCTTTATTCACCCTGTTAATTACCTCTAATGTACTCTTCATTTCAAATAATGTATTCTTCATTGCTGACTGGTTCTCTTTTATAATTTCCATTTCCAACTTGAAGTTTTTTTTTTATCTCTTTGTTAAAGTTCTCACTGAGTTCATCTTTACTTCCTCTAAGTTCACTGAGCATCTTTATAACCAGTGTTTTGAACTCTGTATCTGTTAGATTCCTTGACTACATTATTCCTAGATCTCTGTTCTGTTCTTTTATATAGTTTCTGCATCTTTGTCTTCTCATTTTGGCTACCTTTTTTGTCTGTTTCTATGAACTAAGCAAAGCATCTAAGTCTCCTGGTCTGTTTCTATGTACTAAGCAAAGCTCCTAAGTCTCCTGGTACTAAGCAAAGCTCCTAAGTCTCTTGGCCTTGTGTAGTAGGTGAGGCACAGTCCTAAGAGGGGTTCAGCAGCAGGCCAATTTTAGCCCCAGCCTGTGTCCCTCTGGGGCCACCTGTTAAGATTCAGTAAGCAATCCACAGATGCTGTGCTTATAGTAACCTCAAAAATCCATGCTGGAAACCAAGATCGGCTACTATGAGTGTGAGTCTTGGCGCTGTTCAGCAAGTTGCATAGTACTCGCAAAGGACACAATGGGATGTGACTTGGGTAGGGCTACAAGTTGGGGGAGGTAAAATTTCAGTGAATAATCTGGGCAGAGTGGCCTCTGTAATATGTTTGATGACATCTCAGCTATGGCGGTGCCTGCTTCTGCACACTGGGAGCAGGGAGGGGGCTCAACAGAGAAACAATGAATACCACCAGCACTTCTGCTCAGGAGAAAGCCTCACCTTCCACCCTCACTCTGACAACTCAGAGTTTCCCTATAAGTCCCTAGTGCACCCCCAGCAGCTGGTCTTCAGAGTGAGCAACTCCGTCATCATGAAAATCTGGAAGTAGGCAAGGATCCTTTAGGAGGCATCTGCAGCTGCTGACTGCAACTGCCATAGTCTCTGTCCCACTCAGACACTCAAGATCGGGCAACCTCGTGTCCTTGCCTCCTCCTACCTCCTTTAGTTACACGGTGATTTCTTATTTCTTATTTCTTCCTAGTTGTAGGGTTTGTGTTCATCTAGACCTCAGGCAACTCTACTTGTTGTTTGCTCTGTGTTTCTGTCACAACTTTGATGTGTTCTTAAGAACAGATGAATAAAGCCACTATCATGTACGACATTTTGCCCTGTCTCCTCTGCTTCCTATTTTAAACATGAAGAAACTGAGGCTTAGAAGGGTTAAATGTTTTGTGAGTCCTATGTATGGTAGGTCATAGCTCAATTGACTCTTGATCTCAGAGTAACTTACTCTAATACCAAGTCTTGACCAGCATCTTTAAAACAAGTTTACATGCTCTGTCAAAACAGTGAGTCCTAAGTTCAAGGAAACACAAATTGCTCTCTTCATCTTTATCTTTCATAATTTTAGAGCCAGGTTTGAGTTGATTTTCAAATTCTTCAGTAAAAAAATCAGAGCTCAGAGAAGTAAATCACTTGTTGAGGGTCATACAGCAGGAATTAGAACCTCAATCTCTTGGCTTAGGTTTCCTTCTTCTATTTCTAGATATAGAGTGGAAAAATTACCTTCTAGAATGACTCATATTATTTAATTTTATTATGAATCATTAGGTGGTTAGTAAAAGAAACACATTCAATTTAGATAAAGGGGAAGTTATTTTACAAAAATAGAGAAATCCTGGGGAACCTCATCATAGGAAATTCAGCCAAACCACATGGTATTCATAAATTCTTCAGGCAGCTGCCATTTTATTTACTTTGCTTCTTATCTCTGTTTCACTCATTCTCCTCTATGTGGGCTGGTTCCCTCTTCAAGGATATTAGGTTTTGCTCTCCCATGACTAAGGACTGGTATGAGGCTTTTATTTCCATGGTGCCAAGTCTGATCTCATTCAGCATCATAGTATATCCCAAATATATTTGACTTGTTCCTGTGTCTTAAACATATTCTCCAAAAAGACTAGACATGATTGATCCAACTCAGGTCACATGTCAGTCTTTGACCAATCAACCACAGTCAGAGGAACAAACTCATGTGGCATGTATAGCTACCCATTCTGTACCATGTGAATGTCAAGTTGTTGTTGTTGTTGTTGTTTAAAAAAGCTAGCTTAGGGAATACACTGTGGTCTATGACTCTCAATCAGGACAATTGTCAAGAGTCAGTTGACAATTTCTGGAGACATTTTGGTCTATATATTTGTTACAACTAGGGCGTGCTACTGGCACGTGGAGGGTAAAGGCAAAGGATACTGCTAAATATGCTACAGCGCACAATGTAGCTGCCCACAAAAAAAAAAGAATTATTCAACTCCAATATAATGGAACTGAGGTAGAGAAACTTGCACTATGATTATTTTGGGATCTCAGTCAACATGATGAGGCACCTCCAGTGAAGAAAAGGCTAGTGTGGAAAAAAATTGTTTCACCTTCTTGTAGAAGGAAACTGTTGGCCATAGAAACCAATAAACATTATAAAACCATGATGATTTCTGATGTTCTCTGCCAAAGAAAGCATTGAGTCTATTAACTATAAATTTTCATTTTGTTTCCAGTTCATTTTTATCTCTAATGATCCAGAAATAGAATTGCCTTCAGGACTTGGATGCAAAACACAAAGAGAAATTCAATGTCTGTGCTGGCAGAGAGGGAAATGGCATCTGGCTCTAGGTTTCTGTGAGAAGTTAAGCCACAAAATGGTAATATTTTGCCTCTCAGAACAAGTTTGTTTGACTTTGGAAATTTCAAACCTTGTAATGTGGTAGGTTCAGACAAGATGGTTATTGGTCTCTGTCTTCCAAGCAAAAGTCAATAAAGTATAGAATTTTCTATAGTCTCAAACTGATAGTTAATAGTTTCCAAAGCATTCCACTCCTCCAAAATCTTTGAATCCATTGGCACATATGGAAAAGTCTATGTGTTGCTATGATCAAAATTGATTTTATGTTCTAGATCTCTATATGCAAAATAAATATGAAGTGTATATATAAATTAATATTTCTACTATAGTTCATGAAGATCATGAACTGTGAAGTTAAACAGGCATGAGTGGGATCTCAGCTGTACCGGTGACTAATAGAATGACCTTGGGGAAGTCACATTTGCTTTCTAACTTGTTTTCTCATCTATAAAATAGGAATAATAATTGTTTCTACTTCATAAAGTCATAATGAGGATTAAGAAAATTATAGGCACAATGCACTTTGTATAATATGGTTCCCATCAAGTGTTCATTGATGGTATCTATTTCCTATCTTACTAATAATTACTAGTAATGCTTAGAAAGAGACATTGTTTCACAAAGTTTTGTTTCATATTAATTCAGTGCAGTGGCATTTTAGCTACCAGCTTTTCTTGGAATTACTTTTACCTAATTATCATGGAGATAACTGATGGTCTTCTTCAGAAATTTATGTTCATTACAGGAATCTTGAAAACTACAAAAATATATATCCATACTTTAAAATCACTGTGATATGATTTCAGAGATTATCATTGCATTGTAAGATAATATGCATATGTCCTTCCAGGCTTAATCCCTCATTAAAGAGAAACTCACATATTTTATTTAACTAAAATATTCTAGTACTATTTTATCAACAGCTTGTTTCATTTAATATATGATGAACATTTCCCAACTTTAATGCATACTCTTTAAAACATTATTGTTAATAAACACATAAGATTTCAGGGGTAGATACACTACCATTTATCTAAATATCCTCTCTACTTTGGCACATTTACAATGTTTCATGCATTTCTTTTTCTCAGTTTAAGAATAGATAGAAACCAGCTCCTCTCCTTGACAACAGTTGACCATCCATGTACCACTTTTGTCCTAAACATATTCTGCCATTCATTTCTCATAGTAAGTGTTCCAATTGTGCTGTTATTTGATGTCTCTGAAATTGCAGGTCAGTTGCAATTTATATAGTGTTTTCAAAAACAGAGAAACAGCAGTGATTTTAAAATAAGCATATATTGTTTTAAAATTCAAAATCTGAAACAAGATTTTTAAAAATGAGATAAATTTTGCAGTTCAATGTTAGCAACTTATTCAAAAGTGTAATATGTGACATTTGAAGAAATTTTTTAAGTAGTGGTCTTTTAGTTTTAAAAATTATATTTTATTGCCTAATAACTGAAAATACCAAAATTTACACTCAACAGCTTAAATTTTGAGATATTCATTTATAAATATTTTAAAAAGCATTTTACCCTTGGAGTTGTGTCTAGGGCTATTTTGAAGGAATATGTCATCGCATTACAATTTACACCCTGTTGTGTTTTATTACTTATTCTATAACCCAAAATGGAGCAGGGGAACCCTTATTCAGCATCTTTAGTTGAGACCAATTAAACATAATGTACAGCCCTTTAGAAATCTCCAATTACAGTTCACTCTTGAACAATGTTGGTGTAAGGGGCACCACACCCCAGCCTCCACCCTTATCTCCACCCATCACAGTTGAAAAGCTGCATATAACTTTTGACTCAACAGTCTGCTATTTGCATCTATGAATTCTACCAATCCAAGACCAAAAAACAGTATTTTCGATCTGCAGTTGGGAATGCAATAATACTTTTTTTTGTCTGTTGTTGGTTGAATTCACAAATGCAAAAACCTGTGGCTGTAAAGGGCTGACTGCATTTACTGAAAAAAATCCACATATAAGTAGACCTGTACGAGTCAAGCTCATGTTGTTCAAGGGTCAATTGTACTTTCCAGGGATTAAAAATTAAATAAAAACTCATTATCAAAAAATAATGAGTCAATACATAATTATCTTTTGAATATTAGGCCCTTATCAGAGGTATTGTTTGCAAATATATTCTCCATATGTGGGCTATTAAACTGAAAGCAATAAACATGAAAAACAAACAGAGACTCATGGACATGGAAAGTGGATTAATGGTTATCAGAAGAAAGCTGGAGAAGGAGGAAGATAGGAGTAAAGAGATTCAAATATTCAGTGACAGGAAAAACTTTAACTTTGGATGTGGAACACACAATGCAATATATATGACATTACTGATTTGTACACTTGAACTATTTGATTTTATTAACCAATGTTACTCAAATAATTTTAATTAAAAAAACATAGTTATCTACTTAGAGAAGAATTTTTCTAAGCAGATGATGTAAAACAAACAAAAAAATTTTATGGAGCTTGTTAAATTATATTTTATTATTCTAATTACTCTATAATGGTATAAAAGAATATCAATGTCAGTCTTAAAAATAATAGAATATAATTAATAACAAAAATAACAATAGTAAAAATTATGACTAACATTTTCTTGAAGTCTTTCCATATACCGCTCTTAAAAGTTCTTCATGTCTGTACATTTATTTAATTATAACTTCAACCTCATAAAGTATACCCTTCTATTATTTAATTTTACTCACCAGGAAACTGAGACACAGAGATTTGGAGACTCGCTCAAAAGCATGTAGCCTGGGCTATCTGACTTCAGGGCCTCCACTTATCAATCCTAGAAAAAACTGACATCTAAAATAATTACATGTTGGACCATGGGGAATCTTGGGTAAGAGGAGGTAGAGACTGAGGTTGAGTTAGGAAGTGGAGGAGAGCAAGGAGGAGCCAGGAGCAGGCAGTGTCATTGCAAGCACCTACCTTGAGGAAGCCTTAACAGCTCCGAGACAGAGAACAGACCCCATTAGTAAGTGGCAATGATTTACATGCTTCCAAATTCTCTGCACTCCAGGAATTTGGTGGGAATATTGGATTAAACATGTCAGAGTGACAGACATTTCCAGATCTCTCCCCTTGAAACAACAATAATCTGAACATCTAAAACTCAACAAAAACACCTAAATTGCACACTAACATGTCTGAGCATGGGATCTGTACATAAGAACTACCACAGGTCAGAACCCCAGGTGTTGGACAGTGGACCAGGAGAAACAAAGACACTGACTCTAGCATCCAGAGCTCCCTGTAAGATGATGGGGTATGGAGAAGGAGCAGCAAGATCCCTGAACAGCCCTGGGAAAGCTGTGATCTCTAAGCAGCTGGCCAGCAGCAGGGCCCAGTCATCAGGGCAGAAAGTAGAGAAGCAGGAGGGCAGAAAAATAACAGTTGATTTTCACTGTCAAGAGTTGCAAATCCAAGTCTGAATCACAGCCGCCACCCCCAACTCAGAAGGCCCCTACCCCAAACCCTCTGAGACTGAACATTGTGGAGCCCCAGGGGAATCTGAGCAAATGCTACCAAAACTGTCACTAACACTAACAGGAACTGAGATAGAGCATGATTAAACATCTATAAGGAAAAAAAAACATATTATTAAGACTTATACAAAGCAGAGATCAAGAGGCTTAGAAGCCACACACTAGAAACCAAAAGAAAAGCACTTTCTTTGCAGCAGGAACCAACCATTATATAATAAATCTTTCTGGGGGAAAGAAAAAGAAAAAAAAAAAAAAGGAGGACACACTTCCATTAATGCATAGGTGGAGAAATAGGCCATTGAACACCATGAACAACCAAGGTGAAAAGGCATCTCAGAAAGAAAGAGAAAAAGCTCCAGAAAATAAGCTTACAGACATAGAAATATGTGACTTAAATGACAGAGAATTTAGGATGGTACTTCAGAAAAAACTCAGTGAAATCCTAAATGTATCAGATCAATAATTTCAGGAATTGAAAAAACACCTAGATGAGCAGAATGAGTTCTTTAGCAAGGAAAAGGAAACCCTCAAAAACAAACACAAACAAATAAACAACAACAACAACAAATAGAACTTCTAGAAATGAAGAATACACTGCAAGAGTTGAAAAATAAAATAGCAAGCCTGGGAAATAGAGTCAACCAAATGGAGGAAGGGATCAGTAATATCAAAGATGGAAATCTAGAAATAAATAAGAAGGAAGAAGAGAGAAACCAAAGAATGAAAAATAATGAATGAGAAATATAAAAACTAGTTAATACCATCAGGAAAGGAATTATAGAGATAATGGGAATTCTCGACTGGAAAGAAAAAGAGCAGAGATTAGAAAGTATTTTCAAATAGTTAATGAGAATTTCCCAAATCTAAGGAGCAAGCTGGAGCTTGGAATTCAAGAGGTCAACAGAACACCCAATTATCTCAAAAAGGCCTCTCCAAGACCCATCATATTAAAATTATCAAAAATCAACGACAAAGAATTCTCAGGGCAGCCAGGGAAAATAAGATGGTCACCTATAAAGGAAAATCCATTAGATTATCGTCGGACTTCCCAGCACAATCCTTATGAGCCAGAAAGGAATGGAATCAAATAATCAAAATATTAAATGAAAGGGACTACCAGCCAAAAATAATGTAGCCATCTAAGCTTTCCTTTAGATATGAAGGAGAAATCAAGACCTTTCCAGACATAAAAAAAAAAAAAATTGAGAGAATTCTCCACTACAAGACCTGTACTACAGGAAATACTGAAATGGGTCAGCTCACCTAAAACAAACAAAAAACATAATTAAGAGTAAGGTGACTAGCAGACTGATTAGGGCAGATGAGTGCAACCCTTACTAGGAACAGGGCATTATAAAATTAAAATAAGAAGAGATTTGCTACAGCAAGATAGTAATGAACAATCAGCATGCATAGGGACAAACTGAGACAAAAATGACTAAAAGGGGGAGGATGTATAGATCCAAATTTGCAAAGGGGAATGGAGATAAGGCACACAAAGAAGAAAAGAGGTGACTATGTATATATAAAACTATCCTTTACATATTCATAATGGTAACTACATGGCAAAGATTCATAACCGAAGTATATAACATAAAATAAGAAAAACCAGAAGGAAAACCCGCAAAAGCCAGCCAAAATGAAGAAAACAGAAACACAAAGACAAGGAAGCAATGGAAACACCAAACTACCAGAAAGCAAAAGATAGAATGGCTTTAAAAAGACCTCATATTTCAATAATCACCCTAAATGTAAATGGACTGAACTCACCAATAAAAAGGTACAGAGTTGTAGATTGTATAAAAAAAAAAAAAAAACTCAACCATATGCTGCCTCAAGGAGACACATCTCAGATCCAAAGACAAATATAGACTCAAACTGAAAGGGTGGAAAATGATATTTCAAGAAAATGGCATTCAAAGAAAAGTGGGAGTAGTGGTACTAATATCAGATGAAATAGACTTCAAAGTAAAAAAAGTAAAGAAATATACTAAGGGACACTTCACAATGATAAAGGAAAAGATGCACCAAGAAGACATAACACTTATTAATATCTATGCTCTCAGTCAGGGAGCCCCGAAATATATAAAGCAATTACTAACAGAACTAAAGGGAGAAACAGACCAAAACACTATCATAGTAGGGGATCTAAATACCCTATTGTTAGATATGGACAGATCATCCAAACAGAAAATCAATAAGGGAATAACATCCTTAAATGACACATTAGACCAACTGGACATAATTGACATTTCCAGAGCCTTTCACCCCAAAATAGCTGCTTAAACATTCTTCTCTAGTGCACATGGAATATTCTCAAGGAATGACCACATACTGGGGCACAAAGATAGCCTCAACAAATAGAAGAAGGTTGAAATCATACCAACTATATTCTCTGATCGCAATGCTTTGAAACTAGGTATCAACTGTAAAAAGAAAATAAAAAGAACCACAAATACATGGAGATTAAACAACATACTATTGAAGAAAAACTGGGTCAGAGAAGGAATAAAAAGAGAGATCAAGAATACATAGAAATGAATGATAATGATAGTACAACATATCAAAACTTTTGGGACATGGCAAAAACAATCAAAAGAGAAAAGTTCGTATAATTGCAGGCCTATCTCCAAAAATAAAAACGAGCCCAAATAAACAACCTAATGCTTCATCTTAAAAAACTAGAAAAGAAAGAACAAATGAAGTAGAAAGTCAACAGAAGGAAATAAACCATCAAAATTAGAGCAGAAATAAGTGAAATTAAAAACAAACAAACAAACAATAGAAAAAATGCAACAAAGAGCTGGTTCTTTGAACAGGTTAATAAAATTGACAAGCCCCTGGATAGACTCACTAAAGAAAGAAATAAAAAAGACACAAATAAACAAAATCAGAAATAATAGAGGGGAAATTACAACTGATATCACAGAAATACTTAGGATTGTACAAGAATACTATGAAAAAATATAGTACACAAAAATTAATAACCTAGAAGAAATGGACCAGTACTTAGAAAAATACAGCCTTCCAAGACTGAATCAAGAAGAACTGGAAAATCTGAAAGACTGATCAGCAGTATGAAAATGGAAACAATCATCAAAAAACTACTGAAAAGGAAAAGTCCAGGATCAGATGGCTTCACCAGTGAATTCTACCAAACATTTAAAGATTTAATACCTATTCTTCACAAACTCTTCCAAAAAATAGAAGAGAAGACAATAATTCCCAACTCATTCTTTGAGGCCATTATTACTCTGATAACAAAACCTGGTAAAGATAACACACACAAAAAAAGAAACTACAGACCAATATCACTCATGAGCACAGATGCAAATATCCTAAGATACTAGCAAATTGAATACAGCAACATATTAAAAAGATTATACACCACAATCAAGTGAACTTCATCCCAGAGGCACAGGTATGATTCAACATATACAAATCAATTAATATGATACACCATATAAACAAATTTAAAAATAAGAATTATATGATCATATCAATAGATGCAGAAAAAGCCTTCGACAAGATACAGCATCCATTTATAATCAAAACACTTAACAAAATTGACATAGAAGAAAAATACCTTAACATAATAAAGGTCTTTTATGACAAACCTTCAGCCAACATTATACTTAATGGTGAAAAACTAAAAATGTTTACTCTAAGATTAAGAACAAAGCAAGGCTGTCCACGATCGACAATGTTATATTTATTCAATATAATATTGGAGGTCCTATCAAGTGCTATCAGGAGAAATATATAAAAGACATCCAAATAGAAAACAAAGAAGTCAAACTGTCACTATTTGTGGATGACATGATTCTCTATGTAGAAAATCCTATAGACTCCACAAGAACACTACTAGAAACAATAAACAAATACAGTAAAGTTTCTGGATACAAAATTAATGTACAAAAATCTATAGCATTCCTATACTCTAATAATGAGGTGTCAGAAAAAGAAGTGGAAAAAAGAATTCCTTTTGCAATTGCACCAAAAAGAATAAAATACTTAGAAATAAATCTAACAAAACATGTGATGATCTATATAATAAAAACTATAAAACCCTATTAAAAGAAATCGAATAAAATACAAAGAAATGGAAAGATATTTTGTATTCTTGGATTGGAAGAATCTACATAGTTAAAATGACCTCATTCCCTAAAGCATTACACAGATTTAATTCAATCTCCATCAAAATCCCATCATCATTTTTTAAAGAAATAGAACAAGAAATCATCAGATTTGTATGCAAGCACAAAAGACCCCAAAATGCCAAAGCCATCTTGAGAAAAAAGAATGAGGCTAGAGGCATCACTCTGCCCAACTTCAAATTATACTACAAAGTGACAGTAATCAAAATGGCATGATATTGGCAACAAAACAGACACATGGCCCAGTGCAACAGAATCAAGATTCCAGAAGTAAACCCATATTTAGATGGGCAAATCATTTTTGACAAAGAAGCCAAAAACATACAATGGATAAGGAAAGACTCTTCAATAAATGGTGCTGGGAAAACTGAAAAGCCACCTGCAAAAGAATGAAACTAGACTACTGTCTATCATCATACACCAAAATTAAGTCAAAATGAATTAAAGACCTGAATATAAGACCTAAAGCAATAAAATGCACAGAAGAAAACATAGAAATGAAACTCAAAGACCTTGAACTTAAAGAGGATTTTATGAATTTGACCTCAAAGGCAAGGGAATTAAAAGCAAAAATAAAAGAATGGGACTACATTAAACTAAAAAGCTTCTGCTCAGCAAAGAAAACTGACAACAAAGTAAAAAGACAACCATCTCAATGGGAAAATATATTTGCAAGCGACACCTCTAATAAGGCCTTAATATCCAAAATACATAAATAACTCATATAATTCAATAACAACAACAACAACAACAACTAATCAAAAAATGGGCTGAAGACCTGAACAGACACTTCTCTCTAGAGGATATACAAATAAATGGCCAACAAATACATGAAAAGATGTTCAACATCACTAGCTATTAGGGAAATGCAAATCAAAACTACAATGAGATACCATCTCGCAACTGTTAGAATAGCTGTAATCACCAGGACAAGTAATAACAAATATTGGAGAGAATGTGGAGAAATAGGAGCCTTCATATACTGCTGGTAGGACTGCAAATTGGTACAGCCACTATTAAAAACATTATGGAGTTTCCTCAAAAAACTAAGAATTGTTCTACCATATGATCCAGCAATCTCCCTATTGGGTATTTACCCTGAAAACTTAAAAACACATATTTGAAAAGATATTTGCACACTGATGTTCATAGCACCATTTTTCACTGTGGCCAGGACATGGAAGCAGCCGAAGTGTCCTATGATATATGATTGGCTAAAGATGCTGTGGTACACATATACAATGGAATATTACTCAGCCATAAGAAGAGATGAAAAACTGTCATTTGCAACAGCATAGATGGACCTTGAAATAATCATACTAAGTGAAATAAGCCAGACAGAGAATGTTGAAAATCACATGATAATACTTATATGTGGGATATAAACCTAAAAGCAACAAATAAACAGGACAAACAAACAGACTCATGGACATGGACAATGGACTAGTGGTAACCAGAGAGGAGGGGGAAGGGAAAAAATAAAAAATAAAATGTTAAAAAATAAAAATATAATCTTGGGAAAAAATAAATAAAAATAAAATAAATCAACTGTTATATCCCAAAGACTTTTCTTGCAAAATGCTAAAATACCTGTGTGAGAAGAGGAAGACAGTCTAACAATGTGCAAATTTACAGAAATATCCAGTACTTTGGGTAATACCTGCCCCTTCCCTTTCTGTGCCTTCGAGGTGGCTAATTGGCTAATTGATTACCCTTCATAAGGTCATTGTCGCTGAGTAATTAGATGTATCTTTTAAATAATGTTTTCAATTTTATAGAATTGACATTTCATTACTTAAGGCAGCGAGGGATAAAATGACTATTTCATGAGGAAATTTTCACTCACTTTTCTCTATTTAGAATTTTATTCTCATGTGATTTTTGTCTGTTTTGAACTTAGACAAATACATGAAAATTCAATACAAGTACTGGTTAGTAGAGACCTTTTCATTCACTGTGGATTTGAATATCAATCTAATTAAGAAAAATCTCTATGATAAATTTATAGGCCTTTCTTTCTGATTCAGTATAAATTATGACTATTTCAATAACTGATTGTTAGCAAATTTTACCTGATGTTCTTGTCTTATTCTGGATTGCCAGCCAGAGGAAACAGCAAAGAAATTTCATCTTACATCACAGACCATTTTAACTTTCAAAGCTATTGAAACCTTGGATTTTTTGTTTGTAACTATTAACATGCAATTACTATAATGAAAACATCATCATACTCCTGACTATTTCTGTGAAAGAAAAAACCCACAATATAGCAAGACACTTTGCTCCTCACTCATCATATTTAGCCTCCAAGATAAGAACAAAAGAATCAGAAGGAAACATATACAAGATTCAAACCCAGGAAGACAGACTTACAGAGAGGGAGACAGACATTGAGACAGAGGGACATGAGAAGGAGAGATCAAAAATAAATGGTAATAAAAGAGATAGATAAGAGAATAGATGCTTAGTAGCAATATTAAAACATCTATTCATAAAATGGCTTCATTTTTTTCAAACAATTGTTTGTGTTGTCTCACAGTTTATAACAAATTTTAATTGAATTTTTTAGTAGATTGAGACTTTAAATTTTTTAAGTTGTATTATATGAGTTTACATAACTAGAATCTGTAAAAATTGATCCTGAAATTTCCTCCTTTGGAAAATACATGATAAAAATTTCTTGACCACATACTATCATATTCTCTAAGGATAGGTGTGATGGAAAAAAGTTTTCTGTAGAAGATCATAAAATATATATGAGAAATAGTGCATATAATAGCCCCATCTTAGCCTTCCAAAATATGGCAGCATATTAAAGGCTCTGAGAATTTCTATAGACAAGAAACTTGTCAAATTTTAATCCAGTATTTCTCAAACGTTTTTGACCATAGAATCTTTTCCTATGTAACACTTATTCATATCTTGTAGACCCAAGTGTTCTATAAAATGGACTTTGGGACATGATGATATAGACTATATAAACTATATTTTAATTTTTGTTTCTAAGAATTTTTTTAGGTCTTCTGAGACTGACCGATAATTCCTATGCCAATAGCTCAGTGCTTTTCCTAAGACTGACCAAACACTGCACTACGAATTCTGATAGTGATGTGATTTATAATATCTCAGTGACATGTCAGGATAAACTGCAGTTTAGAAATCATCTAGAGACATTCCAGAGCAAATATAATATGAAAAAGCCTAAGTCCTTATTTTTATTCACAGATATTAAACGTTTTAGGGGACAGGGAAGATGACCTATTTTGGTTTTGCAATTTATTAACTTGTCGTCCCCATAAAATGAAATACCAAGATAATGAATTGCTGTGGTGGATCAGGAACAGATGCCACAGCAGTGGTGCATGGTCCTTTTATTACCATCCTTGTCTGAAACTCTCCTTGTTCTTTCAAGAAAGATTCTAGCTTCTTTAATAGACAAATGCTGAGCTCAATTGACTTTATCAGATGTTTCTGAAAGGAGAGTCCATTGTTCTTATTAGAAGAGGTTCTTCTATAACATCATCAGTAAAACAGTGGCATTCTCAGGCATAATTTCTAAATTACATATAAATTATATAAATATTCTTTTGTTCCCTTCCATGGCAGCTAATACCAGGTATGTGAGGGCTCTAAGCCTGCATTAGTAAGAGGATAAAAGGAAGGATGTACAAGAACTGACAAAGCCTTTTATACTATCTAATACAAGGTCTGTCTGTGTATTTTCTCCTTCTCATAATAAAGAGTGCAGAGATTCAGTCTTCAGATATTCTCATACCTCTAAGGATAAATGTCATTTTTTTAACAGTTAACAGTTGTTAACTGTTAGCCCACTGGCAGAAATCACCCTCAGGCCTGTTCCTTAGGTCAGCAGAATGATGGAAAATTAACTTTGTATGCCTTTGGATGGGACACTCTAATTTCCCACAGGCCTCACCACTCCCTGTTACCTCACCTGGTTCTGGCATATTGATGTTACCTCCCTGATCCCTGAAGACAATGGAATGTATGACTTCTGGCTCACAGAGTTGTTTCCCTACTGTGCCCATTACAGAAAATATCTATACATATGTAGACCTATAGATACACATACACAAAACTTGGAAAATCAAAACTGTGTCTTTTATGTAAAATGGTCTGAACATGTATTTTTTTCAATTTAAGGAAGTATCTTAAAAATTCACTCTTTCAGTGAAAGAATGGCTGGCAAACATAAAAAAAATGTTCAATATCAATCAATTGAAGAAATGTAAATCAAACACTAAAATGCAAAGTTTCATCAATCAAATAGGCAGAGATAAAAATTTGGTAATACCCAGTGCAAAGAAGGGAAGAGAGAAAAATTACATATAAATCATACTCAGTGATAAATGGCTTACAAACTCAATTAGTTAGCCAAATTTCTTTATTTGATTCACTAAAAGGGAAGAAGATAAATACAACATTTTGTCCAATTCTTGGACACATAATTCCCTGCATTTCCTTTACAGGATCAGGTTAATGAGTCTGGATATCATCTAAGTAATCTTCTAAGGATTCTGAGGTAATTTCAGTGAAAAAAAAATATATGAAAGTATATTTAATGCACATAATTGGAGGTAAATATAATAAGTCTCATTGTAAGCCCATCTTTGTAGCCACTTGGGAGGCATAAATTATCTCCACATATATTTGTCATGCTGTGTATGTCATGTGTGCATGCGCATGCATGTGTGATCATTGTATGGCACACTCCCAAATCCTGTCAGTTATATAGCTGGAATATACTTGCTTATAATAATTCCAAATTCATCAACAGGAAAATTTCCCTAAAGTAGCTCCAAAGTCATGGTTTTCATTTATCTCCAAAAAGCTCAGGTGTTTTCAAAGACCTGTTCTTGTCTGATATGAGAGCACTTTTAATCAATTTTTTTTTATTCAGAAAGGCAGATGAATGTTGTTCTAAATCTAAAGAGTCAGCTCCTCATCCCTCTACCTGGGATCCAGCCTAGATAAGTTGAGGTTTCAGGGTCCTGTGTTATTAACATGCTGTCCATATGAATAATGAGCAAACCTTGTGAATTATTTCACCCTTCTAAGAAAATCTATAGCCCTCTCTTTCTGCAACAGCGCTGGCAGTTGCTGAGGACATTAGTACATTTCTATGGGGAAAATTCTGATAATTTTGTCTAAACAGTTGGTAAAACTATGTCTCTTTCTGGGGCTTATGTAGAAATCTATACAGAGGAATATTATTTTGAAAATGATGTATTCTGCCTTCCTCTCAAGTTCCTTGAGTTTTTGAGGGTTTACCCCAAGTTCAGACAAGACATGAGTCACCCACTAATCACAAAACAGAGGCCCAAATATTCGAAGTTTAAGTTCAAAAGCTATTTAGAGATTCACATATAAAATTGAATAATTACTTTTTTCTAACCCCAGACTATTATGGATGCTGTGAGCTGAGGATGGTAAAGAAATAAAAGACCACATAAGGAGGAAAAATGTGCTCCACAGGATCAGAGTCTATTTGCCACTACTACCAGAGAGATGTGTCACCACCTATAGACCTACCTCTCTAGCCACCAGCAAGAGAGCACTATATGTGATAGCTCAACACACTCTCTTTATATCCTTTTAGTAGCCTTCTAATAAAACAATCCATGAGCAATATCTAGCACCAACTCCTTGTCTGTAGACCAGTACTGGTCTGTGGCCTGTTAGGAACCAGGCCAAATAGCAGGAGGTTAACAATAGGTAAGCAAAGCTCCATCTGTATTTGTAGCCTCTCCCTAATACTAGCATTACCATCTCAGCTCCCCTCATATCATTAGGCATTAGATTCTCATAGGTGTAACAGTTCCTGGTGCCAAAAAGTTTGGGGACTTCTGATCTAGCATATTGCACACTGATTGTCCAACGGAAGTTATATCCATCATTGTCTTTAGGTCACCTTCACGTTCCATCCTGCATATATGACCCCAGGACACTTATGAACTCCAGTAAGCGGGAGAAGGGACCTGGGCTTCTTAATGGGTAGAGTGGACATAGAAAGGAAATTTTATGCACCAATTACACTAGACCAGATGCAGTTAAGATCTCCAACAAAGCTAGGACATTAGTGGAACACTCACTTTTCCCAACTTACCTATTCAATTTATAATTCCAAATTTTATTTGGTATTTTTTATTATTACATCATTAAAAATTTTTAATCAGAAGATTTAATGAACTCAATTTCAATGTTAACTAATATTACTTAGGCTAGTAGAATGACTGGATGGTTAACCAACTTCTCACTCAAAGGAAGGTCGCTTTGCTTCAAATTTAGAATTGCCTACATGTACCAACTAAAAGTCGTCTTTTGTCATTTCCTTTATTACTACACAATAATTTTGCTTTATGCTTAATGTTCTTCTTATGAACATTCTTTAACATACAAAAAACCTAAACCTCAACAGTGGCTCAAGTGAAAAGAGAAGTTATATTGCGAGACTATGTTAGGGTCACAGAATTCAAGAACAGACATTGCTAATAGCAGGAACCTAAGCATCTAAAATTGGGCTGGGCCATGTGTGTTTACCATGGTTCTGTCTCACAGACAATGTCACCTTTTTCTTGGGCTATCTCTGGATCTCTGCCTCATTCTTTTTCCTCTACATACTAGGGAGATTAACTCTATGTCACTTGGCAATGGTCTTCTCAGCTGTATCAGATACTGATTATAGTAATTGTTTAAAACTGCTAATTGTACTGGTTTATAATTATTGAGCCCTTACTATGTGCCAGACCAAGAGCCTGTGTATTGCATGTATTACTTTAGGACATTCTCACAACAATAGTCTTATAAGATAAGTACTGTTATTATCTTCATTTTGTAGAAGAGGAACCCAATGTCTTAGGGAAGTTAAATTATTTCTTCCAGAACTTGGTAGCAGTAGAGGTGTGACCCCAAGTGAGTAAATGTTAAGCATGACAGGTAGGAGATAGCATCTGATGTGTGGGTAGAAAAAGTTTAGCACACCTGTTTACTTTTTGCATTTTCTTTCTTGGAGAATGACAACACCATTTTGATATGCTAGACTCTTACTTAAGCATCTCTTTTAACACACAAGCCATCATTATCCATGTTCCATATATTTAAAATTCATTAAACTCTCATCATTTCCTAATAATTTCAACACTACCATAATCTAAACTTTAACTGATTAAAATATGTCCTCAACACCCCTTTTAACACTCCATCTGACTCTGACTTTTTTCCAGCTGTATCACCAACTCCAGAAGTCCCACCTCAACCCACCATGCCTAAAGTTAATAGCATCCTAAACAATTTTATCATAACTTACCATAATATGCTATAATCTTTTGTTGTCTTGTGATCTTCTCTGCTACAAGAGATTTGCCCATTTATTCATTCATTCAACAATTATTCTCAGAGCCAAAAATTATGCCAAACACTTGATCACATAATGATGAACAAAGATAGCCCCTTTCATTGATGGATCCTATAGTTCAGCAGGAAAGACAGACCTTAATCCAATCAGACATAAAATGTACAAAAAACCCCTGCATTTCAAAAGGAGAATTCATTCTTGGAAAAGTTTGTAATAATGAAAAATCTGAGAGAGGCTGAGACTTCTGTGAAGAAGTGACAGGAGGTCTGAGATGTGAGATATGACTCAAGCTAGCTGGTGAACAGCATTCCAAGGAAAGAAAGCTGCATGGGTAAAAGCCTTGGATTTTGATCAAGAACTTGAGAGAAAGCTATTGTGGCTCAAATCCAAAAAACAATAAGATCATATGCAAGAGGAGGCTGAAAAGACAGTCAGGGGCCAAGCAATAATGTTATAATTAAGCTATGTATCTTCAGTTCCTAATATAGTTTTAAAAACTGAGACATACTAATAAAATACTTAGAAAAGCAGCAAGCAGGGATCTGCTGTGGAAAATTGGATGGTAAGTCAACTTGGAATTGTGTGAGTGAGGAAGTAATGAGAGCCCTCTACCATGAAAAAAATCTCCCTTCGTGGTGTCTGAAACATGTTTCAAAACTTGTGTACTAACACTTTAGACAATGCCAAAGTAAAGCCAATTAAATTGTCTTTTTGATATCAGCACCTTCCACACACACTGTTACAAAGGGCTGATGTCACCTGAACATATTATTCATTCTCTACCCCTGATCGCTCACACTGCTACAAAGAATAAACAACCACCCTCAAATCAAACAAAGAAAACCTTCTGACAGAAGTGTTAAGTTGCTATTTTTTTTAATTCTACTGTCCAACTATAGATAACATTTTAACTAATAGGTTCTTAATAAAGGGAGGAGTATACAGGGCTTCTAACATGGAATATATTTAAACATAGTAGATAACTAAAGACGTGTCAGTTACTTTTCTTCTTGATTAACATGTAACTTCTTTGACTTCAATTCATTTCTTTATGAATTGTCTATGCTGTATTGTATGTAGTTGAGAGAGAGAGAGAGAGAGAGACAGACAGACAGACAGACAGACAGAGAGAGAGATTGATTGATTGATTTTAAAGAATTGGCTCACAGAACTGTGGAGGTCTCTATGACAATTTGGTTGAAAATATTACCAATCATGGATATGGGTAATTTTGATTCATAATGAGAAAGCTTTATGACCATTTTGTATCTTTAGGCACAAAATATGTAAATATCTTTCAGAAATATTGAGGTTTTACTTTTTTCTTAATTCCATTTTAGCCATTGAAGTATGCTTTAGGGCTGCAAACAGAAAAGTTTTATGTCTATCAGTATGAAGCTGGCTAAAATCATAGCACAAACTTAAAATAGATGCTTATTATATCTATCTATTCAATTTTATATCTGAGTCTCTATACCAAAGGAGATGCCTGAAGCCAACCCATTCCTGAAATCTGGGGCAGTGTGTAAAATTTAAATGGGTATGCAGGTATTATGAGAGTCTATTTTTTGAAGGAGAAAATCATGGAGAAATGGTTGTTTCTCACATTACCAAGTCTTGCTCCCTTTGAAACTGTCAAGTCCATGAGTTTGAGAAACAATATAATAAGCCCCATGTACTCTCTATAAATTCTTAACTTACCAGCCCTTATAGAAAGACTATAATAATAACTACAGAAACTTCAAGTTGTTGAGCATTATATGTCAGGCACCCCAAATGAAAATGTTACCAGCATTTTCACATCTAATCTTTACAACTACAGGTGAGATGGATACTGCTATTGTTATACCCATTTTACTGATAAGAAAATTGAGGCTAAAAATGGGAAGGGGTTTGCCAAAGGTTACACAGCTACCAAATTGTAGAGCCAGGATTCAATCTCAGAAATTTGATAGCAACACTCATGTAAGATGTTAGGATTGCATTCATTCCCAAACAAATGGAAAATTTCTATGGCAATATAGAATCACTGCAGTTGGAGCACACACAGGCCTGGATTTCAATCCTAGTTTTGCCACTAATTGGTCACTAGTCTGTCAGCATGTTATTCTCCTAAAACTACAATTTCCTCATCTATAAAAAGAGAATAAAAAGAGTATGACATTGAAGAGTCAATGAGAATATTAAATCAGATATTTTAAATAAACCACACATTTGTAATTAACTCTATAGGCATATAGTGAGTCTTAAATTATATTAGTCATAATAAACATATGTTGAGAAAACAATATTAAATTTATATTTTTATTGAGTGCATGTCTAAATTTTGAAACGAGACACCATAATTCAGAACTGCAATTTTGATTGTAAAACTTATGCTTACATATCTCTTCTTCATTTGATTACTTCAAACCATAAAACAAGTCTTTCAAGCTTCTAAATAAAAATGTGTGAAGGGAGACAATAACGGGCTAGATCATGATATAGAAACCCATCTCCAGTCAGGCATGAAGAGTAAAGAAAAGTTGAATTTGATGTGCTTGTTTTCCAAGTATAAGTGAAGATATTGAGGATATCATCTTCTAATACCAGTCCAAGTAAAAGAATACACTCATTTTTCAAGTGCCTTATGGTATACATACAAGCACCTCTGAGATTGAAAGATCTCATATGGATGATGGACTTTAGAAAAGAACAAGGAGTGTGCATTTTATTGCAGATGGACTCATTATGTACAAATTTACTTACTTCTGGCTTTGGTCTTCTCCGAGGCTTCACATGAGGGCTGCCATTTCTCTTCTTACTCTAGATACTCTCTCTAGGTGACTTCATTCAGTAGGCTCATTGCTTTAGAGACCCAAAGAGCTCCTATTTTACCTAATGCATACTTCCAAACTCCAGACTCTTTTTGGGGGTTATTATTAGACATCTCTTTTTGGATTTTTCATAATTCAGTATCCTCAAAATGGAGCACACGTTTTATCAGCCTAGCCGCTCAAACATGGTTCCCACACCAGTGAATAATATCTGCACTACAATGAACTAAATGCTTATTCCTCAAAATCTATATACTGAAATCATAACTTTCATAGTAATAGTATTAGGAGAATCCTTTGGGAGATAATTAAGTCATGAGGGTGGAGCCCTCATAAATGGGATTGGTGTCCTTATAGAAGAGACCCCAGAGAGTTCTCTCCTCTTTTCTACTGTTTGGGGATTCGATGACAAGTCAGCAGTCTGCAACCCAAAAAAGGGCCTTGGTCAGAACTTGACCATGCTGACACCCTGATCTTGAACTTCCAGCTTCTGAAACTGTGAGAAATAAATTTTGCTCTTTGTAAGATAGTCATGGTGTTTTCTTATGGCAGCCTGAAAGGACTAAGACATATGCCTGCTCCTTATGCAAGTCAACCTCTTGGGAAAATATTTTTGCCTTTTCTTACTTCCTTAGGGCCCACATCTATTCTATCAATAACCATCCTTGATTCTACTGCCCAAACAGCTCTCTATTTTTTTTCCTTTTTTCATTTTTACCTCCAACAACCAAACTCAAGCCATTGTCATCCTTTGCTTTGATTAGTGAAAGATCTTCCTTCTTATTGCTTGAAGCCTTCCTTCTTATTGCCTGAAGCCTCCAGAAACCAATACCTCCTGATGTTTGTTATCAGTGTCTTTTGTTCTTCCCTTTTTGTAACATAATTACCACTTTAAAGTACATTCCAATATTACCTTCACTGCTTTACAACAGATGCTACATGAAAGTCTTGATCATGGCTGTACTTCAGTGATCAACAGAACGTCTGGCACAGGCGCTCAAATAATTTGCACTTTTTGCACCTAAGTAGTGGAATCAGACAAACTTGTATTCCAATCCCAGCTCAAGTAGGATCCCAACCCTCAGTTTCCACATCCAAAAACAGGGATTATAAGAAACCAATTTCACAGTGTGATCTTGAAGCCTATTTGAGAAAATGCGTATGCACTTAACACAGAATTAGTTCTCAGTAAATATTATCTCTGATAGTTGGAGGACTCACATGGGATAAAGATTTGGTGGACCATCACTGGGGATCTCTTCACTTAATATGGAGAAATAAAGACAATACAGCAACAACTTACTCTTGAATATGTGTGGTTTTTGCATAAGTATCCTATAAATTCAACTAAATTAGTATACTCTAATTTTTCTCCATGGTAAAAGCAAAGGAAAGATGAAGTCCTTTTATTGGGTGGGACCAATCAAAAGTCAGGCACTTTATAACTTTATAGAGGGAATAATAATACTATAAAAAAATAAATTGGCAATTAACTCTTTTAAACACTTATATACCATGAAATAAATAAACATAAGTTTTATGTATCATTTTTGAGGTGTTGGTGTTGTATGCTCTGGTAACTTGTAGCTGGTGTGTAATGTTAGTTTTTTGCAGCAATTATAAGACTATTTTATGAAAATTTTGTCTGTTCCTTGACTATGTACTCCTGTCTCAATGAAGTCTCTTCCAGCTATGAGTTTATTACAAGCAATACTCCCTAGAAGAGTATAAATATTCTCTTGGCTGCTACTTACAAAAAAAAAAGTATAAAGAGATTCCACTACAGAATCTCATCAGATCCTGCCCTTAAAATGGCTGTTTTAAAGTGTGTTAAGGAATTTGATATTGTTTATTCTTTTCCTTGTGTTCATATGCTGAAATTTTTAAATTTCATTTGATGTAATCAAAAAACACCACTTCAGTCAGAAGTACATTTCATCCCTGCCTGTTCCTGATGTTCTGAGTAGAGACAAAACACATATAAAAATGAGTTTATACAGTACTTTTGATCAAAGGTGTATTATTCAATATATTTAACAATTATTAAGATGAGAAATTCTACAAATGGCCTTACTGACCTACTGACTGACAGAATTTTGGATATATCTTTTAAAGTTAACACTGTTTGTCTGAAATCTGTCATTTTTGAGAATTTCGTCTGCAGAATATGTAGAATTTAATAAAAACATGTCTAATACTACCTCTTGTCTTAACCAAAAATGATACATAAAGTGGCCTAAAAATTTCCCAAACTGTAAGGTTCATTCCACAAATACTGACTCATCTTCTTTGATGCTGCATATTAGAGATAGAGTGACCACTAGGACATGGTCCTTGCTTTAATAATTATGAGTCTAGGAGAGACAATAAGAAAATAAGTGGTATCAGAAATGTATGATTTGTGCTGTGTGGGTGTTACTGTTGGGGCTGGTTGGAGTTTAGAGTCACTCCAACAGCAGGGGGAGGGAGAGGGATAACAATGACACAGAAGTATAGTTAACATTTTTCCTCAATTTTTCCTCATTGACATAGTAAAGAATCACAGGTCAGTGAAATTTAGAAAAGATTTATTAAAAGTATATTTTAGAAAGACAAAGCATGCCCCAAAGAGGCACATGGTCCCAGCACTGCCACAATAACAAAAAGGGCCACAAAAAGAGAGACCAGAAATGGGAATGTCTGCCTTATACTTGGGCTGTGATGGGTAGTTCCAAAGGCATTCCTAGATGATTGGCAAGTGAGGTTATTTTGATTGACACTGGGCTGCTATATAACTCTGCCTAATGATAATGTGCCTACCCAGAATTCAGTTTGTTATAATTAGATTAATAAACTCCCAGGCATAAACATAGTATTATAATGAAGCTTACTTAAATTGTAAGCAAATTAGGATAGTACCTTCTGTACTAAGATTAGAATAGTACCGTCTGTAGCTAAGATTATGACCCTCCTGTCCTTCATCTCTGGGAATGCAGGACAGATTCTCTACCAAAAGAGGGGTTCTTTGGGTGGTCTCTAGGGTAGGTCCCTATTCCTTTGTTCCCTCTGTCATTAGTGTCTTACAAGCTACCTAACAAGGGGTATAACCCAGGGTGCTCTGAGAGCAAAGGTGAGGGTGTTGACCCATGGTGGGGAAGATCTGGATGATTTCCCAGCAGAATTAATATCCAAACTGAAAGCCTATATAACCAACAACAAAAATAAAGCAACAGAATGTTTAAGGCAGAAGGGAACAGTATGTTCAAAAGTTAAGAGTCAAAAAAGGGGCTGAGGCAGTTCAGTGTGCTTGGGTGGAGAAGAGCATGGGATTGCTCTGGAAAAAGGGGAGAGCAGAATTGTCATTTGAGAAAGTTTGAGAAATGCCTTGGTAGCCATAGGGAGGCACTGGAACTCTGTTCAAGAGCAATGATGGAGTGAGGCACTAAAGAATTTTGTGCCAATAACTAACATTGTTTGAGTTAGAATATATCACTACCTAGCTAAGGAATTAGACAAATTACTTCTACTATAATTGTTATTTACTGCACTTAGGCTGTATTTCTAATCAATACAGAGAATAAACCCAAGAAATGCCAGAAAGGAATCAGGTCAATTTTGATATTTAGGAATCAGGTCAGTGCTCAGTCAGCAAAGGTACTTTATAGTTTTGCTGGCAAAAACTCAGAGTGAAGATTATACAAAGAGGAAGTGCCTCCTAGAGGAAACCATATCATCTAAATTGAAAAGCAAGCCCTACCTTGTGCATATTCAAAAGGCCTAAGACGAAATTTTAAGGTTCTTCAGGAACCTTGGTAATGTGTCAGGATCACTATGGTGAGGGGTGCGTTGATTCCACTTGAGGATGAAAAGTAAAAAGAACTTGGATTGAAAGGTTTAAACATGGAAATAGGAGCCACTTCATGCTAGGAGGATTGAAAAATGCAGTCATGCTTCACCCAGATGCATATTAGAATCACCTAGGGAGATTCTTTAAAATATCAATGTCTGGATCACACCTTTAGGCATTTTCATTTAATTGAGCTAAGATGGTGCCTGGCATTTGTATTTTTTTAAAGCTCCACAAGGAATACTAAAATGTTACCAGATTTAAGAACCAAAAGTCTAGTGACCAAGAGCATAGGCTGGGTATCATAAGCCGTGTGAGTTGGAATTCTAGCTCTTTCTGGAAATGGAATTATTTTTGCTTATTTAATTTTTCATTTGTAAACTTTCCATAAAGAATTAATGGTGGTTTATATGGATATATTCAACACAGCAAGATAAAAATAAAATATAATATAATATAGACATGAAAAAAATTTAGCTCTTACTCTGGTATTCGCAGTTTTCTTATCTGTAAAATGGGAAAAATAATATCTAGCTTATAGAATCGGAGCAAGGATTACATGAGCTAACAAGTAAAGGATTTACAAATATCTGGCAGATAAGTATCTGTAAGCTATTATTCTTAAACCAGATGAAGTTAATAGGAGGAACAAGGATAGAGAGATGAAAATCACAATGCGAGTTTCAAGGACACTGATTAGTTTAGCTGATGCCTCAGGGAATAACAGGAAAAAGCATTTTGAAAGGCAAGTTGGGGCCAGATTGCTTTCTTAAGTTCCTGGCTAATGTTTAAATTTGAGCAAATGTTCATTAATTGTTTATCTAATAACATAGTCCCCAAATGTGAGGCAAACAAGTGCATATTGTATAAAATAGAATAAATTAAAGCATTGGTCAGAGTCCATTCCACAACTTGGGCTCTGATTTGAATTTAACACAAACGTGAACCAACAGATGTCTCTGAAAAGTTGAAATTAAATAGTCATAGAGCTTCAACAATGAACAGCAAATCACTGGGTAATAATAATGCCTGGTATTCAGGAAGACAGATGTTCATCTTAGTGACACCTTGGTTCTCATTCACAGATAGAGCCAAGACCACTTCTGTTGACCAGATCTGGCCCACTTTATTAAGAACCTATAAATGATGCTGAAAATTATTTTTTTTAATTTTTCATTTATAAATACTTTGTAAAAGATTAAAGGTAACATGTGGATGCATCCCACGCATCAAGAAAACATAAAATCTAATATAGACATGAAAGAAGTGGGTACAAGGGAAATGAGATATAGGAGACAGGAGGCCTAGAGGGAAGCCAACACAGAGAGAAGGCCACAGGAGCCTATAACTATGACAACAGTGGGACACAAATTGGTTTTAAGCCTTCTAACAGGCAATGCAAAGAGATTGGTTACAAGACTTAGAAGGTTCTCAGCTTAATCCAGGCAGTTGCTTAGGAGAGAAACATCTATTCCCGGTACAATACTAGAGAAAAAGTATCTCTCGGTTTAAATAAAGGGAACTGTGTGAAACAGTAATGTCTTTATCATGTTCCAACACTCCAATACCCCAATAAAGTGCATGACATATAGTGGCTGCTTATAAATATTTAGTGAGTGAGGAGAGAAAGAAAGGGACTAAGGAGACCTGTGCTATATATTGCAAAATTCATGAGATACTTTGCCAACATCCCTGGGAGTCAGCTGATAGCCTCCTATAGTTCAATGAAAGAAATTCTAAGTGTGCAAAATAACCCATTGCAGGCATCAGTATTCAGCTAGTCTGACTGAAACTAGAGACAGATTTTAGTGCCTAGAGAAGGAGACAGATTCAGTGTCCCACGGGCAATCTTTCCTAAGACTGTTTCTTGCCACCAGGCTTCTGATAAGAATAGAGGAGTAGTAATTAGATGGTATGCTCTTATATAACTCCAGCTGCTTGATTCAGTGGCTTAACAGGATAGAAATTTACTTCTTACTCATTGATAAAAACTGTTTTACGTGTACCTAAATGGCAGGTGGCTCTCCTTCATGTGGTTATTCAGGAAGTCTCAATTCTTCTGTATTGTGACTCTGTCATGTATGGCTACTGGTGGCATCCGCATCAAGAAGCAGACAATGGAAAAGACCCACCTACCTCTTATTCACCTTAGCTCAGAAATGGCCCTCTCACTTCTACTCACATTACATTGGTGAGTAATCACACCTTGTTGCAAGGGAGCCGGAAAACAGAGTCTTCACAAAACAGCTTCTTTCCAGTCCCATCTTCCCTCTATGAAATAGCAAAGAGCTTTGAAAGGCAGCTAGCCCTCTCTTCCACAATACTGATCTCCAACGACCAAATATTTTCCTGTACACATAACACACACTCTTCCCCTCTCCAAAAGAGACAATTCAAATCCCAGGATCTCCAAGTCATGAGTCATTTCTCCATCAAGTATAGATGAGACTCTTCCTCATAATCTGGCCTCCTAGAAATCATAAAATGAGTGATTGTCCTTCACCCCA
Organism: Macroglossus sobrinus; assembly: GCA_004027375.1. Lineage (NCBI taxonomy): Eukaryota > Metazoa > Chordata > Mammalia > Chiroptera > Pteropodidae > Macroglossus > Macroglossus sobrinus. The sequence continues at coordinate 807,337 of PVKZ01000329.1, read as the reverse complement.
CCCCACAGAGTAAATACATAGGTGTTGGAGCAAGGGCAGAATCAGTTTTTTAAAAATCTCCCATTCAGAGAAGCAAAGAACAATAAAGAAACAGCAGTCACAATTTTCAACCAAACTGAAATCCTGCCTGGCAGACATTGTAGAAACCCTTACCCTGATGGTGTGAGAGGAGTTCCCTGGTCTATTTTCTTCCATTGCCCTTCTTCTGCACTCTGATAGGTTTTCTTTGTCTACCACCCTCCATGGCCTAATCTGCAGGGAGTGTTAGGCAATGAACCTTTTTGAGGGCTCTACAGCTTTCACAGCATACTTCTTGTTCATACTAATTTGGAAGCCAAAATGTTGTTTTAAGCTCAGACGGCTAAAATCAATTAATCTGTTTGCTGAATCTGAGCTTGTTATTTGGGCAGCATAGTTTCCTTAAACACTTCAGAAGGATCCTGATCTGTTTTGTCTTCATAACATTTACCCACCAGTGATCAATTCCAGTGTCATCTCCTAGAAACTATTCTTAAGTCTGCTTCATTTCTTTGCTTTCACCTTCATGTGGCACATACTGTTTTCACTCACATACCATGCACAGTAGGAGTCACGGGACCTCTTCTAAATGAAGAGAGCCTAGAAAATGTAGTCCTTGTCTGGGCTTTCCATGCTATGCCATGGAAGGGAGTACCAATCTTCAGTGAAGAAATGACCATCAAAATACATTCCCTGAGAATATTTGCAGGAATATGAATATTCTGCTACATAAAACATTATTGCTGTTAGCTCTTTTTAATTAAGATGAATCTGAGTTTAAATTTCACCTTTATCATTTGCAATTCCTATAATCTCAAGTATTACTCTACCCCTTCTCAATATCAAAATTTGTTTTGTATAAGATATTGATAGAGGCAATTATTTTATAGGGTTGTTTTATTGAATGATATATTTAAATAAAATATTTATCTAACCAGTAACTGTCCAGTAATTTAAAATGAACGTAAAGAGGTATCTTGAAAATTATAGCCATTATATATGTCTAGTTTTTGTAGTCATTCAATGATAATTAGACAAGACAGTTTATGCCTTATAAACTTTGTATTTGAGCATTTTATTTCTTTTACTGCACAACTAGCTGATTTACTAAGACACTTGTATAATGTATTGTCTATGTCTGCCATTTTTAATTTTGCATTTTCTGAAAGTGATATTAACCACTCCAATCTATTTGGAAGAAAATCTGACTGTACACCATACAGTGCATAATTTGATCTAAGTTTATGGTAGTGGGATGTGCACCTTTGTAGAATTTAGCACTAAAGGATTATCTGCTTTACGAGATTATTGTTTTAATTAGTCAACAAATGAACAAATGATCTATGCAATGAAGTATGGGCAAACTAATTTTCTCTGAGGAATTATCCATGGATAATTTATACTAAACAAATATATAAATACTGATGCAGCTGAAGACATTAAAATTAGCATTCAGCATGAAAATTTTTTGAAATGAGTTCTAACTGTAAACTGGATAGAAGAGAGTTCTATTTGGATCAACATATGGTTCCTTAAGCTAAAGTAGTGGTTCTCATGCATCAGAATCACCTAGAGGACTTCTTAGAATACAGATTGCTAGACCTTATCTTTAAGATTCCTGATGCTGTACATCTAGGCTCAGAAATGTGCATTTCTGCAAAAGTTTCCAAGTGCTGCTGATGCTGCCTTTGAAGATACACTCTGAGAACTACTAGCCTAAAGCACAGGTTGGCAACCTACATTTTGAAACTCCTGTCTGACCCACCATCTGTTCTTATAAATAAAGTTTTATTGGAATACAGCCATGCTTATTTGTATATTCACTGTCTATGGCTGCTTTCATACTACAATGGCAGAGATGAATTATCCCAACAGGGACTATGTGGTGCTCAAAGCCAAAAATAGTTAATGTCTGTTTTGTTACAGAAAAAGTTTGATGATCCCTAGCTGAAGAATAGGGAAGTGGATGTAGAAGAGAACAGCAAGAGACCTGGCCCCTTCTCTTCCATCTGTACCTTCTATAAGTACCTTTTATTGCCTTGAGTTAAGAATTATCTATGAGCTTACCAGCAGCACAGTCAATTATAAAGACAAATCATTTATATACGCCTGTCATTAAATATTAAAATTTAAAAGGAATTGAATTATATACTTCAGTATCCAATTTCTACTAGATGGATAAAAGACTTACATCTAAAAAGAACCACAAAATTAGCTTTCATCTCAAACATTTGGCTCCTGGTAAAGGCACAATGGTCAGCTTTTCCTTTTGAGATGACAAAGGATTCCATCAATGTAATAAATGGCTCACTGCCATGTCCAGTTAATTAGGCTAATGTTCATTTGTAGCTGAAGCTTGAGAAGGGAAACAAGGTGTCCACTGGATAGAACCAAATATCTGAATACAGTTACTACTTGATGTCCTCTTCAGTGAAGAAGTCAGGAAAACAAGATCTGTATTGTTCTGGTGACTTCTTGGCTTTGATCACTGCACTTAGGAACATCAAATATCAGTCTACTGCATTTCAAAATTTGTCCAACAGTAAAGGATAAGGAATCAGATTCTCTTTGATGATGATAGGCCATTTGCCGTCACTGTTTAGATGAAAACTTTTAAAAATATTTTTATGGTATTAGAATGATGTCTTATCCTTTAAAAGTGAGGTAAAAAAAAAAAGGAAACCAGCATTCGTTGAATATTTCTAAATGCACCATGTACTATTTTTATATTTATGCTTATAAGCTCCAACACACATCATGGCAGCCTTGTAACAGAAACAGCAACATTATTCTATAGTAAGGGAAACTGAGCTTTAGAGAGCTAAAAGAATTTGCTCAAGTTCACCCACTAGTGAATGCCAGAGCCAGGATTGAACTGTGGATTAACAACCAAACTGCTGGTTTCTCTGCTCTGCCCACTGCAAATTCCCTCCCCTACATTTTATAAATGTGATAATTAAATTCATCTATAATGTATCACTTGCTCTGATTCCTCTTGTTCCCCTAGTAAGCATCTTGTCCACCCTATACAACATACTCTTGCCCCAGTTACCTGTGATCATTGATCCTAAACTCTCTGGTTTCTGATCTAAGCATTAATAAACTAAAAGTCCATTTCTAAGATATAGACAATAGGTAGATGAGTAATGATGGTAGTTGAATATAAAATAAAAAAATAAGTGTTTCCATAGAGTAGTGTGATTCAAAACATGGAGAAGCATTCCAGGCCCATGAACTGAATAATCCCAAGACCAACAAATAATTTCCTCCTTTCTAGTCACCTCTGGTCAATTGCTAGTGGCTGCTGCATGCCATATTGAGAATTCTGAGGCCATGTTCTGCCTTGGAAAGAAAGAATGTTGTAAATTATAATCAGAAGAATCAACATATACAGTACAACTTGCCAGGTACAGAACTAAACACATTAAATATATTAACTTGGTCAATCCAGCAACAATCCCATAAGATAGATACAAATGAGGGAACTAAAGCAGCATAGTTAAATGATTTGCCTAAGCCACACACTCAGTATTATTAAATAACAGAGCTGGGATGGGAGCCCATGAAGTGTACTGCACAGTCTATGGAGGGTGTGATCATTTCTGCCAGAGAGAGCAGGGTGTGTGTGACAGATCTTTGCATGACTGGGGTAACTTCCTACTGCAGGGCAACATAACAAAGAAGTCTCAAGACTTCTCAATCTGTTTTGTGCTGTTGAGTTCCTAACATTCTTGACAGACCCCTTCTCAGGATAATATTTGTAAGCACATAAAATAAAATGCACAGAGTATCTAAGAAAGTCAAATATACTGAAATCCAGTTTTTAAAATACTTTTAGTAGTAAATTTGTGAGAGAGTAATATGCATGGTCTTTTATTAATAAAGTAAATAATAAGATTCATCAGTGAGTCTAATAACAGCCATAGTTTTGAATTAATAAAGAACATAAATAATATTTCAAAGAATCTACAACAGCTTTACTATGATATGAAAATCTTTCTGACAGTCAGTCACAAGTATTGCTATTTCTAGTGTGGTTTGTTGCCTTCTTACATAATTGAAAGAGATGTTAAATTTTAGTTAAAGGTTAATGAAAATAAAGATGTAGTTTTTTTCTCCTTTAAGGTCAAAGACCCTCTGAATTCTATCCACTGAAGCTTTGAATTAAGAGTAACACTGGTGTTGTAAAAGGAAACCTGAATATGAAAGACAGAGAAGTAGAATTTAATAACTTATTTGTAATTGTATAACCTGAATACGTCTTCTAACCTCTCTGAGTTTTAATTTTCTTACTGCAAAATGGAAATAAACCTCTTATAGGAATGATGTTAAGAAGAAGAAAAATAACATAATTGGAAATGACTCTATAAGGTATAAAACCCATTATTAATTCTAAGAGAACTTGGTTATTATTTGAGAAGCTGCAACATAGTATAAAAATTTGAATAGCCTGTTACTCAGCTTTTATTCATATGGTTAAAAAAAATCAACCTTTTATTGACTGCCTACTATGTGTCTACACTGGAATAGTTTTCATACTAAAGTACAAATATGAATGGACAGACCCCTGCCTTTAAGAAGGTTGAAGTCTACTGAGGGAAATACAAACACATCATAAAATCATGAACAAAGTACAGTGAGAGGAAAATGTACAGAGAAGAATCAAGGAAGGCTTCCTATAGGAGCTGATGCACCAGACCTTAAGGGTTGAATAGGAGTTAATTGGGTAAAAAAAAAGGGGGGGGGGAGAGAAAGAGAGAGAGAAAGACAGAGAGAGAGACAGGCAGACAGACAGAGAGAGAGAGAGAGAGAGAGAGAGAGAGAGAGAGAGAGAGATCAATGTTCCAGTTAGAGAGAACAGCATAACAAGCAACACATTATTTCATCTTTTTTTATGGCTGAGTAATGAATAATATCCCATTGTGTATATGTACCATATTTTCTTTATCTAATTTTATCTAATCATCTACCAAAAGTCACTTTATTTCTATGTCTTAGCCACCCTGAATAATGCTGCAATGAACATTGGGGTGCATATATCTTTACAAATAAATGTTTTGAAAATTGTCTGAGTAGATCCCAGATGAAATACTGTCATTTGCAACAACATGGATGGAACTTGAGATTATCATGCCAAGTAAAATAAGTTGAATAGAAAAAGTTGAGAACCATATGATTTCACTTATATGCACGATATAAAGCTGAAAGCAACAAATGAACAAGACAAAAAAAAAACCTCATAGACACAGACAACAGCTTAGTAGTTACCAGAGGGAAAGGGGGGAAGAAGGAGGTAGGTAAGTGTAAAGTGTCAAATATATAGTATAAAAAGAGATTTGACTTTGAGTGGTGAACACGCAATGCAATATACATATGACATATTGAATTCTATACTTGAAACCTATTTGATTTTAGTAACCAATATCACCCTAATAAATTCAATTTAAAATAATTTCAAAAAAAACAAGTAGCACAAAAGTCAGATATGGGCTTATGTATACATACACAATACTCATTTTGCTATTACCAGAGTATGAAGTATATATTGAATTTTTAAAATTTCTCCTACACTTAAAAAGGTGGTGACTACTTTCTCTCAAAGAAAATGGAAATATCCAGCATTTCAGAGCTCATATTCCACAAGGCATCTCTGGGCCATAGCTGACTAGTCACTGTTCCATTTAGACTGAACGTGACCATGGTTACACTCCTCTGTTTCCTTCTTAATGCCCAATGAGTGATAAGAGTGTGCCCATTTATTATCAGGCTTACAGCACACTCTTCTTACAATAAAGAAATATTTCCCTGTAGTCATGTCTCTGTCAAAAGTGGAAAGATAAACAAGGAGTACCATATGATTTAAAAAAGTGAGAGAAACAATACTTTATTTCATATTCTAGCCTGCTTCACTCTCTCTCAATACCTTCCTCTGGCTTGACCTTTGAGTTTGTAGTCCCTCTTGCCTCGGAATGTATGGACTGATAGATTTATAGAAGACAGATTTCTTTGAGCAAAACTGATGGAAGGAAGAAGAATTGGGCAATTACTATAATCCAAGCAAGAAATGATTAGAGTGAGAGTTACAGCTGTGGTGCCAAAGTGGAAAGGAGGGATGGATTCATACAATTCACAGATGATATAATCATAAGATTTATGACTCATAGATTTTGAGGGTAAGAGAGGGAAAGGATAATTTTCTTGGCTTTTACTTTGTACTTGCAGACTCAATCAACTAAAGAAATAAGAAACAAAAGGTATAGTTAGGTGAAGAAGATGAGATCAGTTTTAAACGTATTGAATTGAAGGAAAAGTTGGGACACACAGTAGCAATATTGAGCAGACAGTCGAGTATAAAAGCATGAAATAAGCAGAGATATCTGAGTTAAAAGCTTGAATTTAATGAGTCAGCAGCAGGTGGTTGGTAGGTGAAGCCAAGAGAGAGCCATTACTTAGGAAGAGCCTGAGATTCAAAAATGTCTCATGAGCAAATGCCCAATGAATGGCATTATTAAAGAGTAGAACCCACAAAATTTACCCAGAAAAAAATTAAACAACAAGATATGAATGAAAATAATCTATAAATGAGAGTATTATGGAGGCCAAAGAGGTCTATTTTTAAGAAAAATCAAATGCAATAAGAAGTGAATTTAGTCCTTTCATTTTTGGAATTTGGAGTTCACTGTTAATCTTGAAAGCAATTTCAGTAGTTATAAAGACCATCTCAGATAACAATAATAATTACACAGCACTTACTATGTAACAGACAGAGTTTTAAGTACTTTACATTTTAATTCATTTAAAGCGAATAGGTACTATGAAATAGGTACTATGGTTTATCTCCATGTTACAGTGAAAAAACTAAGGGACAAAGAGGTTACATAATTTTCCCCAGGAAACACAGGAAGTACGTGATGCAGTCAAATTCAGGCAGTCTAGATACAGAGTTCAGGATCTTTATTTTATTACTATTAGACCATCATTCTGTATTGCTGTGAGAAGTAAATAGGATGACCCAGTTTATGCCTGTTGTCCCTACATCTTCTCCTAGAAGCACTTTCTTTCCAGATTGAGATATAAATTATATCTGATCACTCCACCCTTACTGTGAATGCACAGTCAGGAAATAAATATTGTGAGCCTAAATAGTTCCCCAGAGTCTCACAGTTTGTGAGCTTTCAAAAAACATTCATTAAATGAATGCATGAGAAATGTTAATTATAAAAAAAGATGAAAAATTGACTGGTACCTAGAATGGTAAAGACTAGAACATATTAAGAAGACTTAAAGTTGTCAGTAGAGAAGAAATCTGAAGGAATACAGAAGAAATAAATTATTGACTAAGTGATGCTTCAAAAGAAGGAAAGAAAGATGATGTTGAAGGCACTCTTATATCACAAAGAAAATAAAGACTCTAAGACCTTTACCCCTAAACTCATATTCCTATTATTTTCTCTCTCATTTGTACATTCATCTGTACATTCAACAAATTATTTATTCAGCACTAATAATAAGTACAGAGTAGTGGACTTTGAAAAAAAAAAGAGCAAAACTCAGCCTCTAAAATGGGAAAAACTGAGGTATGGATATACACACATAAAAAGACACTGAATGGGAAGTTGAAAAGAACCATACTGATAAATTAGACTCTTTACAAGACAAAGCCATCTGCCAAGAGAGTTGTCAGGGCATAAGGAGAGAGGCAGAGATATGGAATGGTCGATGGCAACTCCAAAATGACACAGAGGCAGGTAACAAATAAAAGGATTAAAGGGCAGTTCTGATGGCCTAACTGAAGTTAGAAACCAGGCATTTTATGATGGAAAGATGAGTTTAATGCTGTTTCTATACCAAGGCTGTTCTGGCCATGTGCAATGAGAGAATAGAACTGTGAAAGGATTCATATAGCTTATGAAAGAGTTTAGATGGTCACCCAAGAAAAAATGAGAAGCCAGAGGAGGAAATGATGGGCTGGGAAGAAAAGAATCAAGTGCCTGTGTGCCTTGATTATGATGAAGAGTCGCGATGTGAGAGAAAGAGCCTGAGAAAGCCTAAAAGACAAGAGGCTGTGGTCAGAGAATAGAAATTTATCTTCAAGGAGCAAAGTTACTTTTTCTTTTATTCCACCTACAGTAGTAGACTATATCTACTACTATCTTTTCTCAGCTATGGAAGGCGTACACAACATCACATTTTTATTTAGCTCCAAAGCATATATTTTGCTCTCTAGATAACATCCCACATGTGTGTGTGTTGAGCAACCATGTGAGTTTAAATATTGTACCAAAATTAAGACTTGGGATTGATGTGCCTCAGTCAAAGAGAACACTTTTGTCTTCCATCAGGGAGATATTCCTGGATATGTGTGAAATTGATTGTGAAGGGCTTTTGTTGTTTTCTAGGTATTGAACATTCCCATTAAACACATTTAATGTGTTTCTGACATTTACAAAGTGTCTAGCAAACTTTGGACAATCATTATTCAAAGCATTTTACCGAAAGTACCCCTACTTCCTAAACACTGCATTCTTTTTCAATCGATTATGAATATCCCTATAGCAGGAATTGTAAATGTTGAAGACTGTAGTTGTCAATCATGGACTCATCTACTTGCCTCTTTGCATAATAATATAAATTTATTTGAAACACTACATGTAGCCAGATACTTATTTTTTTCCCCTACTGCTATGGCATTGCTTTATTTCACTAGGATTGAAAAACCAGATTAATCTTTAGAGACTTAAGCACTTACTAACCTTGAGAGTAACCTGACTCAAGATTTTGTAATTCTTTTTAAGAATGATGAGGTTTGAGTGGGTCAGAGGTAGTGCCCCAAACCCTCTGTCTTGACAAGACAGCCACTGAAGACTTTTCTTACTCTCATGTAATTTGTGCTGGAGAGTGAGTGACAGGCCCTATATCAAGATGTGAAAATGTCTTTAATCAGGAAATACAGCATGTTTCAGAAATGACAGAAATGGTGCACATTATAAATGCAATTCTTCAAGCCGCTCTTCACTCTTGTTCTAATCAAAATGCAAGCTGTAGTCCTACACTCAGCAACTAGGATATTCTGGGTGCCCCGAATTGAGAAAATGGGGTATACATGGGCTGGTTTAAACAAGCAGGTTAATAGAGAGGGGGGTGCAGGGCAACAGATATTGTAGGTACAGAGTACAAATAAAAATTTCTTCATTCCCGATTATATTTGATACATTATCTGCATAGACTATCAATGCTATCCAATAAGAAAATGCACAATTAGGCCATTTGACAATGGGAAACAGATTTTGTGTAAGCATCTGGCATAGGAATAATTTGAAAACAACAATATACCAAAATTGTGTTAGATAATTTTTAAAGGACTTTTGCCAAGCTGGGATTTTATTTATTGACCCCATAATTTAAATGACAGCTACAAGGTTTATGTTGCAGTCAAGGCATTCACATTTTCCATAATCCCATGAGTGCTTCTTCTTTAATAAATATGTAGTAACTTCTATAGCTTCCCACCTTGGCACTCTGTTGGAAATATGAAATTCACTCCTGGAAGCATCTGAGTTGGAAATGCTTAAGGAGAAGGACTAAAATGAAAAATCAATTCTTTGTACATCTCATAGAAGTAGAAACAGGTTAACAGATGTTTGGTACCAATAGGACACCTATAGCAACTTATAAATTTATATCAGTGATTGCAGTTATGCTGTTAAATGAACATTCTGCAACTTAAAAATATGAGATCTACTATAGTTGACCCAAAAATTGCAAAAAAAAATATTGTCAGATTTTCCAGGCCTCTAACATTACTTTTATAAGAAATAGGGTTGTCATATGTACTTTACCTCTTAAATATTTGTCTTTCTTTAAACTTTTATTTCTTTCATCTACTCTGTTGTTTCTATTTAACTTAATTTTACTACTCTTGTGATCCCTTTGGTTCCTTTTTATTTCCCCAGTCTATCAGCTTCCAATTGACCTTGTCATCCTTCCTCCCCAGTCTTAGAGTACAGTGTCAGCTGTTTTAAACAACCTTACACTATAACTGTGAATTTGACAGCTTATATCTATATTCCTTCACTGTATCTTATTTGATGCAGCCCCAGCTCTTAATTAATAGAGGTGTTTATTATTTCCAAGCCCCATCCTGATCTTCCAAGAAGTACTGGAGATTTGGGGCTATATCTACCTATGCTATTTGATCCATCCTCACCTGAGCTCTTAGTGGCAACTCTTTGTTATTGTTGCTAGTCTATAACAGCTGCTGTTTCATACCTTCTTTTCTCTCCTTGAGTTCTCCATACCCACCCTGTTCTGCAACCTTCAATACAGATTGCATGAGAATTAACAAGAAAGTTTACTTAACATGCAATATCCCTAAATGCCACCTCCCAGAGATTCTAGTTCAGTAAACTGAAGGTGGGGTCCAAGAATCTGCATTTTTAACAAACATGCTAGGTGATTTTGATGAAGCTTTCCCATGGACCATGCTTTACAATAGTTTACACTATCACTCTTAGGTAAGGAGATGAATCCATGAAGTATTTAATCATCTGGTCTTATTCTACAACAGCAGCAATTGTATGAATTAGTGAATAGATATTTGGTAAGCCAGAGTTACAGCTTTGTTTTCTCAAGGACTCACTTATCTGTTAACTGTTTTTATCATTTCCAAGAGGTCTCAGGAAAGTTAAGTGGTCTGTCCAAAGTCAACTCAGAATCCAACATTAGTACTCGCAATTTTAATTCTAAGTTTATCATTCACCCACTTTTCCTAAGAGGCTCTATAGATTTTCAAATGGGAATAAATAACATGATGGCAACTATTATTATGACTTTTCCAAATATCTTCTGTGCTGACCCTCCATTTATAGGTCACTTGGAGCTGCTTGGGTGAGATACTATGTGGTTGAAGTAGAGACATTTTTTAAAGTGTTTTTCATTTTATTAAAAACTGTATCACTGCACCTACAGGAAAAGGTAAATCATGATAGATTTAGTAATATCTTGGGAGAGTTCTCTGGGAAACATACTCTAAGGCAGATTTGCTTTCAGAAGATATATTGGGTGATGTCTTCAGGATAAATACCTATGGGAAAGGTGGGGCAAGGAAGCAGAGATGGCAGAGGGAGGAGTTGGGCTATGATATAGAAAGAACAAAGCCTCAGCCATTCACAGGAATACCTCTTCAGGATTGTTCTCCCTTAAGCAAGGAACCAGGACCTGCTATCCTCACATTTGCAGACCCTCAATGTAGGGTGCCCCCTGAGAGAAGGTATGACTTTGGGCAAGGAAGCTTTCTTCAGCTGAAGGAAGTCCCCAGTGAATGCTCAATGAGCCATCAGCCTTCTCAGGAGCTGGGAGAATGAATGTCTTGGTCCTGAAGGGGAACTGGCTACCACATCACAGTTCCCACTACCATAAGTAAATTACCATCTTTTAGGATAATGAGCAATAACAACACTTACAAAGAAAAATAATATGTTTTAAATTAAGAGCACTTGAAATTATTGAAAAATTTTGTGCATTGCTATACTTTGATCCTGGGTTCAGAATATGTATTTTAGAGAGAAAAATATAAAAATTTTTAAGCAGGGACTAATTTCAAAGACATGATTTTTGTTCTCTTTATCTTTGAATGCACTTAAGAAAAGTAAGCAATGATTCAGCCTCAACTGCTTATTTTTGCAAAATACAAGTTCTGAGAATCGAATAAATATAACTAAATCTTGTTTCTGAGGACAAAATAAATGGAGCTAATATTAGTTTTATGGGAGCTAAATAAAAGTGTTTGAAGTTGATAGAAAGTATTATCTCATCTTTAAAATAAGTGATATGATCAACATAAAGAAATCTCATTGTTGCTTTTCCTAATTTCATATTTGCTCATATAACACTCTCATTTTAAAGTGGCCCAGTCAAATTCTCTTGAACCAATACTATTCCCAGTGAGATAAAAGAAAATGATAAATAAAGGTAAACTTCTTCTGTGTAATCAGAGGTACCTAAGGCTCTAGAAAAAATAATGAAGCTATGTTGCACTCATTATCTATAAATGTAGGCCATATTTCTAATATAGTTTGTTGAGATTCATATAATAATACTCTTTATTTAGGTATAAAAAATGTATTTAAGGCCATTTATTTGAGCTTGAGAGATGTACAATTGCTCCATCATTTCTGAAAAGATCACTTTAGGGTCATTCCCCAAGTGGATTTAAGAAATAACATTTTTAGGTCTCAGAACAACAGGGAGAATGAGACTTACTTTTTAAAAAAATATATCTTCTCTTTCTATAGCAAAAATTTAGATGAAAATTGGTTAGAGGTGGCATTAGTGAAGTTAAACAAGGGAAGAGATAAATGTACTTTTTAAAATATGAGAATTCTAGATTTGGAAGAAAATATTAGAGCATCCTGTTCTATCCTAGCCCATCTGATGCATCAAGGTTCTCCCTTTTTATCTCATAGAAGAAATCGTCCAAGGATGGCAGGATGATTTTATTTTTCTCCTCACCCTCATTTTCTGGGTCTGGTTCCTCCATGAGTAAAGGATTTTTATTTTTTTTTAATACTGTCACTCATGTCCAGGGAAGAAACAGACTTTTAGCATAATAAGGAACAGGCTAGATTCCAACAAGAGCATAATCATTCAATGTTTTCAGATACTGTATTCAGAAATAAGAGAATGTATTTCTCTTTTTCATGTTCTAGGTACAAAGCATTCCTTACCCTTTAACTAGACTAGAGACCAGAAATACAGAGACTGAATAGTCACCTACACAGATGGCCTGAGAGGAGGCAGGACTTAGAGTGGCTTGTGAACACACAGGTTGCTGAGTCCCACTGCCAGAGTTTCCAATTCTGTAGTGACTAGGACCCCAAATTTTGTATTTCTATCAAGTTCTCAGGTGGTGCTCAAGCTACTGGTCTGGGGTCTACACATTGAGAACCATTTTACTAGAATTTTTTTTTAAATTTAAGATACGTATTTTAAAAAAGGAAGGTATCTTAAAATGAAATATTCCTCCAAAACCCAAGACATAAAATAAATTAAAAAGAGCTGCTCTCAGTGCCCAAGATAGGGAAGGAAAAGAGTACAAATAACCTGGCCACGATGTTCCAAAGGAGCCCACACTAGTTATACTGCACATAAGTACACATACATGTAAAGATTTTTAGCTAGTTGTACTTGGCTATGTAACTAAATTTATCTTTTTCTGTTATCATTCAATGTGGTCTCAGTTTCCCTGGCCATTCTCACTGATTCCTGAGTTGTGGTCAGGGTGACAGTGTGAAAACAGATTGAAGCCTTAAACTCTACACCTCCCTCACCTTATTTCTACATCCTTTCATAACAATGGCCACTACGTTTTCTGTGGAAACTCTAATGCTAGACAGAGCATAAATCTACCACAACATATCATCATATTGTCATCAAAATGACATTTTTTGTTATGTTCATCTGTTCTGAAGCAGAAGACAGTTGCCCTTGTGGTTCCATTTGCCTTTCTCCCACTGGAATCACAGCAGGTAATTCTAGCAGCATTGTCATGTGACTCAGACAAATAGTAGATGCATCCATTTCTGCTGGTTTTATGGTTACTCTTCTTGTGACAGTCAGATTTCTGAGGCTACTTATGGTTGTTAATGCATAATGGATTAATACCTTTGGAGAAAAGAAGTAATTGTTCTGAGAGCTATTTTCTGGATTGCAACAAGGAAGTTCATGATAGCAAAAGTGGGAAAATCACACTATGCAGCAAAGTTAACAATTGTGTGGCATTACTAAGTTAGAATATATTTTGATTGTTGAAAGGTGCACTTTTGAAGACAGAAAATACGCAATACAATGGTAGGTAAACAAGAGAACTTAGAAGATTTTCGATTTATTCTTTATTTTATGTTTTGGAATATTCATGAATATATGACATATATCATAGGTATACACACACACACACACACACATAAACTTAATTTTAAAATAAAATATAATTTAAAAGGAAATAAAATTTAGGTCAATGTAATAGATAACATTCCAGATAGAATTTGTGAAAAGTAAGACATTGTGGTTACTTACAATACCATCTAATTACCATTAGTTTTGCCTTAAATTAAATTATAAGAAAAGTATTGTCACAGAGTGAATTGTTTAAGCTTTGAGCTTATCTAATATGCTAATATCTTATGATAAATGAAATAACCTCCTTTGAAAGTAACCATGCATTTTTCAGATTTAATCGTGACATATACCCAGAACTTCTGTTCATTGCTCGACATGAAAATCAAAATTCCATGACATATATGTGTTTTAGCTCTCATTGGTAGGTAAAGTTTACCTTTTGTTGTGAGTGTGATTATGTACCATTTAGTGAATTACAAAATTGGCAAGTACTAAAGTAAATAAAACAACTCAAAAGTTTGTTATTTTCAATTTAAGTGGCCTCTTTAAAAATATGGATTAAATTGTAGTCACTCTCTCACCTCTTTGTATGGTACCTGCTTCTTAGTTCTTTGGTTGCTTGTGATTATTATAATTTTAGTTGAAAGGGCATCATAGAGTTTTCTACGGAGGGGGAGCATAGATTTCTAACCAGGGTGACACATTGATCGAGTCAGCCAGTAAATTAACAGCAACAGAACACCATTAAATTTTAAACTTAATTGCCTTCTCCTCTTAATTTCTATGGATATAATCAATAGATGCCAGAGAAAAGTTAAAGGAGTTATTTAGCAAGCATCTATTTCCTGAAGCATAATGGGAAAACCATTGTTTCTTCTAGGAGTTGATGCCAACAACTTGCCTTTCAAATGCAGTCATTTACAAGGTTTTATCAAAAGGTTTCATTTTAGTTGTTTTTTTTTCATTAGTACTTTTTCTTGACAAGCTAATGAGAATTTTAGTTGTCTAATCAGTTAGGTTCTCTCCTTGGATCTGCCCCCAGCTACCTTTGCCCATTGAATTGGATTGTTTTTTTCCTCCATCTTTGACACCTATAAAGTCTCTTTCTATCTCCCTGTTTGAGTCTGTGTCCTGCATTTCATAAAAAGAAACAGCTCAATATAAAATATTGGGCATGTCCACACACCCAAGAACAAGCTTTGCAAGTAGATGTTGAGTATCGTGATGAGGAAATTTTTATTTGCGAGATTGACATTCAGCTTTATTTTCTTTGAGCCATGTCTGCTGAATTATGGACCATAGTTTTTTTAAAAAGTAATTTCATAGCCTCTGGAATAACCATCATGAGCAATATACATATTGTTTAAAAAAACAGAATGGATGTAAGACAAATCCAATGAGTTAAATGAGTTAAAAATAGTGTTATTTATTAAGTGAACGAATAGGCTGTTCTTTATTTCAAAAATAACAACTATACTTTACCCAAGCCTTTATAAATTTGAGTCAGCACACTCTTGATGAGGTCATTTCATTTTCATAGTCAAAGGAAAGTATTTTATGCCATTTCCTTTAGCTAGATGGGGCTGATCTGTGAATACTACTACCATCACCCAATTTTTTATTCATTTGTTGAGCAACTACCGAGTACCAGGTACTGTTCTGTTTGCTAGAGCCATGCAGGTAAAAAAAAATGGACAACATCCTGGACAGAGCAGTTATGAAATGTCTTTTCTCTCTACCCTCTTATGTTATAGTTCTATATACAGTACATCCTCAAATAACATAGTTTTATTCAGAATCCTTTCTTTATAATGTTGATGAATTGTCATAGGAACTTAGTTCTTGTTTATATCAATTAACCTTTGATAAAAGTGGTTTTGTTACACATCATTTTGCTGAAGTTCTAAGAACTTATTGGCAATGTTAAATGAGGACTTACTATATTCAAAATAAACAAGGAGTTATGTGACTTGTCAAGTGTAAATGTAAAAGAAAACTTGAAGAGATTCTATAACTGCTGAGGCAGACACTGTTTCCTTTTCTTCCTTAATCTATAGAAGCTTGATTTTATTTGGGCAACAATCTGCTCAGGGAAGAGCAGCTCATTCTCCAGCCCAGGGAGATGAATCATGATATCTTAAGCCACATAAATTCCAGTGCCCTTTGCTAATGATTGGTTTAGAGGAGGGCATATGGCTGATACTGAAGAAAATTTCTCGTTTGGTAGGATGGTAGGGGAGAGGAGTAGAGAGCAGTGATAATCTTCTGCAAAGGATATTGCTTCCTAATAAAAATAGACATAACAGGAAGTTTATCTTCTCTTTATGCCTTTATTACTATTAAGGATAACTGGCATTGCAGCAGCTATCTTATAATTTTGGACCAAATCCAAAATGCTGAGGATTACAGATCAGAAAAAAAAGAGCCTGAGTCTATGGAGTATCAAGACTGTGGAACCATGGATGTCTAGACACCTCTAGGTGTCTCTTATGATTAAGCCTGTATTGATTTTAATATTCTATTACTTGCAGCCAAATGCATTCTAATTGGTATGCCTATATATAAATTTGCTAAGCACCATTCAGTTTTTCATAATTGGCAATGTAATATACAGTGCAGCCTAAAAATAACAGTGATTCAAACAATTTGGTAGTTTATTTCTCATTTAAAGTCTAGATGTAGCTATTCCAGGACTAAAATGGTGAGTCTCTAGTCTTGCTTTCTTATCATTGGAGAACTCTATCCTCAAGTTATCCTTGTGAGACAAGGAAGCAGCTTCAGCTCCAACCACCAGGTCCATAATCCAACCAGCAGGAAAGAGAAAAGACAAAGAAGCATATGACCTTTTCTTTTAAGGACAACCATTTTCAACTACAATGCATTTGCCCTGAGTCACATGAATACTTCTAACTTCAAAGGAGGCTGGAAAATGTCTTTTGGCCGGTAAACTATGTTGCCAGTTAAGATTTGAGAAGTCAGTTACCAAAAGAAAAAGAAGATAACATATTAGGAAGAGTGGGAAATAGTGGGCTGTCAGACAGCTATATTAAAAGACCAGCAATTGTTAGTGTACTGAGAACTGATCGCATTGTGTATTGCTATAATAGCTATGATTTGTTGAGTGTGTCAATCTCTCTGCTTAAACTGGCTACCGAATATTTCACTTCTTCCACTACTTTGAACGTGGTAGATTTATGCACTACCTGATACTTGTTGAGGTTGAGAATGGCATTAGTAAAGTAATACACTTCACTTCTCAATAAAGTATTATTTACAGATGTGAAATTATACAGACGGTTTATCTTCAACCACACTGTCACTGTCACAGATTATGGCTGTTCTGTTGGTCTAATTCTCAGAGTATAAAGAATAATGAGATGGAGCAAATACCCTAGCCAACCTGCAGTGGACATGTGAGTGAGGAAAAAAAAAAAACCTTTGTTTTAAGCGACTGAGATTTGGAGATTGTTTGTTCTCATGATATAAACCAGGAATCCTGACTGACACAATACGTATATATTCTCTTAGATTATAACAACCTTAAAATGTAAATATTATAATCCCTATGTTTCATGTGATCAAGAAGGTAGTTTACATGTCAAAGATTACACCTCTTCAAAAACTGGATCCTGTTTAGATATGAAGATTTTAATCTTTCTAGTTCTTCACACTTCAATCCAAAATGTTGAACCACTTATTTGTCCTAATGATAAATACTATTGAATAAAATATATATTTTTGTCTTCCAAGACCCTCACATCCAATATTTTTATTTTAACACTAGCTTGTTGACTATGGAACAGTCACCCTAAGGTCATGCTTATTGGTGGACAAATATTTCAAAAACTAGATATGTTCATAAACTTTCATATATACATTATCAAGAAGTTAATGGATAACATCCATCTTTTGAAAATCAAAAATACCTATATACCTTACTGTGATGTCAAGAAATGATTACCCAGTCTCTCATAAATTCTCTTAAATTTTCTTCCACTGCCACAGGCCATTTTCACTTTTTGATGTTCCCGATACATAAAAAGTCAAAAGATGTTAAAACAGGGTTTCAAAAGTTTTGAATACTTAAAAACACTTATATTTAACAAACTTTAGCTTTTAATGCAAAATGAAAGAAATACTATAACTATGTTATTCACCCAATAATAATAGGAAATATAAAAAATATTAATTTATGGTACCTAAACTAGGAAGGTGATGATCTAGAAACAATATAAATAACATATAAGTTTAAATAAATATGAAAAACACATTTTTCTTTTAATCCTTCATTGTACTTCTCTATGTGCACAAAACTGTATTTGGAGATGTTTTCATAAGTCTAAATTAGGGGTTTTTGTATTTATGAGACATAAGCCAATTACATTTGCTGCCATCAATGACAGGCTCTATTTTCTGCATTTTGCCTTTTCCCAGTAAATCCACTGCTAGATTGTGCAAGACAAGAAGAAGAGGATGAAATTCAAATTAATTACACTGACTACTAGTTATCCATTCCTATCAAGAGTTTGGCCTAAGAGGGCACTGAAACTATTGGATAAAATGAAGTTTTTTAGATTATCAGTGGTTTCAATTACAGTATTTGTGCTCTCCTAGACCCCTATTACCATCAATAGTTGAAAGTTGGCAATATTGTTTAGATTTATGGTGCTTCTTCACTGATTAGCTACATCCAGCATGGGGTCCACATTATCCACTTTCTTTGCTATCTTCAAATCTGGTTTCTAAGAAAGACATTTGTTTGCTGCCTACATAACTTTAAAAACTGTCGATTCATCAACAGCTACATCATTTTTAGTAAGAAATAAATTCTTCAAGGTATCAAATTATTCCTTGTTATAGTAATTAGTTTATTGGAAAATCTCAGAATAAAAAAGAAGGAGGAGGAGGAGAAGGAGGAAGAAAAAGAAGAGGTGAGGAAAGGGAAGAGGCAGAGGAAAAATGAGTAAGATGCCACATGGCTCACTAAAACTTTTTTCCAAGCATTTGGTATGATCAGAGCTCACAATAGCTTAAGAAGTCAGAGAGAAGAATACATTTGGAGTACCTTTATGTTTGTTTTGTTTTCTTTTCTTTTAGTATTACAGAATGTTGAAAGAAGAAATTTGATAAGAAACAGTCAGGATATTTAATTGTTCTCCAAATGGAAGGGAAGCAATTTTATTATGAATAAGCATAATTTATTGATTATTTGTTGCTTACTTTCAAGGCTGATTCTCCTGTTTTCTCTTTTGAAAAATCAGTGAGGTATTTGGAGCTTCATTGGCTATTTAACAGGGGAGTTTTTGTGCTCCTACTGGATCAGATGTTAAGTAACTGGAACTCAAATTCTGATACTGGTACTTATTAATTACATACCATTCGCCCACTGACTTATTCTGTATAAACCTCATTTTCTTACCTGAAAAATAGATTGGATAACAGCACTTATAGGTACACTGTAAGGATCAAACATTAAAACTACATATAAAGTCCTAGTAGGGTTTCTGGTCAAGAAGGCTGAGTAGGTAAATACTGTGCTTGTCTCCTCTCACACCCATATCAAAATTACAACTATATTACAGAACCACCATCATTAAGAATTGCCTGAAGTCTAGCTTAACAGAAGTCCTATAACTAAGGGCATATGGAAGAAACCATGTGGTGAGCGATAGAAGGGGCTGGTTCGTACCCACGTGTGCCAGTTAATAATTAGAAGGGATATCTTTGTCTGTGAAGGTCCCCCATAAGAAGCGATGAGCCTCAGACCCACACTAGGCACCCCAGCCCAGGGTTTCAGTGTTGGGAAGAGAATTCCCCAAAACTACTAGCTGCGAGAACCAGCAATTATGGCTGAGTGAGATGAAGAGCAGCTGGAGTCTCAGCCATTTCTCTTAAAGGGCACGCACAAAGACTTATTTGCTGACAGACTCACTAGCTCTGAACTCCAGTGCTGGGGCACCAGCTTAGAATACACCAGGGACATACAGGGAGGAACTAAATTGTCCGGTTTGAGAGCAAGGGCTCAAGGGGCAGCTTTCTCCTAGACAAAAGTACTGGCAGAAACCACTGTTTCTTTATTGAATCCTCCCTTCACCCAGCATGTAGATGCAGATGGGAGCATATCTGAGTCTCCTTCAAACTAGTTAAAACCATTGGCCCTGCCTTGGTGATTCCCTGAGAACCTGTTTGACCCAACTGGTGGGCCCATCCAAGCCACCACCAGTGGCTTTTCTATGTGAGTGGCCTGTCTTGACTCATGCTGTGGATCTTTCTAAAATTTCTCAAAGAGTCACAACTCCAAACAAGCAGCATCTTGCCTTAGCATGCCTCATACAAGTTGCTAAGGAGCTCCAAGCTCGGCACTAGTGGAAGCCAGCCTCAGTTCACATCTTAGCCTCTCCCAGGCACTTCTAAACCCAGCATAAGTGGCAACCATCCACAGATCATTTTGTAGCTCATAGTAAGTGGCCCCTGACAGAGCACAGTCAGTGGCTGACCTTGGCCTACAACAGACGCCCTAAACCAATACATCCAGTGGCCTGCTTCAGACCACACCAGAGCACCACACAGCCACCTCCACAAACAACACACACAAAAGGCAGACTGGGCAGGCACCAGAACCCTACTAAAGTGAGTTCAGCTCCAAAGGGTCAGCCCCTGCACAACAGCTCCTCCACTCTAGTGATAGCCAGTCTTCACAACCAAACAGCCTGAGGGCCATTCCCTTCCACTGATGTGCAAACAACAACTGAAGATCAACTACTACCCACACAACAGATATATCTGAAGTACCTGGCTGGGTGACCAGAGATTGCACTACTGGGCCCCACAGGACACCTTACTACATAAGGACACTCTACTAAAACCAGGAGACATAACAACTCTACTTAATACGTAGAAAAAGACAAAATGGGGAGACAAAGAATTGTGTTTCAATGAGAGAATAGAACAAAGCTCCAGAAAAAGAACTAAAGAAAATGGAGATGAGCAATCTAGACATAGAGTTCAAAACATTGGATATAAGCATGCTCAGTGATCTCAGTGATAACTTTACCAAAGGGATAGAAAACATAAAAATGGAGATATAAAAATAAAAAAAAAACAGAAATAAATAGTACAATAACTGAAATAAAGACTATATTAAAGGGAATCAACAGTGGATTCGATAAAGCAGAAGATAAAATCAGCAATTTGAAAGGCAAGGTAATGGAAAACACCCAATCAGAACAACAAGAAAGAAAAAAGAGTCCAAAAAAATGAGGATAGTTTAAGGGGCCTCTGGGACAACATCAAGTATACCAATATTCACATCAAAGAAATATCAGAAGGAGAAGAGAGAGAGCAAGGAATTAAAAACCTATTTCAAGAAATAATGATTGAAAATTTCCCTAACATGATGAAATAAATAGACATATAAGCCCTAAAAATACAAAGAGTTCCAAATAAGATGCATCCAAAGACACCCGAGACATATCATAATTAAAATTTAAAGACAAAGAGAGAATCTTAAAAGCATCAAGAGAAGAGCAGTTAGTTACCTTCCAGGAAGCTCCCATAAGACTGTCAGCTGATTTTTTTTAACAGAAATGTTGCAGGCCAGAATGGGTCCTGGCCATTCAAAGTGATGAAAAATAAGGACCTATGACTAAGATTAATCTACTCAGCAAAACTGTCATTTAGAATCAAAGAACAGATAAAGAGCTTCCAAGACAAGAAAAAGCTAAAGGAGTTCATCACCACTAAACCAACATGACAAGAAATATTAAAGGGACTTCTCTAAGAAGTTGGAGGAGGAGGAGGAGAAAACAAAGAAGAGGGAGAGAGAGATCAAAAATAGGAATAATAAAGTAGTAATAACTACATATTTATCAACAATTATTTTAAATGTAAATGGATTAAATGCTCCAATCAAAAGACATCCGAAGGCTGAATATGTAGGGAAACAAGTCTATTACATATGCTGCCTATAATAGACTCACTTCATATTGAAGGACACACATATTAAAAGTGAAGGGATGGAAAAAGATGAAAATGGAAACAACAAAAACAAAAAGCTAGGGTAGCAATGCTTATATCAGACAAAATAGACTTTAAAACAAAGGCAAAGAAGGACCCAGTAATCCTACTTTGGGTATCTATCTGAAGAAACCCAAAACACTACTTCAAAGGGACATATGCATTCTAGGTTCATTGCAGCATTGTTTACAATAGCTAAGATATGGAGACATATTGATACATCTACTAATAAATAAACAAATAAAGAAGAGGTGGTACATGTATACAATGGAATATTATTTGGTCACAAAAAAGAATGAAATTTTGCCTTAGGATGTACCTAGAGGGTATTATGCTAAGTGAATAAGTCAGAGGAAAAAATACTATATGGTTTCACTTGTATGTGGAATCTAGAAAAAAGGGTGAACAAATGGGCAGGGCAGAGCTGACTCATAGATACAGAGAACATTTTGATGGCTGTCAGAGAGGAGGGGGTTTGGGAGTATGGATTGAGTAGGAGAAGGGATTAAGAGGTACAAATTAGTAGTTGCAAAGTAGTCATGGTATGTAGAGTGTAGCGTGGGGAGTATAGTCAAAAATATTGTGGTGGCTATGTGCGGTGTCAGATAGGTGTTGGATTTGTTCAGGTGATCACTACATAAGTTATATGGATGTCAAGTCATTGTGTTGTATACCTAAAACTAATATAATATTGTATGTCTACTGTAATCAAAAAAATTTAAATAAACTATTTGGATTTAAAAAATCCATATATGGTGATAGAAGATTAAACTCTAGCTGGTGAGCAAATAATGCAATATATTATAGAATTTTGCACCTGAAACTTAGATAATGTTATTAACCAATGTTATCCTAATAAGTTGAATTAAAATAAAAATAAATAAATAATATCATTGTGGTGAAGAAACTAACTGTTCGGTATCCTGACTGTTGTTGTGGCTACATGAGCCTATAATATGTGCTGAAATAGTTTAGAATTAAACGCACACATACAAATACAAGCAAAGCTGGAGAAATCTGAATAAGATCAGTATATTGTATCAATAGCAATATCCTAGTTGTGATATTGTACTACAATTTGGTAAAATGTTACTAATGTATAAAATTGGGTACAGGGTACATGAGATTTCTCTATTATTTTTTACAACTGCATTTGAATATACAGTTATCTCAATTTTAAAATAATAAAATGCATACAAAGCAATTAGCTCAATGCCTGGGACATCATATGTCTCTAATGAATGATAGCTATTTTAAGCTAAGTGCCTACTTATCTAATAAATTCTTTCACTAATAAAATTTGCTTATTTTATGGAACATGAGAATGATATATCAGTCAACTTTTGAACAGAAAAAATAGAAGACACCCTGGATATTTTGATTAGCTACATATTTAATACAGAAATTAAAGGTTTACACAGATAAGAGGTCTAAGGGTGGAGGAGTGAGGAATTAATTAGAAGAGTACTTTCAGGAAATCTTGAAGTAATTGCAAACAAATCAGAGCAAATGATTTCAGCTGCTTTTAAATCCAAAGTTATTAGTTTTCAGAAAAATCCACCAGTGATACAAACTGTCCATTATCTCAGCTGCCAGGGAATCCTAAGTAGCCCAGGAAATCTGTTGGTCTGCGTTGCCTACTTGAAATATCCTCCAGAGAATAATGGCTCCCATTACTCTTTCACACAAAACTCACTTAAGTGTGTCTTATTCTCAGGAAATATATGGGGAATGGGATTCTAGGAAATATAGTCCTAATATCCTCACTACAACGAGGAAATGTAGGATAGAATGATGATGATTAATAATTGATGATGATACTGATAACACTGAAGATGATGGTGATGATGATAATGACAATGACTGATGTGAGTTGATGACAGATAATCCAGGACAGATAGGAAATTAAGAATTTTTTGTCATGACTCTAGTTGCATAAATTGCTAAATAGATCTTTTCCTTTAACTTTCCCATCTAGTGATCTTATTAATGATGATATTATTTCCATAATGAAACTGCCACCAGACAGAATCGGCCTCACTTGTTTGATTTGCTTTCTTCTCAACTGGAAGTAGCCAAAAGTAGAATGGTTACCTGAGAGGAGCCTCATGTCTGCAAAACTGTTTGCCTTGGTAAGCTAGGAGAGCAAGTAGCCCCAGGCATAGAAAATGCCATTCTAAGTCTTGATAATTTGTCTTTCAGTTTGGTATATGCAGAGAAAAGACTCTAGAGAGATCTACCTACTTAAGTTAGCATATTCATTCTCCAACTCTTGCAGCTCTATCAGATAGATTGTTATCGTTGTTTTTTTATTTCCTTCCTTGAGTTTATCACAATCTGTAATCATTTTATTTATTTATTTGTGTGCTTATTTACTTTTTATCTCCTCTCCACTAGTATATAATCTCCACAAATGGTATAACCTTTTCTAACTTGCTCTACTCTAAATTTCCAGTTTGTAAAAGCACCTGAAACATGGAAAGTAAGGGAGAAATATTTGTTGAATGAAGAGAGGCTTCCTGGGAAGAAGGTCACCATGTGCAAGTGGATTAGCTTACAGCCTAATATAAAATAATGCATTTTCAAGAAAATGTATCACCCTAAATAAAGAAGATGCCAACCCGTAATTGCAAGTCTTGACTGCAATTTAAATGCCAAACCATTTCTTAGGCACTTTACATATGTGTGTTCTAATATAATAAAAATGCTTATATGTAGGCATTATTAATCCTATATGCAGATAACAGAACAAAGGTTAGGGAGATTAAGCAACAAAACCAACGTTTCTAAAATTACACAAGAATATGTTTCCAGAACCTGTATTTTCACTACAATTCCAGGCTGCTCCACTTCTCTGAAGAGTCTAAGAACAGGGATTGCGGTAGAAATAAAGCACTTGTCTATTTATAGGCTTGAGAATCTGAGATTTTGCAACAGGATTTTCCACACACACCTGTTGCCCATTACTGAAAATTATGGCGAGTTTGCAGTACCATCCATAAGATTAAGTCAGAGCTATGCAGCCACCGGAAATTTTAGAAGCCATTTGGTGGAAGACACCTGAGTCAGGCTTAGTAAGGTTTGAACTCATTGGGCAGACTTGTTCTATGATGACAAGACATTGTTAAATGCAGCTTCCAGAGAGAAAGAATTGTCAAGAGAACCAAGTTTCATAAACTTATTGCAGCTTTGGCATCTTGTTTTCATAAATTTTTGAAAATTATTTTTCTAACTATATTTTCAATTATTTCTATTGCTTTTCCATACAAAGGAAATTTAGACAGGGGTCATACATAGAAAGATATACAAGAAATTAAGACAGAAGGAGCCAAGTAAATCATCAGTAAGATAAAGTCTCCAGTAGAGGGGAAAAAATAGTATAAGAAAGAGAAGCAATAAAATTGGAAAAGATAACTGAGTCCTGGGACAAAGTTCTTGTTTACCACATTACCATGGCTTTGTTTTTTTCATTATGACTATATTTTTTCTGTTGAATATTAGAAATGTGGAAAGTTTCTCACAGCTAGATGAAATCTGCTCTACATGTTAGCTAATGACCTACTTTCTTATCAAAAAGGCTCTGTTTCTTTGAGTTTCTTATTGATGTTAAAATTGAAAAATCCATCTTACTCAGAGTCAGATATGGAAAGAATCTGATCTCACTCTCTTGAGCTACTTTTTAAATGTTGGGTTCTCATTTAGAAGGGCCTGACCTTAAGCTGTTAAGTTTGAGCTAGCCATGGTCTTCAGAAACCAGCAGCCATTCAACACAGTGAGAAAGTGCTTGGAATTTTCTGTTTGGCACAAAGATTTTAAAAGAGCAGCATGGAACTCAACTAGTATTTAAAAGTACAGAGATCAGGCACAGAAGAATTTGAGGTGATATGCATACAATTGTTAAGAATTCGGGTTTAACTATCTTAAATTTTGTATCTATTTCACATTCATGACACATCTTAAAGTATGGAGTAAGAACGAATATCTTCACATAATTAATGAAACCCAATAAATATAATTTTTCTGAATTGGCTTAAGATGACTTCCTAGCTAGATAGTTGTTATATATTCAATAGTTTAGATTACAATGTTTGGTATAACCTGGGGCCTCTCCTAAATTAACTTTGAGTGATTTTTTCCGAATATCTACCTTTCAAGTTCATAGGATTTTTCTGCCAGGATAAAATTTTTTGTAAAAGCATTTTAAAACACATTTTAACCTGAAAAATATGTTAGTTATAGTTATTAGAATGTAGTTTTTAGAATTTGTAATATTGGTAGTATGAAATGAGTACATTCTATCACAATAGCTATGTTTTAATATTTTTTGTTGTTATCAATGTATAACATACATACTTATTAGCTGCTGGAATTTACAGTAAGTGAACACACCTATGTATAAAACACTCAGATGAAGAAACAGATCATTATCAGCATTCCAGAAAACCCATGTGTCTTCTTTCGACTTCTACATATACAAAAGATATTTACTATCCTGAATTTTAATACCATATATTAGTTTTAACTTTTTTATATCAATGGAATTATACACTATATATTTTTATGTCTGTTTTTATAACTTAATTTGTGAGGTCTAGCACCATTGTTATGTATAATAATAGTTTCTTCATTCTTGTTGCTGTATGATATTCCACAGAATGAACATACTTTATGTTATTGATTTATTATAATTTTTATGAGCACTTAAGTAGCTTCTAGTTTGTGACTATTACAAATAACACATTTATAGACATTTTTATTCAGGTCTTTTGGCAAACATATTTCTGTTTGATATAAACCTAAGAGTAGAATTTCTAGCTAAAAGAATATGCATATTTTTAACTTTAGAAGATACTGCCAGATAATTTTCCAAAGAGCGTCCACCAACCGATAATCCTACTAGCAGTATATGAGAGTTCAAACTGCTTCACATATTTGCCAGTACTTGGTATTACCAGGTTTGAGATTTTTTTTTTTAATCATATGTTGATGTATAATGGTATCTCATGGACATTTTAATTTGAGTTTTAGGATTTAAGTTGAGAATGAGGAGCATGGACAATCAATGACATGGAAATAGTTCTACTAACGGCTTGTAGATCATTTGTCTATTCACGAAAGATTTGGATCTTGCGCTTTATTCACCAGAAAAAGGGGGCGTGGCTTTTTTCTTAATCACGGAATGGAATGTTAAAGCTAGAAGGGTTCTCAGAGATCAAGACTGAAGTTGATCCTTGGAGGTATGAACAGACACATTCCCCAGGATTCTTGAATTTTCATAGGCACCATCAGCAGCATTTGCTGTCACATTAATAATCTCAATTTTGCTACTTTCTTTGTATAACAAATCAGAATATGGCATGGCAAGTTGACAGAAGAGTTGAGGTGAATTCTCAGCAATGCTTATAATGTGTTCAGGACACCTGTGCATAGTTTTTGATCTGCTTCCGCCCCTCAACAAGAAAGTCAGCAGGCCCTTCATAAATGAGAGATCTGCAAGACTTACAGCAATCTGTTTGAAAAAAATAAAAAATCTAGCAACTTCTATGACATGAAAGGGAAGTAAGAAGAAAGAAAAGTAAAAAATATTTTCATTAAGGCTTAGAGTCTCTAAAACATGGAATTCTTTCTCAATAAATATTTATTCACCTCCTATAACATACTAAAAGCTGAAAAAATTATCCTTCCCTCAAATTCTGAAATAATCTATGTGCCATGCTAGTTTACAAACTATGAGAAATGATGACTAAATATGTTTATGTAGATTAGCCCTATCAATTTTAAGACATTATTATAAGTGGTTCTTAAATTCTGTTCCACTTTAAAGGAGTTGGCATTTTTTATTAACATAAGGACAACCTGAACCATAATATGTAAGTTAAATAAGGTATAAAATCTTATTTGAGTGAATGGTTTTCTGAAAAATACATACAAGTGTCATGTATGTAAACACTGAATTCTGTATTTCTATAAAAAAGATTCTAAAAAATTAATTTATGAAATATTTAAATATGTATTGCCTCAGAGTAATCACATATACATTAATATATTGTGTATGTATATGTATATATGTACATAAATATATATAAGAATATATATTGCTATACCCTATAAATGTGCTTATGTGCTATGCATATATTTATGTAAATACATATATTTTCATACCATATATAAATAGTAGCTCTATGCACAGTGTTATATCTTGCATTATATCTTGTGTTATATCTTGTTAGACTTTAGATGTCATAGTTCTTTCAGTGTCCTAAATGAGAGTTCTGCAAGACTTTCAGGAATCAATGTCAGTACATTCTTATTTTTTGAAATGGCTGAGAAAGATTCTATTACAACCATCTACCACAATTCAGCTGAACACTGTCTTCTTGATAGACCTTTTATTTCTTTACCATTTTTTCCTATTAAAACAATACTGTAATAAACATTCATGCTTGATATCTTTATATCAGTTGAGACTGTATTTGTAGGATAGATTCTGGAAAATGTACTTGCTCAATTAGAGGGGTTACATAAATTCTGAAGATATTTTTGGGTTTTTTTTACATGCTTGTCTCTGCAGGTAGGCATGATATTAACTAAAATCATAGGAACTAAGAGGAGGGGAAGCATTGTTATGACAAGAAAAAGAAGTAATAGATGCTTCATCAGCTGAAAAAAAAAGCATGTGCATACATACATACATACATACACAGGCATTCACATATACTCAAACACATACACAAACTCATACAGACATATGTGTACTTAAGAAGGGATCCCACAAATTATTACTTGCTTCATTTTTAGCTGTAACATTAGGTAATGTGGTTTAGGACAAGTCTTTCACTTTTCATTTGCAAAATGAGATACATAGCCTAAATCAATGGCTCTCAAACTGTGGTGTGTATAACAGTAGCATCAGCATCACCTGGAAAGTTGTTAGAAACATAAATTCTCAAGGTCTGTTCACAGTCAACTGAATCAGAAGCTCTGGAGGTAAAAATCCAGAAACCAGTGTTTCTGTCAAATCCTCCAGGTCTTTCTGAAACACTGAAGTTTGAGAACCATCAGCCTAAATTATCTGGAATATCCCTTCCAGCTCTTATGTTGTAAGAACTTGTCAAATTCTGAAGATCCTAGCTATCTCTTTTATTCCTTTTAGATTGTGAGCTTTTTGAGAGCAAGAAGTGGTTCAGAAATCTAATTAATAGACAGTAGATATTGCTTCCTATAGTGAATAATGAGGGCATAAGTATTATAAGAATCTCTTACAAGGTTGACACTTCATAAACAATTTTTTGAACCATGACAAAAAAGTTTTGATATCTTTACTGAACTCAATTACTATCTGAATTTTGACTTTACTGGTTGCATAGTAATGGACTTCTAGCTGCAATCTTCCCAAATTTGCCCTACAAGTCACTACCAGAGTAATCCTCCTAAAATAAAACCTTTGTAAAGTTATTCCTTACTCAAGAGTGGATAAAGTACATAGTTATAAACATTTGTTCAGCATTTATAAACTTTTGTCCTCCTGTATACCCATCACTGTGTTTGTATATTGTGAATATAAAAACTAAGTCTTGTTTTAAGAAGTTGGAATCTTTGCCAGGAGAGAGGCAAGTTAACCAATTATTTCCATGTAGTGTTAGCCATGCTGATGTAGAGGAAAGCCTAGGGCCATGGGAGACCAGAATGAGATATAGAACTCAGATGGAATGGTGGTAAAGAGATCAGTGAAGAATGCCAAATGAAGACAATGGCATTTCTGCTAAGAGTTAAAAGGCAAGGAAGCAGACATCTAAATTTTTGCCACACAGCTTTTATTTCATGCTTCTTCTGATTACATAGTCCTAATTTTCCTCAGGAAGATCACTTTTCTACTCTCTGCCTTCTGGTAGAACTGTCTGCAGACCATACTCAAAGGGTTAATCTAGTACTGAGCCAGTTAAAACAACACATTCTTTGGCCAGGAAGATTGGTTTAGACATGGGTATATGATCCAACTGGAATCAATTCAGTAACAATCTCCCTGGGATTTCTAGAACCTAGTAGCTTTGGGAGCTCTTGGAAGTCTTTTTACAACTCAAGTGGAAAATCTGCCTGAGATTGGAGTCAACACAGAGGAATTAAAAGATAGCAGGGGAGAGAAAGAAACCAGATCTTGCTGACATAATTTAAACCGCTTGTGGTGATGCCTAATCCTCCCCACAGACTGTTGAGTCAATGGAACCACTGAATTCAATTTCTTTCTTAAACCAATTGGGGTAATTTCTGTTGTCTCTTGCAACCAACATAAGACTTAACCAGATATAGGGAAGAAAAACATCTCCAGCCAAGGAAACAAATACAAAGATATAACCCTGAGACATGATGGTACATACAGTCCTCAGCATGTGGTCTGGTTTGGCAACAGCACAGAACATGACAGAGGAAGTGACTTAAGAAGATATTGGTGAGACAGACTAGGCTCAGCTCATAAAGGATCTTGTAGGAGTTTTTAAAACATATATAAGGAGTCAGCGAACTTTTCCTGTAAAGGGTCAATTAGTAATTATTTTCAGCTTTGTGGGCCAAGAAGCCATGTATGGTCACTTTCATAGTCAACTGCACCTTCGCAGCATGGAAGCAGCCAAAAAACAATATGTAAACAAATGAGTATTTTTGTTCACAAAATGAAGGCCTTGGGAACATGGGGTTGGGGAGGGGGATTGGCCTGCAGACCATAATTTGCCAACATCTGATCATTATAATGCTTCATGGTGCACAAAGCACTTTCACAGATTGGCCATTAATCTATTCAATGAGTATTTGCTGATCACTTGCTATGCAACAGATCTGTTGTAGCCTCTACATGTGAAGCTACTTTTGGCATACTGCCATGATTTTTGTCCCAGTTGAAGTAGAGTGTGGTAGGGTGGGAGAAAGAGACATAAAATAAATGAACAACAAAATAATTTAAGATAATGCTGATTATAATGAAGAAGGCCAAGCAGGGTGCTGTGATTGGAGAAGTCAAGGGATTACTGCAGCTGAGATGGATTGAAAAATATATCTCTGAAAAAAAGTTCTTTGGGGCTGACAGGTGAATGCCTGGGAGAGAAGCATTCTAAGAAGAAACAGCAAGAGCAAAGATTTTAAGAAAGAATGTTTTTCACATATTTAAAAAACAGGCAAAAAGCCATTGTGACTGGTGCCTAGAATTTATAGAAAAGAACAGAAGGTCATGGGTGAGGTCACTTAGGGCTCTATAAGTCATGGTATGTAGCTTGGATTTTATGCCCTGGGAAGCCATTAAAGGACTTTAAAGGAACATGATCTGACATATTTTATAATAGTGTTGTCCAATAGAACTATGTCTGTCACGCATGTCATTTTCAATTTTCAAGTCACCGTAGCAAAAAGTCAAAAGAAACAGGTGAAATTAACTTTAATAATATATTTTCTTTAATCCAAATGCATCCAGAATATTGTAATTTCAACATGTCATCCATATAAAAATTATCAATAAGGTATTTTACATTCTTTTTGTCTTTGCATTAAATCTCTGAAATTCAGTATTTTATACTTACTTTACACTTACAGCACATCTCATTTGGAAATACTACATTTCCATGGTTTGATAGCCATTTATGTGAGTGACTATCATGGTGGAAAGCACAGT
Source organism: Macroglossus sobrinus (assembly GCA_004027375.1). Lineage (NCBI taxonomy): Eukaryota > Metazoa > Chordata > Mammalia > Chiroptera > Pteropodidae > Macroglossus > Macroglossus sobrinus. Next base: position 775,752 of record PVKZ01000329.1, on the reverse strand, counting down.
TTTAGAGAGAATAGGGAATGGAGTCTCAAGAGAAAGAGTGGAAGCAAGGGGACCAGTTCAGAGGCTGTTGAGGTGGTGTAGATGAGTGAACGAATGTGGTCCAGGGTAATAGCAGCAGAGAGGGACTAATTTGAGATGTCTTGTGGAGAAAAGGTTGAATGAATTAGAGTTGAGAACTGAAGTAAAGAGAGGTATTTCCAGGGGTTGGCATAAATAGCTGGGTTGTTTGTTGGTTTCATTTTCTGAGCAAGCAAAGCCTCAGAGAGAATGAAGCTGGGCAGAGGCAGAATGAGAAATTTGGGTTTAGATATATTAAGTTCAAGACGCCTATTAGGTATCCAGGAAAGCAGTTAAACAGAGTGGTTCTGTCCCAGAGCCATCATTAATCTTATAGACAGAGATAGTTTCTCATATTTCAAAATCTTTGAAAAAGCAAGTTTTAATCTGCATATACTTGGCCCACATTCTCCCCTTCTCCCTTCCCCTCCTCCTATTTGTAAAGAGATTGATTTTATTTTGCATGAGATGCTACAGTATTTTCAATTTAAATGGAAAGCTCAAATAAATTGGATTTAAAATCTTTTTAGGGAAAAAGGAAACAATTTGTTTTCTGGGGTTTAATTTCAAGGCAAGAATTATAACCATGACTATTTCAACCCATTCCTTGATTGTCTTCCTTGACAACACATGCTCTTATAAAGGTAGAGGGATTCTTGAAATTTATAAGGGGTGGGGGTGGCTGTATCTACACACCAAAGAAGCCATGAAAGAGCTCATTGGTGGCAGTCCCCTCTAGGGCTACTAATCCACCCAAAACAAATAACTGTCTTTTCTCTTCTTAACAATTTCCACAGCTACAGGCTGCAAAACCTCTCTTGGTAGTTAACTTCAATACCATATCTCACACAAACCAGCTGGGGGAGAAGGTAAATGCTGTCAACTCACCAGCTGGCTTTACCAGATGTTTACCTTGATTCTAGCCAGTTGTTTTTGGAATAACCATTTATCTGAATTAAGCTGCTCCACTCCAAACCACACTGCATATATAACAATGGCCTAAATAAATTTAAATGTTTTTTTCTGCTTTGCTACTTACTTTCTTAGAGAATTAAAAAAAGACAGTCAATCCATTTCCCCTCCCTACTAAAAAAGTTAGAGTTAAAATTGTAAAACTGATATACCTGATTGAAATTTACTAAACTACTATTAGTGCCATATTGAAATCATCTATACTTACTTTTACCAGTTAACATCTAAGATATTTTCATTCTCCTCTGCCTCTTGACACTCCAATAAATGTAGGCAAATAATAGTTATTGCAAAAGGCTTGTGTGTCTAACTTATAAAGAATTCTATGCCAAGTCGATTAAATTTTAATGCCCAGTTGTTCATTCATTAGATAATTCAGGCCCCTTTATTGTCCACTTCCCTGAGGGCAGTTCACCACTGATTAGTAACTTGAACTATAATTTCCAGGAAAATTTTAATACTGAAATGCGCATTCCTTTACACCAGAAAGCTAGTGTAAGGATTTAAGAAGAGAGCTCAGAATCAGTTACTCCACTCAAAGCATTGCTTGAAAAGTTTAAACTATATTTCATTTAAAATCTTCTCCTTCCTTGCTAAATTCTTATTAAAACAGATTTCAGCTGCTTAAACAAATAGTTGCAAAATGAGACTGTTTTTGCTTTCTTTTTATCTACATCAGAGCAATAAAGAACTGTAAAGAACAGGTAATTATGTTCTGTTTTGCCTACATAGTGCTTTTTAGAACTTTTTATGTGAAGGCCATCAGGCAAGGCATACAATCTTCAGTTCCTTACAGGTCTAGCCATTCCCTGTGGTTTGAAATAGGACCTTATTCACAAGTTCAAGCCATCTGCTTGGTCCCTGGGAGTATTCCATTTGCAGCCCGTGAGCTACTCCATGCCTCCACCATAAGCAAAGGTTGGGTTTTGAAAATCAAGAAGATATGGGCTCAAATCTCAGCTTTGCCATTTACTACTAGCTCAGGAATTTGCGGAAACTTTCTTAATCTTTGTAAACCTCAGTTTTCTCATCAATCAAACAAGGATAACTCACCTTTTTAAAGGGTGTTGTACTGTAGTCATAAGATAATTCATTGTACTTACCCAATACGTGGAAGATAGCCAAGCATTTACAACAACCCCTCAAATCCGTGAAATGAAATCATGTTTGATGTGAACATGGTAAATCCTTATAAAAGGTAAGCATTATGTTAATTACCCAGATGTCTTGACATGTGGGCATTTGGACAACTGAGTTATACATGTCTCATCTGAATACTTGCCATTCTGCCATCATAACCAGTGCTTTATCCAGCTTTTCAGAAGTAGTTTGGCATTACTCTATGTGTTGTTGGTCTGCTTATTTCTGAAACTGTTTAAAACCAGATATGAGTTTATTGTGATGCTTTATTTCCAGTAAGTTTTAACAATAAACCAAGGACAAAATAAAATAAAATAGCAAAAACTATAGCCCTTTGGGATTCAATTAACACAATGTAGGTCATTCTCAAATTTATGAAAAGATGGAAATGTTATGATAACTCAGAGAATGTTTAAAAACTGCAGAATTTGAACGTGATTCCATAGAGTAGCAGTGAGCACATCTGCTTTACATGCAGAAGGTCCTGGGTTCACATCCCAGTGGAACTAGGTCCATGGTCTAAGGTCATACCAGCCTGAACAAGCCTGATGTCTGATCTCGAAAGCTAAGCAAGGTTGGGCCGGGTTAGTACTTGGATGGGAGACTACCTAGACCAGGTACTGTAGGCACAAATAATAATAATAAATAAAAACTTCAGAATTTAATTGCAAATAAAAGAAAATGTTGATAGCACAGAAATGTGACCTAAATCCAAAATATTATAATGTCAGGAAAGGTTTTGAGAAAATTAATAATACTATAGAGCAAAGTTCAGGTGATTCTAATTACAGTCAGAAACCAGCAAGATTTTTTTTAACATATTGTGAATTTCTTTTATAATTTAAAAACATGTCCATGGTTTTAATTTTTCATAGCCAGTTAATTATGCTTTGTTATAAATTATTCACAAATTGTGGCATATTTTGTGAATATATATGTTAAAACTTTTATCAGAATCAAACTGTTCTCTCTCTGTCTACCATAAAGGTGACATGATAACTTATAAATTAATTTTATCAAAACGTTAAGAGCCTTGCCGATAGCTCTGCTTATTTTTTTCACTGAGGGTGTTGAAGAATTTCCACAGAAAGAAAAACACAGCTATGTGATTTAACATCCATGGGCCTGCATAAGTAGGACAAATTTCTTTCCTGTAGACACACCCACCCACTAATAATGGGTTATCAGTAGAAATGGATATAAGCACATTTTAATATATACAAGTGCTATGTTTGGAAGACAGTACGTACCCTGGACTTTTAAGCTTTATCTGGGTTCGAATCCAGACTCTACTGTTGATCTTGAACACATATGTCAAATTCCCTGAGCCTCATTTTTTCCATCTATATAATAGCACTAAAATACCTCTACCACAGGGTTTTGTGAAGATTAACTGAGATGATAGATGTAAAATAATTATGCTCAGTGTGTGATATTTGTTGTTGTCTCATTGTTGTTAGAGGTGGGTTAGAGCAATTTGTTTATTGACTTCCTTTATGTGACTAATTTTCCTCATCTCTAGAATGAGATCACATACCTTATAGGGTCACTGTGAAGACAAAATACACGGCTCTGTTAAAATTAGCATTAGTGGACATGGTTTCATAGAGCAGCAGTTAGCACATCTGCTTTATATGCAGAAGGTCCTAGGTTCACATTTCAGTTGAGCCATAGTACATGGTCTACAACCTTGCCACTCTGAACAAGCCTGATGTCTGATCTCTGAAGCAAGCAATGTTGGGCCTAATTAGTACTTGGATGGAGACTACCTAGGAAGACCAGGTGCTGTAGGCATAAATAATAATAATAAATAATAATAATAAATTGGCATTAGTAACAGAACCAATATATATTATGTTCTTGTGGATCTGATAGCCTCTGAGCAAAATCTTTTACTTCTCTACTAATCTCATTTAATTCTCACAGCTTTCATATTATTCTATAATTATCCCCATTTGGATGATAAAAAAACTGAGACTAAGAAAGACTGGGGTAACTTGACAAATCACATAGCTAGTATGTAGAAAAATTGGGATTTTAACTCTCGCACATCCAACTTCAAAGTCTTTGCTCTTCACCATTTTATCATAATACCAGAATTTACAGACACAGATTGCTTTGTACCTAGCAAAGTAAATATAAGGAATGAAATAATCTGAATGGTAACTATGACAACAGGGAAGAGCTTGCCTCATGTAAAGGGGTAGCCAACACCGTGAAGGAATGAGGATCAAATGCTATCATGTATTGATCTATCAAGAAAAGTCTGGAACCCAGATTTTCATATGAAATCTCTTGATTATTAAATTTTTATAGCTAATTTAGTTTATTTTAAATACTATAATAGCTGAAAGAAATGTATCTGCAGGCCTAGTTCAATTTGCAATGTCAACTCTATACTATTCTCTAGAACAGGAGTTCTCAAGTATGATCTGTAGACCCCTGATGGTCCCATAAGACCTTTCCAAGGTGACTGTATGTTCAAAACCATTTTCAGAATAATAGTTTTTCTTCATCATATTCTCACAGTAAAATAAAATTATGCCAGTTTTACTTAAAAATGTCATTAGTAAGGCATAAAAATTATTCATTTATTTAATCTAAACATTTGAGCACACATCTTTTAAATAGTCTACAAGATGAAATGATAAGTTTATATAAAGTTCTTTTCTCCAGAAGAACTAAACTAATCAAATGACAAGCTGAAGTAACACCTTTTTTATGGAACACCATTTTTACTTAAACAAAAAGTTGACAAAGTATGGTTATTCAGATTTGGTATTTGGCAGACATTTTTTTAAAAAAAGAAAAAGTGAGCCTAAGAAAACAACTGACAATACTTATTGCCAATGATAAAGCTCAAGTTCCAAGTTAAAAATTAAAATTTTGGAAAACTTAAGCTTGACAGATTCCCAATACTTAAAATACTTTTCTCGTGTGATTAGTAATTATATTAAAAATTGTGGATTTTTTTTAATATAGTATAACGACATATGTCAGCATTTAGAAAATCTGCTTAATTCAGTGAACCAATATTTTCAAGTAGATAATTCATGATATTACAGAAACTTGCTTAGAGTAAGATCATTCAAAGTGTAACATAGACCAACAAATTCTCATGTAATTGATTACAAAAAGTTCATTGATATGATTTCAGAGCTAAACATGACAACCAGTTCTCCAGAATAGTGCTATTCAAAGTGGATAAGCAGTGTCAATACAATCCTGGGTAATTGTTAAAAATGTAATTTAGTGAACCTCATTTTAGACCTATCAAATCAGAATCTCTGGACATGGGTTCCAGAAATTTCGAGTTTAACAAATCTTTCAAGTGATTTGAAGCATTGTTCTATATCAAACTGTGTTGATCACCTACCTTAAGTTTAAAAAAAAATGAGAATGCACTGTTGATATATCGATACTTATTTATTTAGTCTAAATACTTCCATACTGATATTTTATAAACATTAGGCAAAAAACTGAGCATGCAGAAAAAGTAAAAATTAGAGGATGATATGTTTTCCGTTCAATATGTCTCACTTCTATCTAGAGATTGGTCTCCAGTTATAACTGCATTGCTCCATAAAAAGGTTTTAAAAGAACCCCTTTTCCTCCAGTGATTGAGCCTTGATAAATTAAGGATCACCTCTTTTTGAACCTCTTCTGTTTCAACCAGCACCCTGTTTCCTTTTTTTTTTTTTTCTTATCAAATCTTTTCCAAGCAGCTGTCTACATCAGAGATTCTCTTCTATAAAATTTAAAGCAGTAGAGCCCAGGGAAGCCAGACTACAAAGAGAATTTCAGAATGAGCTGCTTCTCTAATAGTCTGCATTTGCTTGTTTTTCCCTGAGTTCATTTGATCTCTTCATAAATGAAAGAAGAAACAAATGAATGAATCAGAAAAGAGTGTTTGTTCAGCTTCTCTGTTGTTTCACTGTAGGCTTTCATTCTTGACTTTATTCATGGATGACTTTTTAATCCTAAAGTTTCAAGACTTAGGAATGTGAATGATAGTTGCTTGTGATGTTTCCATATTTATTTAACAGAGAAAACAAAAGATCAAGAGTAAGTAACATTTTGTTGTATATTTTTCTTTTTGTTGGAAGGAAAGCCTTAAATAAAAAAAGAAAAAAAATATTTTAAGCTCTCTGTGAACTCACTTGATTAAACCACATGTAAGTATTTCCTGCATTAGCCTGATTATAAAGATGAGCTGGGACAACTTTTGAATACAGATTTTTCTTTAGCTCTACCCAAGATCTATTGACTATAATCTCTAGGGAAAGAACTGAGAATTTATTTTTTGACAAATACTTTAGAGCATTCGTATGATCAGGTAAATTTGGATACTTAGTGATTAGAAAGTTTGAAAACAGATTTAAAGGTAACAAACCATATTGCTAATTGCATCTTATAAATGCATAATATCTTCCTGCACTGAGCAACATTCCCTGGTGTCTTCATGGATAGAGAGATGAGGCAATATCTGAATTTGTGTCAATTCATCCCAAAAGCACCCAGTGGAGTCAGTATAGTATGATGGTTTGGAGCTCCTGCTTTAGGATCTGATAAACCAGGATTCTATTTCAGTCTCTGATCTTACTTGCTATGTAATTATTTGGGGGCTTAATATCTTTAAGCTTGACTTTCCTGAAAATCTGGGCTAAAATTATCAACTTTTCAGGGTTGGTGGCAAGGGTTAAATATAACACCACACTTGATCTAAATTTCAGACCCGTTACTACACTCGTGTTCAAGATTTTAACCTGGTTAAGCTTCAGTTTTCTCCTGTAAAAAACAAAGATAGTAGCAGCTATCTGGGTCCTAGTCTGCTACTTGATGCCCAATATCCATTCTTTTCCTTCTTTGTAGGAGAATCCAGATTTATGCTGAGTATGAAATTGCACAGCTAAAAAATATACACTAATCTCCATTACAGAAATGTGGCCCTTTCAGTGTAAACTCTAGATCTTAGATAAGTCTCCTGGAGAACATTCCTCCCTTCTACCATTTGCTGCCAGGAAACAGATATAAAGATAGTCATCATGGATCATGCAATAATCTTAAAAATGGACGTCACACATGATGAATGAATTTCTAATGATATCACCCAAGCCCTGGGCTGTTTCAAATAATTTTTCTTACAAGAAAACTAAATATCTTTTTAAGCCTGTTATTCCTGCACTACGATCTTAATGTGATTCTTAACTGATACACCACCTTATAGGTATTTTCTAAGGATACAATTAGATAAAGCATGTAAAACACTTATAACAGTGCATGGCACATAGAACATGCTTTAAAAAATGAAAATTTTTGTTAAAACTGGCCTTGGATTCCACAGGATTTTACAAAAGGAACATGCTGATTCCCCTCTGGACCGTGGACAATATGATTTTCAATGAAGCTAAGTGACAGCCAGAGTGAAAAACAAAGGAACACCGTAGAAGCTCTGTTAGCCCTCTAACCCACACACCAGGTGAACATAGGCCACTTTCTAATTCATCTGAGTACTTCAGCTCTCACCAATCAAATTGTTTACTTAGCAAAGTTGTGCGTCCAAACCTGTCTGTGCCTGATACTGAAATACATAATATACAAAATAGATAATTTAATATATGAAAAATTCCCTTTGGCATGTGGGAAAAAAAATCATTTAAAAACTTGGAAGTATTCTGTGCTTTGCCTTAAATTTTCATTTTACTTTAAAATAAACAAAACTGGGCATCAAGGATGACATATAACAAATATGGCTTATATGAGAATGACTATTTGGAACCTCAAAATCTGGGCTCTTCATCCAAGAAAAGCCCTTGGCCTTACTTTAGATTTGTCAAATAAGTGGACATTTAATTGTTTTAAGTTACAATAAAATGTATATGAGGTTTATGTATCAACTAGTCATTTATTGCTTTTACTGAATTTTTCAACTCACTCACCAACTATAATCTCAATCATTTTAGATTAAGGGGCACATTTTCAATCCCATCCAGAGCTCACACTGCCGCAAACATAGCCTGAAGACAGAAATCTAAAGAAACCCAGGGTTGATTGTGAGGGTGCAAAAAGATACATGCTCCCCTGTCTCATGTGGATCCAGAAATAAAGGAAACCAAGGAAGAAATTTACATCAAAGCAAGTTAGGGAACACCAAACTTTCTTCACGGGCTTAAAGTGAAAAGTGTCCTCTGTGGACAGTGATTTAAGAGGCATTCTTTGAAGTGCTCCTGTTCTGCAGTATTTTCCCACTTGTCTCTTGAAATAGAACGAAAGTGAAACTTCTTTTCTTCCAGCAGAAAAATAAGACAAATAATAGATCTCAAATCAAATACTATTGTCTCGATTATTTGTCTAAAGAGTACCTGAAATTGTTCTCCTCTGAGACCTGGAATGAGGATAGTAAGGCCTACCTTCGTACCTAACATGATCACTTTTAACATTTATCAGACTTAAAGGTGGACAAATATATGGTGATGGAAGGAGACTTGACTTTAGGTGTTGAACACACAATGCATATACAGATAATGTGTTATAGAATGATACACTTAAAACCTGTATAATTTTATTTACCAATTTAACCCCAATAAATTTAATAAAATTTATTTTTAAAATAAGTAAATAAATGAAAGTGATAAGTAAAGACAGAAAAAAAAAAGTCTCTATAGGTATTTATTTGCAAGTAATCATTGGATTTACTTGAAACATACCGTGTTGCCTGGCTCCCCAAATCTGAAAAATCACTTCAGCATTGTTTCTTAAGTAGAATCTGATCTGTCAGTTATGTTATAGAACAGTGCTTCTCAGGCTCTAATATATATTTAAATCACTTTGGGATCTGTTTAAAATGCAGATTTGTATTCAGTAGGTCTAAGTGGGCCCCTGAGATTCTGAATTTCTAACGAACTTCTGGGCAGCACAGATGCAGTAGGTCAAGGACATCAGGTAGCCTGGGTATGGAGAAAAAAAAATTCTCAGTACCAAGTGTGAATAAATAAGGGGGAATAAAAGAGAGTAGCATGTTGAGGTAGATAGTTGACAAGACAGCTTTCATTAATTTCTTCCCTCTGTGCACATACACTGCACCCCATGTTAAGTGGCTGAATTTAACTCCTCTCAACTTCAACCTGGGATATTCTTAACATATGGTTGATAAATAAAATGTGAGAGAAGTCACATTCTGAACTTCCAAAGCCAGGGCAGCAGAAGCCCTACAGCTTCTGCTGGTATCATGGAATGCTTCTGTTGGGATGATCCATATCAAAATCCAGCATCAGTGCTGAAAGAAGCCCAAGCTATGTGGAGTGGTCATGTGTAGGTCCTCCAGTCAACAATCTGAAAGAGCTCCCAGACAGTAGCAGTCTCAGCTGCAGGCTTGTAAGTAATTGAACAATGGATAACTGGAAGGATATTGTTAAGCAAGTGGTTAAGAGTGTGTGCTTTAAATGTCAAATGTGAATTGATATGATGGTGTCAGATGAGTACTAGACTTACAGGGGAATCATTCTGCTGTATACCTGACACTAATATAATATTGAATGTCAACTATAATTAATTTTTTTTAATGTTTTAATGAGTGGACTAATGTAATCCTGACTTTGCTCTTCTTATCTATGTAGGTATAAACAGTTACTTAACTCATCTGTACCAGTTTCTTCATTTCTATGGTGTGGATAATAATATTAACATTCTCATGTCATGATCCTTAAACCACACATAATTATGTTGCATATAAAAAGCACAGCATACAGTAACTCACAACAACACCACTATTATCATTATCCTCCTCATCATCATCTTTACTATTACCACCAACAACACTACTATTAATGTTGATATTATTATTGTTTCTTACCAGGTTTTAGGAGGAGAAAGAGAAAGATCTCTTGATCTTCATGAAAAAGCCAATGAAAACCAAAAACAAAAATGGCCACTTTGTATAGTGTTTAGAATAATGCCATTTACGTAGTATATGCTTGGCATATATTAGCTATTATTATAATACCACTTTTTTTTATTGTCAGTATTCTTGGGTACACTATTCCAATGTTCTATCAACTATTCAAATTTTTGCAATATGGTTCAGACCCTTTATTATCTCTAAGGTAATGATTCCTAGAAGTACACACTTTTAATTATTTAATGTATGTTCATTAATTAATTCAATAACTATAAAGTGTCAGCAATATGACAGACCTTCTGATAAGGACTGAGGATATAGCAAAAAAGACAGACAGATATTCAGCAAGTGATTAAAAGGATAAAATTAGAGTTTAAAAAAATGAGAAAAGCAAGACAAGGCTGTGCTGTATACATTAGAGAAATCTAATATGACCTGAAATTGAGATGTATCCAGAAAGTCATTTCTGGTCACACTAAGACCAAAAAGGAAGGATGAGTAGAAATGTGCTAGCAAGTCAAAGTGACACAGTTGGGTGGGTGGAAGCATGGAGTGGTAGTGTACCTCATGGAAGACTCAGCCTGAGCAAATGTCCTGAGCTAGAAAAGAGCATGTATCCTCCAGGAAATGAAAGTAGACAGAGTGGCTGGATATAGGGGGAAAAGCTTGAGAGGAGCCTGGAAAAGCAAACAGGGTCACTCACAAAGTTTTTTCCACACTAAGATGAGGATTTTGACTTCTTCCTAAGGGTATGTAGACTACTGTGAAGGTTTTAATGTAGGGAAGTAACATAGAATGCTGTGTTTATTGTTTCTTTGTTTAGATGGCTTTGACTGTTGTGTATAAAAAGGACTGAAGGGGTATGTGTGTGAGAGGAAATTGCTATAGCCCAGGAAGAAGAAGATAATAGCATAGACTAGGGAATGGTGGCATGGGTAGAGAGAAATATAACCTGCCATTGGATAATGATTCTTGATTGGTAGCCAACTAATTGAATTTTTCCAAAGAACCTACTTTGGACCTACTCTAGTGAGCATCACCTATTGTGACTCAGATTACCAATCCCTTGCTTGGTAGCAAGTACACTCTTCACTTACAGTGGCTTGAGGCTCAGCCCTCAGTATTGTAAAATAGTTTAGAGAATATGAATCAGATTTGAATCCCGGCTCAGCAGTTATTATTTATCATATGAACTTGAAAAAAATCACTTCTCTGTGCCTCAGTTTTCTCATTTATAAAATGGGTATAAGAATAGTGTCTACCTCATGGGTTAGTGAGGATTAGAAGTATGGAAAGTATTTAAACAGCATCTGGAATGGAGAAAATCTTAAATAATAATTCTAATTATTTTGTAATCATTTATTCCTCACACACATACTGAGCCAGGTACTGAGATTTAAAGGTGAATTAGTGTCCCTGCTCTTAAAGTTACATATAATCTACAAGTGTTAGATTAATAATCACAGAGATAAACAGGTACGGAGGGGTCAAGAACAGTTCTGCAACTGTGCAAAATATGATCACCAAAATAAAAAAGCACAATGAGGATGGAGGATCCAAGTAGCTGCATGTCAATAAAGAAGAAAGTTTCTTATTTTAAGACAAAAATGGCCAAGGTGACCAATGATTGTAAATATGGAGATTTCAGAGCCCAAAATGTCACTGCAAATGCAAGATAGTTTTTTTTTTTAAACAGATTCAAGTGGAAGATTTTTTAAAGCTTATTTTGGATTACAAAAATGTCTCCAAAGTTATGTTGTTTAATGGCTTACTTTCTTTTTCTTCCTTTTCTTCCTTCCTTCCTTCCTTCTTTCCTTCCTTCCTTCCTTCCTTCCTTCCTTCCTTCCTTTTTCTTTCTTTCTCTCTTTCTTTCTTTCTTTCTTTATTACTTTCTTTCTTTCTTTCTTTCTTTCTTTCTTTCTTTCTTTCTTTCTTTCTTTCTTTCTTTCTTTCTTTCTTTCTTTCTTTCTTTCTTTCTTTCTATTTTGAGAGGCAGAGAAATGAAAATATTTTTATAGCCACCATGTAGAAGGAAACACTTGAAGTACTGCCTATATCTGAGTGATTGACTGGCAAGGTGACTGGCTTTGAAATAGTCTTCAGAAACTTTCATGAGTATAGAAGAAAGCAAACAGGATTTTTGACATGTATTGGCTGGAGCTTAGAAGTACATTTTCTCTCTCTGACTTTTGAAAAAATCTTTCCCCTTTATCCTGATATAAACTAAAAGAGTCAACTTTATGGCATGAAAATGAAAACTGTGGAAATATTCTAAGAGATACATTTTCTTCCAATTCTCATAAAACAGCCTGGGTATTAAAATATCTTTTGAGATCCATGCAGAATTTTCATTTATACTAAGCAACTCATTTTATTTGTCAGGACCAAACTGATAGAAATTACAAATATTTGGGGGGCAGCATTTTCAATGGAAACTCTTCTTACACTAATTTTAAAAAAACCTGTTTGCTGAAGCAGTCATATCATTTATAATATATGTTGGCAATGACATGACTTAACCAGATCTTGAATTCTCAGGAGAAAAGGTATTTTTGCACTTTTTTTATTTGTGGTTCTTTCTTTCTTTTCTTTATTTCTTTCTCTCTCTCTCTCTCTCTCTTTCTTTTTGTCTTTATTTTATAGAAACACTACACACTAAAATTCTTGAATTAACATCTTAAATTTAGAACCTTCAATCTAACCATAAAAACATAATATAATAATACATTCTAAGTTCTAACAGAAATAAGGTATTTTGAATAAAAGAGGTGATTTTCCCAATATCTCACAGTTAATTAATAAAAGCAAAAGGTGAGAAAATTTGTATTTTTCAGGATTCTCCTGGTTACCAGTGACAGAAAACCCAATTTAAACTGGCATTTTTTTAAGGGGTAAGAGGGATTTGTTGGTTTACATACAAGCAAAATCCAGTGGTAAAACTTAGTTAAGGAAGCGGATAAAACACAAGCAACCAGTAGCAAGTAAACTGCAGGTTTTATCAAGATATAATCTCCATTGATGTCATTGTGCTCTTTCTAACCATCTTTTGGTTGTGCTTTTCTTCTTAGGTTCTTTTAGGTGGTCCTGAACAGATCCAGGCTCATATTTTTCTGTGTTTCAGTGAGATGTGAGAAAATGAGTCTCTATATAATTTTTGGGATCAACTTGGTTTGGGTTGATGAATTCGGCATGTTATGTGATTTTCTAAACAAGTGCTTCTCAAAGTCTCCTTCATGAAAGACATTTTGTTATTTTTTAAATAATGTGCATGGACCAATACCTTTGTGAAATACAATTAAAAATGAATTAGCAAAAAAGTGAAAGGAAAAGAAACAAACTTACAAAATTATTATTAGATTACACAGACAAAATTACTTTTTAAAATTGGTATGAAATTTTCTAAACAATTATTCTCAATTTTTGTATTTATCTTGTTGCAGGCCAGTAACAGTCACACCTTGCGGAGCAGTGCTCTCAGCCCAGGGGTCAGAAAACTGCAACTCACAGACCAAGTGTGATCCATCACTAGTTGTTAGCAAAGTTGTAATGGAACAAAGCCATGCCCATTTGTTTACATAATCTAGGCTGCTTTCATGATATAATGGCAAGAGTTGAATAGTTAGAGACTATATAGTATACAAGGTGGAAATATTTTCTGTCTGGCCCTTTACAGAAAAAAAAAAGTTTTCCAGTTCCTACTCTGAGCAATCACTGTGACCTGAAGAATTTGATTTATGAGGAGGCAAGGAAAAGTCACATGCCCATTCCTGAAACATATGGATAGAGAGTAGGAATTAGATGATTCTCCAAAAAAGTTAAGATTCAGCTACCAAAAGAAAGAAATTATTTTAGGAATCTAAGGACCTTCAAATATCTAATATAGAATTTAGATCTTTCTACTCTTAATTTTCTCTTTTATTGATTCTATTTAAAACTGAATTACTATATAAAATGAACATTGCAAAGTCAAAACATGCCTTAAGTGATTCAGGCCATAGCCAAGACTTGATAGTATTGTTATTTCAAATCCTTTGAGGAATGAAAAAATAAAATAAGCAAAAGAATATATAAATAACTTTAAAATGTTATAAGAGAGTTGATGATACCTATCATAAGAGTATATAAAACATAGTATATAATCATACTTATAAAATACTTACTTAACTCTCCAGGAATAGAGTTTATATTTATTTTAAAAATATTAATAAATATATATCATAAATATCTAAATACTGTGCTAAATATCAGTCCTTTCAAGAGACTTAGAAGGACTTAGAAGGTCAGTGGGTAATTAAATAAAATAACTGCAGATTATAATTAAGCTATCATTTGACTATAGCAAATAGGAGTAGACATAGAAAGCCTTAATGCAAGGTTCTTTTTAGCAAGCAAGGCATCTACAGGAAAGTATCATTAAAGCAAAGTTTCACAAGAAGAGGAGCAACCAGCCAAGAGAATTATAGAATACAAACACTTTCAGCGGAGGGAGAAGCTGGTGCCAAATTACTGAGGCAGAGAAATCTTAATCTGTTTTAGGAAAGAAAACAGCATGGTTGCAGCAGAGTAAGCAAGAAAAAAAACCCATCCAAAAAACTTTGGGAAATTAGAAACCAAATCATTCAGACAATTTTTTTACTGAGTCAGTTAAGTGGAAAGACATTGAAGGGGATGACGTGGTTTGATTTACTTTTTAAATTATGTTTGTTGCTGTGTGCATTGAATGAGTAATAATAATGATTGACTAATATTTAGGGCAATGTTAAAGCATTTAAAATATATTGTTACTTAATCCTCACAGTAACCCTATTATTAACTCCATTTGACAGATAAGGATTATAATTATTATTCTTTTTATTACCTGCTAAGAAAAATAAATTTTGGTCTTCTTGTGCTTTAGAACATATGGAAACAAAAATTTTCATCAAACACAAAATAGTTGTTAATGGATCCTGGTCTACAGTGCCTAAATATCCTGATTTATGATCATTAGATCTAATAATTTCAGATAATTAATGAATTAAATGTTCACTGTTTAAACATATTATTGAATATCGAATAATTGTAGAGAAATAGAACTTATTCCTGAAAACACAGATGAATATAGTCAGACTAATAATCACAAGCAATTAGAGACAATTTCAAACACTACCAGTAAAGCAGATGATGAGAAATTATATTTGCCTCAGAGAGGGTCCATGCTCCTTGTCCTCCTCTGCATGTATTTTATCTGCCACAGTCACCTTCATCCTTCCAAAATTAAACAGCTTCTTCTTGAATCTCTTAGAAATATAACATGCAAAAAGCTACAGTGTTCTCAAAACTGGTGTTGGCCAGGTTTAAAAACTCAAAATCAAACCTTAAAATCATTCCAAGACCCAAAAGAACTGAAGACATGTATTCAAATCAAAATTCTAACAAAAATCTTTATAGTAGCACTATTCATAATAGCCAAAAGGTAGAAATAACCTAAATGTTCATCAATGGATATAGATAGATGATAGATAGATAGATAGATAGATAGATAGATAGATAGATAGATAGATGATAGATAGATATCTAGCTATATATATATATATATATATATATATATATATATATATATATAAAGAAAATGCGATATAGCCAAGCAATAGAATATTACTTCATCAGAATGAAGTACTGAGGCATGCCATAACATGAATGAACTTCAAAAACATTATCCTATGTGTAAGGTCCAAATGTAAAAGGCCATATATTTCATTCTTTCATTTATATGAACTACCCAGAAAAGGCAAATTTCTCGAGACAGAAAGAAGCCTAATCATTGCCAGGGGCTATAGTAAGAAGGAAGTGGCAAGTGATGCTTAATTGGAACAGTGTATTCATTTGGTATCATGAAAATATCATGTAATCAGTAACGATGACTGTACATTGTAAATGCACTAAAATCCACTGAATTATACACTTTAAAATGGCCAGTATGGAGTGTTTTAGTTATGTGAATTTATCTAATATTTTTTAAAATAGTTCCCATGGGAAGACTTTTGTGGTAATATGGGTCCCTTTCCCCAGAAAGAAGCATCATTTTTCAACAATACATATTTTGGAAAGGAAGTCAGTGAAACAGTACTGATGGGTTTGTTTTTGTATTTGAACTAAATGCTCAGCGCTGCTAGAATGATTAAATAAATAGTTGTTGATGACGATGATGACCTTCAAGACAATGCTAACCATGGTCATAATTATTATCATTATACTATCATAATAATATAGTCTAGATAAACTTGATAACCACAGAAAAAATTAATCTAATGTACAGCAAACTGAATTTTAGTGTGTATTTACTTGATTGATTTTTTAAGGCTATATGTATAAATTTGTGGTGAACAAACAAGGAAAATATGAATAACCATATTTTAACCTCATTTATGCAAAAAGCAAAGGGTAAATCTTTCTAGCCATGGAGTTTGTATATCCTCTTAGCCTGACATAAGTATTTTTCTATAAGGATCGTTCCTATACAACCAGGCTCCCCTGGCTCATGAATTTGAGCTAGAGAGAACCTGCTTCTTAGACCTTTATTTTGAAAACCAGCAGGGCTCCTTCACTGCCATCTTAACCTGCATTGCCTTAAGCACAAATTGCTCACAGAGCAGGAAGTATGCATTTGCCTGCCACAGCACTATGAGAGACGTCCCTGGACTCGGGGAGCATTCCTGGAGCATCTTAACTAGGATTTTAACCAGGATCCACCATGACAGACACATTATTCTGCAGTATCTGCCACTGGGACTTTCAGCTAACTTGATTAGTTTCTCCTAGTTCACACAAGATCATAGTCACAAGAGACCTGCAGCTGTCCTTGTCATAACAATATGTTTCAAGAGTTCTCACTTCTGATTCTAAAAGGAAAAGAAAATCCTCTACCAAATCTAAAAATGTGATTATCAATTTTTTTTCATTCTTTTTCTGCAAATTTACCATCTAATCCCTTAACATTTAAGCTAATAAACTTTAAAATATCCCCTGTCTGCCTCAACAAATTTTACTTTTAAATGGCCATTTAAAAGTAAAAGTCTCTCCAAGAGTAGCAAGGAATAGTGGTTTTGGCCTTATGCTATGCTATACAAGTGTACCACAATCCATTCAAAGGATCAAAATATAACCAAGCATAAAAATTACTCCTGCTAAAACTGAGGATGTCTGCTCAAAAACAAAGGTTACAAAGAAAGGCTTTCAGATTATAAAATGTGGGGGTTATGTGGAATAAGAATAGAGTGCATCTTGATGCAAGTAAAAGGTAAGAAGTATTACATTCTGTTAGGCAGACACCAAAAGCCAAAGTATGTTTACTGAAACATGGGAGAGCTAACTCCTACACATACAAAAGAGCAGAGTCAAGGCAGTAAATTGTTCTATTCAAACAGTTGACAGGGTTTGGGAGAATGCTGGAGTGTATAATGAGATAATTACAGAGACACAGATAGTTTAATTCTTTCAAGTATTCATAAAAAGTAAAAAAAACACTGTTCAGGGGATACTCATACATGTTATAAGTTGTATACTTTCAATGTCTCTACTTCTGTCTTTTAACAGTTTCTCTCATGCTTGATATTTTGAGGATGACTAAAACCTTATAATTCCATTATTGAAGTCCAAAGGTCACATTTTAAATTTCTCCCCTGACTTTATATTATTTTTTTCTATTTCTGTGTAAATAATTACATAAATTTAGCAAATTAGCATGCATTTATTAACTCAAAGCTTCTGTGTCAGGAATTCAGACATGACTTAGCTGGATCCTCAGCTCAATGCCTTACCAGCCTGCAAAAGTGCCAGCTGAGCTGTGTTCTCATCTGAAAGCCCAACTAGGGAAGAATCCACTCTTAAGCTTATTCAGTCTGTTGGCAGAATTTATTTCCTTGCAGCTGTCTGACAGAAGCCTAGCTTCTTGCTGGATGCCAGATAGAAGCCACTCTCGGGTGCTAGAAGCTGTTTGCAATTCACTACCACATAGCCCTCTCCATAGGTAGTTTACAATATGGTTGCTTTGCTTTAAGATCAGCAGGAGAATCTCTCTCTTTCCAATCTACAAAGATGGATTCTTATATAAAGAAACATAATCTTAGAAGTAGCATCTCCATCTTTTTTGTCATGTTCTATTTTTTAAAACCAAGTCACAAGTCCTGCCCACACTCAAGCAGAATGGACTGTATAAGAACATGAGTCACTAGCTATCTCCATAGGGTGTGTTCCATACACACAGCACATATAGCAAATATGCTTTATCAATTTACACTCCAGGGTAGTTTCCAATATCTGAGAGCTGGTATAAACTCTATGTGGCCATAATTAGGGCAATACTGAGTTCCTTTGGTCTGTGTTTAGTTGTTTGATTGTTTCCTAATTAGTTCATTAGTGTCCAATAATTCAGGGTGAAATAATCATTCTTACATGAGAAAATGTTATATTTTTAAATATTTTTTCATGTAGGTTAATTCAAGTTGCTCTAACTTAGTACTTAAGAGTCACTATCTCAGTGAGTTTGCCAGTTGAAATGTTCTTAAAAATGTCCTTTTTGAAATGACTAAAATACACCCATTCATTTCATTTGAATCATTCCCAAAAGCAGCCATACTGCAAATGAATCAGAAACATTTTTCTTATGGAAACAAAGTATTCTAAATTGTTTCTAGGCTAGAAGAGGTTTTTTATGGCCTCATGTGAGGCCTATAATCTGGGTAGGATTTTGGATATTTGAAATTCTAGGCTATGCATAGCAAACCATAGCGTTTATGTTGCCATTCTGCCCTTCTCATCCATGTCAGATATTGATAATCAATCACAGTATTCTTTCTCCTCGGGTCAAGACCCAGTTTTGAGATCTAAACACTAGGCCCCTGGCAGTGATTGTATTAGAACTCGAGTCAAAGCCTGTTGACCATCTTTTGTCAGCACTTATCTTACCATAATTTACTTAACTTATCTTACCACAGAGCCCACATTGGGCTTCAGAATTGAACTAAAGATGAGATAATCCACTCAAAAACAAACAGCAAACATAGGCTGATAGAGAACAATGATGAGATGAGTGTGGGGAGAGATCTCTGCTACTGGTGTTACTGAGACAAAGTATAAAAAAGTTTTATTGAAATAATATTTATATAAAAAGAGATCAGTATTCTTTTTTAAGTTATAATCTATGATCATCAAGTAGTCAGATCAGAGTAAATAAAGTTTGATGAAAACTAGTAGTTAGAAATTTTTAGTTCTTCTCCCCTTCATCAAACTCTTTAACTATGTTTACCATTCATCTAAGCTGTAGTGAGAAACACAGTATGTATAATGAGAAACAGATATTGTCTTGCTGAATGATTATGGAGCTCACAAGATTTTTGAGTTCAAAATTGTTATATTTTCAGGAAGAGTACATTTGGCCTTATGAAGCATTGTAGTGTGGTAAATGCAGCTGTGGATTAGACACCTAGATTTGTAGCATATTTCACCGTGTGATCTTATGTGAATCTCTTAACCTTCCTGAGCCCATTTCTCCACATACAAAATGGCAATAAGAGTAATAATGTGTGACCTCTACAGTACATAAAGAGATGGTGAAGTTATATAAACTAAGTCATGCGAAAGTGTTTGACCCCACAAGAAACATGATATCACATTATTTCAAAGTAATATTTATTCAGAAGCAAGCTATTCCTTGCAAAATATACAAAAATTTCTAAAAATGTATGTATTTGTCAGAACGTGGTGCTATAAAAAAATACCCAGACTAGGCAATTTAAACAAAAGAAATTTATTTTCTCGCAGTTATAGAGGCTGAAAGTCCAAAATCAAAGTTCTGATTTCAGGTAAGGACTCTCTTCTTGGCTTGTGGAAGGCCTCCCTCTTGAGAGATATAGTGAGCTCCCTGGTGTCTCTTCTTATAAAAACTACTTCTATCAAATCATAGCCCCCTCTTTTGACTTTAGTTATCCTTAATTACTTACTTATTCAAAATATAGCAATACCAGGAGTTAGGGCTTCAACCTATGGATTTTGGGGAACACAAACATTCAGTCCATAACAACATGAAAAAATCTCAACCATCCAGAAACACATCTTGGGGTTTCCTTTATATTTTTTATAACATTTCTTAATCTTTCACTGGGTGTCAAGCTCTTCATTATACATTTAATTTTTATAGCTTTCAAGAACATTTTTGTTCCACTGTGGCAGGAACACACTTAAACACCTGAGATGCATCCATGAATGAAATAGAAAATACTTATGCTCTTGAAAAGCTTGCATTCTCATGGGGGTAATCAGACAAAATAAAATAAAACAAAAAATAAGACTGATAATAATAATAATATATATATATATATATTAAATTTGGAAATTATAAATTTATTTTAAAAGAGAGTAGGTTATTTTGGATCCAGAGTGATGAAAAAGGGAGGTAAGTAATAATATCAAATAAAATAATACAAATAGAACTCATGGAACAAGTGAGAGATGAGAAAACACTAGAAGATAAGAGAGTTGGCCAAGCAAAGGCATGGAAGAACAGATTAGAAGCAGCAAATGGTGCAAAGGCAAAGGCTTGAAGATGGGAGTACGGTGGATGTGTTTGAGGATCAGCAGTGAGGCCAAAAATCAACTCTGGTCTTTCTAACCCAAGAATCAAACCTTTTAATCACTGTCACGTAAATCTCTAGGTATTAATGTGTCACTGTAAATCTCTATGTATAAAAGAGGAGAACTAATACTTATTGAGTACTTGCTATGTGTCAGGTACAGTGCTAGGTGTTTTACATATACTTTTTTGCTTAATTGTCACAAAAAAATTACTGAAGAAGCCTAGGGAAAGTTTGTGTTATATGGTCCCACAGGGAAAAAAAGGATACAAGTCAGTGAGATGTCATCAGTATATGTAGCCTTGCTAGAGTTCATTTTATGTTCATTCTGCCCTTCATAGAGGTAGAGGGAAAGGCAGTTATGGATTTAATTGAAGAACACTGACCGGATTGCAGCCCTGTCTCCTGAAATTCCACATTCCACTCTTCCACTAGATTAAGCCATCATTAAGACAAAATGAATATGTTTCTAGTTTTATATGAACAACAACAACAAAAAGATTCCAAGTATTATCTCAATTTCAATTTAAACCCTCTGAGTAAGGACCAGTAAAGACCATGAAAAATGGGAGATTTTTAATCACTGTTATAATCCTAATTGTTTTTAAAACCCAAATCCCCTTGAAAGGGTAATTCATCTAATCATTATCAGCCATTATCAACACATGAAAGTAACATTTTGGTTCAATCACTTTCAGAAAATGAAAGAAAACTACACAAGGAAAAGCAAAAGAAGGTCCCCAGAATGTGGACACCACATGGGAAGCAAAGAATGGAAGATACACCAAAAAGAAATAGGATCTTGAAAGAGAGAATAAAATGGGGCTGAAAGGAACTGTACTCATTTTGTTGAGGCACCTGGCTCCAGAGGGTTTTTAAAACTAGTTTATGCCCTTTCTGGACTCAAGGTGGGAAAGATTTACATTATATATAACTATGAGTGTCCATTATCTCAGAATAAAGTTCAATGCCATGATTGTGTTTATATGACCCTAAATGATCTGTCCCCTTATCCTCGCTCCATACTTTCTCTCATGTTAGGCATTTACAAAGATTTGTCCTCTGCCATCAATGCTCTTTCCTTTCCTGCTCTGCTCTACTATCTCCTAACAGAAATCTTTCTAAATCTGCAATAGGACTTATAACACTAAAACACAATTACTCATTAGCTAGATTGTCACCCAAATTAGACTCTGAGCAACTTAAAGAAGAACGAAGAGTGCCTTGCTCATTCTTGAATTCCCAATGCTTAGCACTTTCCCTGATACTAATAGACTTTCAGGTAATGAAGTGATTGAGTATACACACACACACACACACACACACACACACACACACAATTATATACAGAAATACAGATATACATAGCCCTTTGTGATATTTTTTCTTTCACTCAGAAAGTAGAGTTTCCTCAAATGAGAATTCAGACCCAGTCATACCATCTTGAGCTTTAGAAAGCACAATTTAACCCTCCAGTCTCTTGAAGAGCTGCGTGCATCCTTGCTAACCCAGAGAGCCACCAGTGGTTGACTGGGTACAACATAACATTTCTCAGCTGCATGTCTCAGGTCATAAGCATTAGCCATCTATGCTCATAACTATTCATAAAATATTAACAAACTTTATATTGCATCTAAAATTTAGAATAAAGAAACTGAGACTTAAAACATTGAGTAAGTCAAACCAGGTGACAATTGATTAACAAGAGTGGAAACTTACACTAGGGAATTTTGATTCCCAATTCTTTCCACTGTGTCATTGGACCTAGTAAAGGGGAAAAATAAATTAAACAAAAACAAAAATTCAAGGTGACAGATTTATTGAACTCTATCAAAGAGTAAAGAAAAGAAGTAGGCAAGTTGTTATTCTTCTTTGGCTATCTTTTGGCTTCTTTGGTAAATATAAGTTAGACATTTGCTTCATGATATGAACCAGCTCATTATAAATCTCAAGATTTTATACCTGTTGATTTCAGTCTGTTCTTGCTTATTCAGAAGAATAAGAGGAAGGTCAGGTATCTATTGTATTGGTTTTCCAGAGTGTCTGTAAAGAAGACTCAAATGCAAATGAATCTCTCCACTCTGCTAGCTATTTTCCTGACCCCAAAAGAGAAAAAACTCATTAGATCTTTTGCAATCATATTTCATTTGCTTTGCACATTCAAAATTATACCCTTTGCTATTTTTTAAATAAACATATGGTATAAATATCTTCATAGCAATAAATATGGAAATAAGGCTCATCTTCTTGATATGATGAATTTAAAGATGAAGTTAAAGATATGAAAACAAATGTGAAAATAATACTACTAGCAATGCACTTGCCATAAATGTTAGTAACATAATTATCTCCAAAAATTCAATAAGTTCCTAATATATTTTTACTCATAGACAAGTTAAAATAACTTGAATCTTCTAGGGCTTGGTTAGAAATACACTAAATAAGGTAACCATTTTTTTATATTAAAATAATAAAACCTAAATTAATTGAATAGAATCAATAGGGTGTGAGCTGGGTAAATATCATGAGTTTTTCATACTGAAAAATGATTCAAAGGAATCTCTTACTCTAAATATTATGAATGATTTTATATATATATATATATATATATATATATATATATATATATATATATATGCTTTTATTGTTTTAAATAGTATTTGTTAAATACAGATTAATACTCATTGGACTTACAATTTTTTTAAATTTATTTATTTTAATTAGTTTCAAGTATACAGTACTTTGGTTATGCATCTATATAGTTCATAAAATGATCTCCTCAATTGCTCCCTCCCTCCCCCGGCCCTCCACTAGCCAACATATCGATGCTAACAGCATTCCCTGTGCTATGCTCTCTATCCCTGTGACCACCCATTAGCTATGAATATGTACTTTCTTAACCCTTTACCCCATTTTCCCAGCCCCTCAAGCCTCCCTCCTATGTGTCCATCACCAAATTGTCCACTATATTTGTGAGTCTGTTTTTGATTAGTTTGTTCTTTTTATTCCTTAGATTCTGCATATAAGTGAAATCATATAGTGTTTATCTTTCTCTGTCTGACTTAAATATCTTCTAGGTCCATCAAAGCAATATCTTTTTTCATCCCCTTCCTTTTCATCTGTAGAGGTCTTGTTTTCTTATCCGTTCAGCCACTCTTTCTTTTGGTTGGCGTACTTCTTTTCCATTTAAGGTACTTATTGATAGAAATGCAGCTGTTACCATTCTTGTTTTGTTTTGTTTTGTTTTGTTTTGTTTAGAGAACCCTTGGTTGACCTCACAGATTGCAAGGACTTTGTCAGCTTTCAATCCTTTATATTTTTATTTTTTATGCCTACCTGGTCTTCCTAGGTTGTTTCCCATCCAAGTACTAACCAGGCCCGACTCTGCTTAGCTTCTGAGACCAGACAGGATTGGGCTTGTTCAGGGTGGCATAACCATGGACACCATTCTTTATTCCTATTTTTGATACATGGTTTTTCTTCTTAAAGAAGTCCCTCCAACATTTTCTGTAATACTGGCTTCGTGTTGATAAATTCCTTTAGCTTATTTTTGTCTGGGAAACTCTTTATCTGTCCTTCAACTCTAAATGATAACTTTGCTGGATAAATTATTCTTTGTTGTAGATCCTGAGTCTTTATTCTATCAAATATTTTTTGCGAAGCCCTTCTGTCCTGCATGGCATCTTTTGAGAAATCAGCTGCCAGTCTTATGGGTGTCCCCTTATAAGTAACTATTTATTTTTCTCTTGCTGCTTTTAATATTTTTTCTTTGTATTTAACCTTTGGCATTTTAATTATGATGTGTCTTGGTGTGAGCCTCTTTAGATCCCTGGCTTTTGAGATTCTCTGAGCTTCCTGGGGTTTTATGTTCATTTCTTTCACCAGGTTAAGGAAATTCTCCATCATTATTTCTTCAAATAGCTGTTAAAACTTGATTTTCTTAAGTTACACCAATCAGAGGATATTTAGACCCTTAATACTGTCCCATATGGTCCTTAAATTATTTTTATAGTCTTGGCATCTTATCTTTTGCCATTCTGTTTGTGTGTCCTTGCCTTTCCTGTCCTTGAGATAGGGCATTTGATCCTTTTTTTAATTCACTTTGTTTATTCCTTTGTTTATTCCATTTAATGTACTGCTAATCTTAGATAATGTGTTCTTCATTTCAGACTGGTTCCCTTTTATGATTTCCATTTTTATTTTCATATTTTTATCTCTTTGTTGGAGTTCTCTACACTTCCCAAGAGTTCATTGAGCATCTTTATAACCAGTGTTTTGAACTCTGCATCTGTTAGATTACTTGACTCTTTTATATTTGGATCTCTGTTCTGTTTTCTCATATGGTTTCTGCTTCTTTGTCTTCCCATTTTGGCTGCCTTTCCATGTCTGTTTCTATGTACTAAGCAAAGCTCCTGTCTCCCGATCTTATTAGTGTGGATTTGTGAAGTAGGTGTCCAGTGGCAAAGTCCTGAGAGGTGTTTTGATGCAGGCCATATTTATCCCAAGCCTCTACCCCACTGGGGTAGGATTTGTTAAGATTCAGCAAGCAATTCACAGGTGCTGTGCTTATAGTTGCCTCAAAAGGCCACACCAGAAACCGAGGCCACCTGCCTCTAGTGTGAATCTAGGCGCTGCTCAGCAAAGAGCTCCTGACTCGCTGAGGATATATCTGGCTTCAGGGAATCCTCTGGGCAGAGTAACCTCTGTTATCCAGTTTGATGATGTCATGGCTATAGTGGCACTGTGTCCAGCGCACTGGTATGGGGGAAGGCTTACAAGGGTACAATGGATACTGCTGGCACTTCTGTACGGAGCAAGTCTCCCCTCAGCCCTCACTCCAACAATGTTTCCCTGTAAGTTTCTGCTGCCTCCTGGGTGCAGCCCAACGGCACTGGTGCTCAGAACGAGCTGGTCGGTCACCATAAAAATCTGCTGGTGGATGCAGCCCCTTTAAGAGGCATCTGCTGGGGCCACTGCCACAGCCACCATCTTACTCAGCCACTCAGGACTGGGCAGTCCCGTGTCCTCACCCCATCCTACTTTCTGATGTTGCAGGGTGATTTCTTGTTCATTGAGATCCCAGGTGATTTTTTCTTGCTGCTGCTCCTTGTTTCCATCACAACCTTGATTTGGTCACCAGAGGGATGAACAGAGCCTCTGTCATCTACACCATTTCTTTTTCCTCCTCCAGACTTATAACTTTTTAACCTTTACCTGATAGCCTTAGTTACCAACAATAACTTAATAAAATCACCTATTATCATTCTCGGTATAGTTTACTTGTTCAAATTAAAATCAAATATATCATTTTAGAATTAAAGCAGATAATATAAATGATGTTCAATATTTAATTGTGTACTTGTTACATACTGGGAAAGGTTCTAAGTATTATAAGTAATGATGGTGGCCATCATCAATAACATACATAGCACTCACATGACAGTTCCTTTTCCAAGTTCCTTCTATATTAACAGTTTAATATATAATCATCACAATAATATTGATATAGGAACACTATGATTATCCCTATTTGATGAAAGAGGACATCAAGTTTTACAAAAGTTGCATAACTTAATCAAGATTATATAAACCTACGCTTCATCAATTCCACATTTAATTTTATAGTTAAAGTTCTCAACAACTTCTCATGCTGCCACAAAGCAGCACCTCCATAACCAGACTGTTAATTTGCTTACAAATATCATTCTGTTTCCTTAATCATTTAGTGGACTTAAATATATATTTTCTACAATATAGAACTGAGGTACTCCTAATAAAATTTACTCTTTAAAAAATATCTTTCATTAACTTTTATTTTTTCTTTTATTTTTTATTATTTTTATTAAGTTTATTGGGGTAACATTGGTTAATACAATTATATAATTTTCAGGTGTACATTATAATTTAACATCTGTATATTCTATTGTGTTTACCACCCAGAGTTCAGTTGCCTTCAGCCATCATATACTTGATTCCTTTTACTCATTTCACCCTACCCCCGTATATTTGACCCCCTTTAACCATCTACCTGTCCCCTCTCCCACACCTTACCCTCTGGTAACCACTGGTCTACAGTTTATGTCCATGAGTCTCTGTTTGTTTCTCCTATTCATTTGTTGCTTTTAGTTTTATATCCCACATGTAAGTGATATCATGTCATTTTCAACTTTTTCTGTCTGGCTTATTTCGCTTAGTATGATTATCTTGAGTTCCATTTATGTGGTCGCAAATGGCAGTATCTCCTCTATTTTTATGGCTGAGTAATATTCCAGTGTATATATGTACTACAGTTCTTTAGCCAATCATCTATTGTAGGACATTTTGGTTGCTCCATGTTCTGGCCACAGTGAATAATGCTGCTATGAACATCAGTGTGCAAATATCTTTTTGGATATGGATTTTTAAGCCTTTGGGGTAAATACCCAGTAGAGGGTTTGCTGGATCATATGGTAGATCAATTCTTAGTTTTTTGAGGACCCTCCATACTGTTTTCCATAGTGGCTGTACCAATTTGCGGTCCCACCAGTAGTATATAAAGGTTCCTTTTTCTCCATATCCTCTCCAACTCTTGTTACTTGTCCTGTTGATAATAGCTGTTCTAACCAGTGTGAGATGATATCTCATTGTGATTTTGATTTGCATTTCCCTAATAGTTAGCGACATTGAACACCTTTTCAATATTTGTTAGCCATTTGTAAGTCCTCTATGGCTAAGTGTCTATTTAGGTCCTCTGGCCATTTTTTTTTTATTAGATCATTTGTTTTTTTATTATTAAGTTATATGAGTTCTTTGTATATTTTGAATATTAGTCCCTCTTCAGGGGTGTTGCTAGCAAACATATTTTCCCATTCGAATGGTTGCCTCTTTACCTTGTTTATGGCTTCTTTTGCTGAGCAGAAGCTTTTTAGTTTGATGTAGTCCCATTCATTTATTTTAGCTTTTACTTCCCTTGTTTTGAGGTCAAATTCATAAAATCTTCTTTAAGCCCAAGGTTCCTGAGTTTTGTTCCTATGTTTTCTTCTATGAATTTTATTGTTTAAGGTCTTATATTCAGGTCCTTAATCCATTTTGACTTAATTTTGGTGTGTGGTGATAGACAACAGTATGATTTCATTCTTTTGCAGATGGCTTTCCAGTTTTTCCAGCACCCTTTATTGAAAAGGCTTTCCTTTCTCCACTATATCTTTTTGGCTTCTTTGTTGAAATAATTTGCCCATATAAATATGAGTTTACTTCCAGACTCTCAATTCTGTTCCACTTATCCAGGTGTCTGTTTTGCTGCAAATACTATGCTGTTTTGATTACCGTCGCTTTGTAGTATAATTTGAAGCCAGGCAGAGGGCTAACTCCAGTCTTGTTCTTTTTTCTCAGGATGGCTTGGGCAGTTCGGGGTCTTTTGATGATTTCTTGTTCTATTTCTTTAAAAAATGCCAATGGGATTTTGATGAGGACTGTATTAAATCTGTGTAATACTTTAGGTAATATGGTCATTTTAACTATTTGATTCTTCCGATCCAAAAACACGGAATATCTTTCCATTTCTTTGTCTTCTTTGATTTATTTTAATAGTGTCTTGTAGTTTTCATTATATAGGTCCTTCATATGTTTCATTAAATTTATTCCTAGGTATTTTATTATTTTCGTTGTAATTGCAAAAGGAATTATTTCTTTCACTTCTTTTTCTGACGCTTCCTTATTAGAGTATAGGAACGCTATGAATTTTTGAACGTTGATTTTGTATCCAGAGACTTGACTTTATTTGCTTATTGTATCTAGTATTGTTCTTGTGAAATCTTTAGGGTTTTTTATAGAGAGAATCATGTCATCCTCAAATGGTGACAGTTTGACTTCTTTGTTTCCTATTTGGATGCCTTTTATATCTTTCTCTTGTCTGATTGCACTTGCTAGGATCTCCAGTGTTATATTGAATAACAGTGACAATAGTGGACAGCTTTGCTTTGTTCCTGATCTTAGAGTGAAGGTTTTTAGTTTTTTGCCATTAAGTATAATGTTAGCTAAAGTTTTGTCATATATGGCCTCTATTATGTTAAGGTATTTTCCTTCTATACCAATTTTCTTAAGTGTTTTGATCATAAATAGATGCTGTATCTTGTCAAAGGCTTTTTCTGCATCTATTGATATATCATATGATTCTTATTTTTTAATTTGTTTATGTAGTGTATCACATTCATCTATTTGCATATGTTGAACCATTCATGTGCCTCCGGGATGAAGCCCATTTGATCTTGGTGTATATTCTTTTTAATATGTTATTGTATTCGATTCACTAGTATCTTATTTAGGATTTTTTCATCTATGTTCATGAAAGATATAGGTCTGTAGTTTTTTTTGTGTGTGTTATCTTTACCAAGTTCTGGTACCAGGATGATAGTGGCCTTATAAAATGAGGTGAGAAGTATTGCCTCCTCTTTGATTTTTTAAGAGTTTGTGGAAAATAGGTATTAAATCTTTGAATGTTTGGTAGAATTCACTGGTAAAGCCATCTGATTCTGAACTTTTCCTTTTTGGTAGGTTTTTAATGATTGTTTCCATTTCTATACTGCTGATTGGTCTATTTAGATTTTCCAGTTCTTCTTGATTCAGTCTTGGAGGTTATATTTTTCTAAGTACTGGTACATTTCTTCTAAGTTATTAAATTTGGTGTACTATACTTTTCATAGTATTCTTGTATGATCCTTTGTATTTCTGCAATATCAGTCATAATTTCCCCTCCTTCATCCCTGATTTTGTTTATTTGTCTCCTTTCTCTTTTTTTGTTAGTGAGTCGAGCCAGGGGCTTGTCAATTTTATTAACTTTCTCAAAGAACTAGCTCTTTTTTGCATTTATTTTTTTATTGTTTTGTTGTTTTCAATTTCATTTATTTCTGTTCTAATTTTAATGATTTTTTTTTCTGCTGACTTTAGATTTCATTTGTTCTTCCTTTTCTAATTTTTTAAGATGAAGCATTAGGTTGTTTATTTGGGCTCATTCTTAGATTTTGAGATAGTCCTGTAATGATAAGAACTTTCCCCTTATGATTGTTTTTGCTATGTTCCAAAAGTTTTGATATATTATACTCTCATTGTCATTCATTTTTATGTTTCTCTTAATCTTTGTTTTTATTTTTTCTCTGACCTAGGTATTCTTCAGTAGCACATTGTTTATCTCCATATATTTGTGTTTCTTCCTGATTTTTTTTCTGCAGTTGATCTCTAGTTTCAAAGCATTATGATCAGAGATTATGGCTGGTATGATTTCAATGCTCTTCTATTTGTTGAGGCTATTTCTCTGTCCCAGTATGTGGTCGATTCTTGAGAATGTTCCATGTGCACTAGAGAAGAATGTATAAGCAGCTGTTTGGGGATGGAGCTCTATAAAAATCAATTATGTCCAGTTGGTCTAATGTGTCATTTAAGGATGTTATTTTCTTATTGATTTTCTTTTGGATGATCTGTCCACATCTAACAGTAGAGTATTTAGGTCCCCTACTATGACAGTGTTTTGGTCTGTTTCTCCCTTTAGTTCTTTAGTAATTGCTTTATATATTTTGGGGCTCCCTGATTGGGAGCATAGATATTAATAAGTATGATGTCTTCTTGGTGAATCATTCCCTTTATTATTATAAAGTGTCCCTCAGTATCATTCTTTAAATTTTTTATTTTGAAGTCTATTTCATCTGATATTAGTACCACTACTTCCACTTTTCTCTGAATGCCATTTTCTTGAAATATCATTTTCCACCCTTTCAGTTTGAGTCTATATTTGTCTTTGGAGCTGAGATGTGTCTCCTGGAGGCAGCATATGGTTGAGTTTTGTTTTATGATCCATTCTGCAACTCTCTGCCTTTTTATTGGTGAGTTCAGTCCATTTATATTTAAGGTGATTATTGAAATATGAGGTCTTCCCATAGCCATTTTATCTTTTGCTTTCTGGTAGCTCAGTGTTTCCATTGCTTCCTTGTCTTTGTGTTTCTGTTTTCTTTATTTTGGTTGGCTTTTGTGAGTTTCCCCACTGGTTCTTCTTATTTTATGTTATATACTTTGTTTCTGAATCCTTTGTATGTCATTACTATTATGAATATGTAAAGGATAGTTAAATATATTTTTTTCATCCATTTTCTCCAGCACTAGCCTTATCTCCATTCCCCTTTACAATTTGGATCTTTGAATCCATTTTTCGGTCACTGTTGTATCAGTTTGTTCCTATGTTTGCTGAATGTTCATTACTATCTTGTTATATAACAATTCACTTATTTTTTTTAAGCTTATAATGCCCTGTTCTTAGTAAGGGTTGCACTCCTCTGCTTCTATCTGCCCTGCCTGCTAGTCACCTTACTCTTAGCTATGTATTTTTTTGTCATTTTGTTTTAGGTGAGTTGACCCCTTTTGGTATTACCTGTAATGCAGGACTTATAGTGTAGAATTCCTTCAATTTTTGTATTTTTGGAAAGGTCTTAATTTCTCCTACATATCTAAAAGAGAGCATAGCTGGATACATTTTTCTAGGCTAGTATTTTCCTTTACTTAATAGTTTAAATATTTGATCTCACTCCTTTCTGGCTTGTAAGGTTTGTGCTGAGTATTATGAGGATAATCTAATGGGGTTTTCTTTATAAGTTACCATTTTCTTTTTTTCTGGCTGCCCTGTGAATTCTGTCTTTGTCGTTGATTTTTGATAATTTTAATACTATGTGTCTTTGTGAAGGCCTTCTTGGATTAAGATAATTGGGTGTTCTGTTGACTTCTTGAATTCCAAGCTCTAGC
Source organism: Macroglossus sobrinus (assembly GCA_004027375.1). Taxonomy (NCBI): domain Eukaryota; kingdom Metazoa; phylum Chordata; class Mammalia; order Chiroptera; family Pteropodidae; genus Macroglossus; species Macroglossus sobrinus. The sequence continues at coordinate 744,312 of PVKZ01000329.1, read as the reverse complement.
TCCTTCCCTAGATTTTGGATAGTCTCATTAACTATTTATCTGAAAATGCTTTCTAATCCATGTTCCTTTTCCTCACATTCGATAATGCCCATTATTCTTATGTTTCTTCTCCTGATGGTATCAGCTAATTCTTAAATTTCTCTTTCATTATTTTTCATTCTTCAGTTTTTCTCTTCTTCCTTCTGATTTATTTCTAGATTTCTGTCTTCAATATCATGAATCCTTTTCTCCATTTGGTCAACTCTATTTCTCAAGATTGTTATTTCACTTTTCAATTCTTGTAGTGTGTTCTTCATCTCCAGAAGTTCTATAGGTTTTTTTGAGAGATTTAGTCTACTTGCTCTGCTCATTTAGTTATTTTTTTCAGTTCTTGAAATTGTTTATATGACTCATTTTGGAATTCACTGAGTTTTTTTCAGAAGTACCATCTTGAATTCTCTGTCATTTAAGTCGTATGTTTCTATGTCTGTAAGCTTATTTTCTGGAGATTTTTTCTCTTTCTTTCTGAGATGCTTTGTCACCTTGGTTTCCATGGGCTTTAATGAAAATGTATTCTGCTTTTATTCCAGAAAGATTTATTATATGAAGGTCTCTCTTTAGTCTCCTGCAAAGAAAGCGCTTTTCTTTTGGTTTTCAGTATGTGGTGTCTAAGCCTCTTGAATCCCTGCTTTATGTAAAGGCTTAAAAATGCCTTTTTATTTTCTGACAGATATTTAAACATGCTTGCTACCCTCAGTTTCAGTCCTTGTCAGTGTTAGCAACAGTTTCGATAGTGTTTGCACAGATTCTCCTGGGGATCTGAGGTATTCAGTCTTAGAGGGTAGTGGGTGGGGCCATCTGGGTTGGGAGTTAGGGACTGCGACTCAGCCTTGGATTTGCATCCACAGCTGGTAGAAATCAGCTGTTATTTTTCTGCCATCCTGCTTCTCTGCCTTCTGCCCTGATGACTAGGCCCTGCCACCAGCCAGCCGCGTGAAGTTCACAGCTTTCCCAGGCAGGGCTATTAAAGGATCTCACTGCTCCTTCTCCACTTCCCGTCCTCCTACAGGATGCTCTGGCAGCTGCAAGAAGCAGCTTCTTTGTTACTTCCAGTCCACCACCCAACACCCAGGGTTCTAATCTGTGGTAGCTCTTATGTGCAGATCCCATGCTCAGACTTGCTTGTGTGCAGTTTGGGTGGTTTTTGTTGTGTTTTTGATGTTCAGCTATTGTTGTTTCAAAGGGAGAGATCTGGGGATGTCTCTCACTCCACCATGTTTCTCTGTTCATTAACTTTCAAAAGACTACCTTATCAACATGAAGTATAATGAGTAGCCAGCTTAAGAAAATGGTACTAGCATTATTAGCTCTCTGCATACCCTTTGAAAGTGATACAGGATATAGTAACCTAGGGAGTTTCAAATGTGTTGAAACCAAGCATTGTTTACAGACTACACTGACCATTATTTCTCAAAACACAATTCACATTATTCACTTTGGTCAATAAAAGCAGATACAGTTTGGTCTCTGTCCATGTGTGAGAGTACCTCTGTGCATCTTTATAGTGACATCCTATTTCCTATTTCATCTTCAAAATTCATTTCTCTCAGAGTCCTAAACATTCAAGGCCATCAGTCTTTTAAAGAATATAGGAGGTCACTGAACCCATCTGAATAATGAAATTTAGGACTGAATTTAGCTTTCCTCTTTTATTGGTCATCACTGATAAAACTTGATTGCTTAATATTTTTCCTGGACATTCAGGTACTGAAGGCCATCTTCCAAATTCAGTGATTAAATGTGTCTTAAAATACCAGGAAGATGACTTCTCAGTTTGGTGCTTTTCATCATAGAGATGTGGCTAAAACTGAGCTGTCCTTCAAAAAATGTGAACTTTCACTTATATAAATTTTTATGTGAATGCCAGCTGAAAAAATTAAGCTAGTTATGTTGCAGCTCATCCATATTTTATAGTTTAATTTATTTATCTATTCAATTAATGTGTACAGTTAATGGACCTATATAGAAGTGGTCTTGCATGAAAGCAATCAGGATATTGTGTAACATGTAAGAACGGCACTAGTTTGTTTGTTTGTTTTTGCTCTCACTCCTTGTATATAAAAAAAAATACAGGGAAAGCTGTACAATCCTTTAGCCAAGAGGCCTGCAATTGGAGAAGTGATAGAAATGCTGAGCAAGCATCCTTCAAGCTACCTCTGATGGAGATCTGAACTGAAGGAAATATTCAGCGAGGACAGTGTTGCTTGTCTCTGCCAAATGACTTAATTCATCCCTAGCACCATCTACTGAATTGACTTTCCAAATGCCAAACCATGGCCCAGGAAGAGAAATTCATCTGACAGAGATATAGTATCACCTGAGATGTGAAAGAACTTGCCCCAGATCAAAAGTAATTATTTCTGATATCTTCATGGCATCTTTGATTTGCCACAGCAACTGCATTTGTGTCAAGCCTAGTTAATTAAAAAGACTATAATCAAATTCCACAGTACTGAAAATATGCGCAGCCTCACCTGCCTTCACTCACTCACAAATACACATGCACTTTTGCTCCAGAAATGCTGAACCACTAATAGTTCCTGTAATAAACTATTCTAGTTTACACCTCTGGGTTGTGCATAATTTTACCTCCACTGAGATTACCGATCTTTACTGTGCTTACTTTGCAAATTATTATTCATCCTTCAACACTTACTTTAGACATCATTTTCCAACTTCTAATCAGCTTTGGAGACAGCTGCTTTGGCTGATTCACAAGTCTGCCCCTTACTGGCTGTACAAGCATGGGCAAGTTTTGTAGCTTTACTTTACTTTAATTTCCTCCTCTCAAAAAATGGGATAATAACAGTGCTTATATCATAGGACCATTATAAAGATTAAATTATAGAATCAATGCAATTCATTGAGCACAGTACCTGGCCCACAGTAAGTACTAAATAAATATTATAATTTCAAAGTGTTTATTTTATCATTGCACTGACCATATTGATTGCAATTAAATTATAATACTCGATTAACCTAAGAGCTTCTTAAGAGCATGGACTGAAATTTATTCAGTTTGTCTTTAGCCCCACATAGTACCAGAAGAGCAATACATTTATGTTTAATTGAATTGCATCTACTTGAGGCCGGCTGATGCTAGCATAATAATAACAAAAGCTAAGGTTTTTGAGCACTTACTTTGTACCAGGCATTGATATGGAGCTTTATGTGTATTAGTTCCTTCCATTCTATAATCCTTTAAACTAGGTACTATTATCTCCATCTCAGAGATTAGAAAACTGAGGTGGAAAGAAGTTAATGCTTTTACCAAGATCACACATTAGAGCCAGAATTTGAAGCAAGGGAATTTGACTCCAGAGATTTTACTCTTAACAGCTACACTTTAGAGATTTTCTGCTCACAAAATTCATATAATAGTGTCTGTGTGGTATGTGTAATAAATTGTCGTCAATTTATTTCAGATAATAAGCTCGCGATGATACCTAGATTTACATCAAAAATGTATATTTATGTTAATCTGAATTCTTTTCATTTGTCATTTGTAGAGGCACCAGTCAAATTGACTTAAGCAAAACAAGAAATTCAGTGGCTTCCTAATTGAAAAGTCCAAATATCAAGTTAATTTAAATTATACCTGGACTCAGGCTATCAAGCAGAGCTTAAGACTTTGTCTCTTTGTCACCATCTCTTGGCTGTGATTTCCTGTGTTGTCTTTATTCTCAAGCAGGACCACTCTATGTGGGAGCCCTAGACGCTTCAGATTTATAACTCATCAACTTAGCAGTCTTTTGGGAGAGAGAGATTTTTTCCCCAAAAGAGCCAGTCAAAGTCCCAGAATTAATTCTTTGGCTAGTCTCATTCATATTTGAACCAATCACCAAGGCAAAGAGGTAGCAATATGCAAAGATGTTGGGACTAGGTCACATGAGCACATAAATTGAAAGGAGGGTGCTTCCCAAAAAGTAAACCCAAAAATCACCATCAGCAGGAAAAAGCAGAATTATTGCTGGGGAGGCCAAATAACAGATGAGAACAACACTGGTTTCTAATTAATTTTTATTTGGCCATAAAGCCTGCTTCTTGGAACTTACATGGCAACAAGTTTAGCAGTGGATATCAATAATAAGACTAAATTTAATTTTAAATGTCAATTCTTCTTCCACTCCCTAATAATAAGTTGATGCATTTGTCTATATTTTTCACAAAATGGAGCTTTTGGTCTGAACCACAGTTGTAGGAAGGGGCTCATTAGAAGATGACTGATGATTACCTCATTGTTTTATGTCAGCTGCTTTGCAGAGCATGACAAGTTTCAGAAGTGAGTTGATATTAAGATGTGTGTTTATCACGGACTTAGATAATATTTATGATTTACCTTTCTGAATCAAGGGGAGACATTATTCATGAAAAGTTGCATAATGAGATTCATAACTGAAAGGAAGTAATTTTGGTATATTTCTTTTTGTAGAAAGGGCTCTTATAACCCAACAAAATTCTATCATACAAAGCAGTATGCCTTTACTCAGAATTTCATTTTAATCATGCTGCATTGGTGATCGTTTTTTCTTTGATAAAAGTTGTCATCTCAGAAAGTAAAATGAAATGGTTTTTCAACTTGGTTCTTGAGCTAAAGTCAACTTAAAAACTCAGAATATAAAAAAAAAATTTCTTCAGGTCTGTCTTCTTCCTAAATATTATCAATTCAAAAAGATTTTCACATTCTTATCTAATGGCTCATTCTCAGGTACAGATAGATTTAGGCCCTCTAGATGTAAGACAGAAAATACTATTAAATCAAAAGTAAATAAACATTAAAAGCCTTTTCTTTCATTGCTATTTTTCCCTTTTATTTTTTTGATGGCTAATTTCCAGTTCTCTCCCAATTTTTTTTCTTGTGCTATGGCAAGGCTCAGAAAATATTTCACCACAAGAGCAATTCTGTATTCTCTTCTTTTCTTGCCCAAATAGTACAAGACATCAAAATAAATCTTAATAGTTAAGTAAAATTGATTTAGTTTCTCTAAACCATAACAGTTAGTATTACTCCATTGTGAGCATATCTGGATTGTAATTAAGAGAACTCAACAATCCCACTGACACTAGGTGCTCCAGGAAATGCAGTGACTTTGTGGAGCTGGAGCCTAGTTTACCCTTAGTTACATGACTGTGGTTGAGAGCCTCAGATGGGATAGTTACTCTCTGCTCCATGTGACCTTTTATTATGGTCAGTTTGGGGTTCCAAAAAAGCAGCAAGCCCCAGGCATATGTTTGCCAATACTCAATTGCTCAAATGAATCACATGGCCAAACCTGGATACAAGAGTTGATGAAACAGACTCTACTTCTTTATAAGAAAAATAGCCAAAGTCACATTGCAAAGAGGCTGAGGAAGAATTTGTGGCTATTTCTATAATCAGAAAATGGAAAATCAATATCACCTGGCATAAAGAGAAAGTAAATCACTATTGCTATTACAGTAAGCTTTTCAAAACACCACAAACCTCCTCATCTCCTTCATAGGTCATCAGTCCTCAGATTGGAAAGTACTGTTCTAGGTCTTTAGGTTTTGCTGTTGAAGTTTTGGAATGTGTTGCACCCTGCTTCCAAATTAAATAAACTTACAGCTTTTCAATTCAGCCAGAAAAGTAGGTGACATGTAGCTCAAGGCAGCAGAGCTATGATTCTGAACTTATTGCAAATAGATGTATCTGAAACATTGCTGCATTTATATTCTTGGTTTCCTTTGATTTTCTAGCTTTTTAAATGCCATCTTTGACATGAACAAAATAAATTTCAAAGTGCAAATATGTGTGCTTTCCCATGTATGCTGGCAGTTTCTAAAGTCTCATCTTAGTTTAAATGAAGTATTTGACATTATTGAAATTAAGTATTTAAAAATAGGACCTTATATTACTTCTCTTTTCTTCATCTACTTTGAAACTCATATGTGAAAGCTCTGGCATGGTTTTGTGTAGCTCTTACTGCCTATATTAAGTGATGCTAAGCATAGAGCAAATAGTCTATAAATATTTTCTGATAAGTAAAGCTAAACTCTTTTTAATCATCTAGACAACCACAAAAATAACCATGCTAGTTGTATTGCATTGCATAGGAGAAAATAAAAAAAGCAGTTGATTGTTATTGTCCACTTCTCAAGGTGTTAATAGGCAAAGGCATATACTAAACAGATATCAGGTGGTTCCTACCAAGTTATTGAAAAAAATCAATTATCAAATTATTTATGTTTTGTTTCAAAACACACATAATAAAATTAGATCCAAGAATTCTGTATGATCAAGATTTACACATTTCATCCTCACATGAAAGTCAGTATGTTTTCTGAGGTTCAGTTATTATAATAAACCTGAGGGCATCAAAGCCTCCCCAGAGACTACATGAGCATAATGAATTTAGAGCATGTTGTTATCTTATAAACATCTGTGAGAAGGGCATATAAAGCACTGAGAGCCACAGGTTTTCACCCAAGCCTTAGCCCTCCCAAGATTGCCATGTTCTCAGTTGTAATTCACTCAACCACCCATGACATCCTAATAAAATAAGAGGAACAATGTGTCTTGTTCAATTCCCCCAGGATTTTGCTTCTAAGGCAATAGGTGAGTTGAGGGTTAGAGATACTTCTCTCCTACTTGCTATCAATTTTTATAGATCTGAAGCTGCCTGAGAGGATTCACATACCCTGTTCTTTCTCCTTTGTTTAAAGTCTCCATCAGTGCCAAGAGCATCTCACTGGGAGTCTGAACTTTCTTTTAATCAAATCCATTTAGAAAATGACTCAGAATTTATTGAATAAAGTAGAGAAAAATTGATACCTTTTCATTAGACTGACAAAGTCTTTTTCACTGCTGGCATCTGAGATGTGTTTTCCATTTAAATTTTATTTATATCAATCTTCTCTAGTGGGAGTGAGATTAAAATGAAAGACTTTACAATCAGTATACAACTTTTCTATTACTGCCAAGATTGAAAGCACTAGTTTTGCAAAAGAACTTGATGCCAAGAATTTTCTGGGAATAATTTAATTTGGGATCAGGTGTAAAGAGAGATCAACCAAAAGTAATGTTTTATTATATCAATAACTATAATAATGATTATATATGAAAAGAGGAAAGTGTACTTAACTGACATTATTTGATTATGGTAAATCTGTGGCAATTCTAGAAAAACTATGTTACAGAATCTAATAATAACTTCATAAAGTACTTTCTCAAATTAGAAAAATACTTGTATACAATTTCTAAAGTTGTGAGAACACAGAGAGCTTAACACCAAAAGATATACAGATATATGTGTGGCTTTAAAGTTAATTATAAATGTTATTTTTTTACATCTGAACTTCCTTTTAATTTAAAATGAAGAGCCATTTTGGAGTTCTTCTCTATACCCACATTCAGGTTACCACCCCCCTTCCCATTGTGTTGCCATGGATATAAATGGATCAAATAGAAGTGATAACCACAGGAATATGGAATTCCAATGAGATAAACATAAATGCCTTTTTTATTCTGAAATAGCAAGATTCTCCACACTGTGTTGGCTAACCCTAAGAGATATTCCTACAGTAGATACATGCCATTCATTAGGGACCACCAAGAATACCTATTTATACTAAGACATTAAATATGGTGTTGCTTGTTTTTTTGTTTGTTTGTTTTGGCTTGGAGCCTTCACTCTTTATTCTCTCTTTATTCTGTGACAGCTCACTGGGTTGGATTTTTTTGAAAAAAAAATTATTCACGAAGAAATGGAAGTTTTATTGCTCTGTTAAGTCAACTCTATAGATAGTCGAGATAGAATATGAAGGCTGGTAGTAGCCTAGGTTCACTAGCTGGCTAAGCAACATGCTTCTGTATCCCCAAAAGACAAACAAATTTCATGCCTCACTAACGTCATTAAGAATTCAGTACTGGTGAAGCTATGCAGAGAAGTAGATACTTGTGGCAAATGGCAGTTAGAACAATTTTTCCAGAGGACAATTTGATGAGATATATATGACTCTTTAACTTAGAAATTCCACCCCTTAGAATTTATCTTGGGGAAATGCTTAAATACACTTGCAAAGAAATATGTGCAAGGGTGTTCATATAAACATTCTTTCTAATTACAAACCATCAATCACAAGAAAAAATAAAAGACAACTTAAATCTTTAGTGGTAGGAAAGTGGTTAAATAAATTAAGACACAGCTCTACTATGGGATATTATTCAAGTGTTAAAATAATGATACATTTAATTTACTTATAGACAAAGAAAAATGTTTATAATTCAGTAGTTAGATTTTAAATAATAGTATAAGATAGTGTGTATGGTATGATCTTACTTCTATCAAAAATTTTTATATTATAAGTTGTGTTAGTATATGCATTTATTCAACCATTTAAAAATAAATATTAATCACCTACTATGTGCCAGCGCTTTATAGCCACTTGAGAATAAAAAGTTTAAACCTTCATAAAACTCATAATGAAGTGAAGGAAAAACAAATATCCAGGTAAACTAAAAATGTGTGAAATCAGGTAGTAGTATGCAATATGAAGAAAATCAAAGCAGGGTATGAAAGTGGCAGGGTCACAGGTGTGGATTATTTTAGATAAGTTATCAAGAAAGATCACTCTGAAGAGGCACAGCTGAATTGAGGCCAGGTTAAGGTCAATTCTGGGAGAACACAGTTCTGAAAAGAGGGTGAACCAAATCAGAACAGAGATCTACAGGTTTGCAGAAGAGCTAGAGGGCTAGAGAGACTGGAACAAAATGAAGGTTAGGGTGGGGATGATAGAAAAGGTGATTGGAAAGATGGAAGGTGTCAAAAAACATAGATCTTTGAAGAATCTAATAAAGCATTTATAATTTATTCTATGTGATGGAAATCATTGGAGATTTTTAAGCAGAGGAATGATATAAAATTATTTGCATTTAAAGATCACTCTGGATGCATTGTCAAGAAAAAAATGAGAGAGGCCGGGAAAAACATACTCAAATCCAACAGTTCACTTCTGCCTAACGTGTTTGTACATTTTCCTTTTTTTACATGTACATTTTTAATTTTAAAATTTACATTCAATCAAATGCTCTCATTTAAAGATAACAGTTCAATGAATATAGACAAATGTATACACTCATCCTTTTTATTAATTTATTGGGGTGACATTGGTTAATAAAATTACATAGGTTTCAAGTGCACAATTCAGTAATATATTATCTGTATATTACATTGTGTGTTCACCACCCAAAGTCAAGTCTCTTTTTGATAATTATTTGTATGCTTTAAATTTTAGAAAAGAATACATATTACATTTAAAATTAGAGAAGAAAAACATAAAGGTTTCTGTGGTTGACAAAAATAAAAACATCAAAATGTTTACATCTCTACAAAATTACAAATTAATATCAGCTATAAATGTCAGGGTCACTCAAAATATTTTAAACATAGAATTTTAAATTTAGGAATATAGGAGATGTAAATTTTTTAATAAGCATTGTTCTTTGTTCTCCTTTTTAACCATATATTTAAAATGATGTACCTATACAAATGTAAAAAATATGCTGAATTTAATTTCAAAATAAAACCATCAATTTAGTAAAAACAAGACCAACATTCCAGTGTTTGACTTATGAGCAGATGTGAGGATAGACTTATTATGTGCAGCAGTCCCCCCTTTTCTATGGGGGGTATTTTCTAAGACCTCCAATGGATTCCTGAAACCACTAATAGTAACAACTCTTATATATACAAAAAAAACAAATAATAAAATATGACAATCATAGAAATCTACAGTTGACCCTTGAACAACATAAGTTTGAACTGCATAGGTCCACTAATTTGCCTTTTTCAATAAATACTGTAAATCTATTTTCTCTTCCTTATAATTTTCTTAATAATACTTTTTAGCTTACTTTATTATAAGAATATAGTTTATAATACTATAACATACAAAATATGTTGATCAACTATTTATGTTATTAGTAAGGCTTCCACTCAACAGTAAACTCTTAGTAGTTAAGTTTTGGGGGAGTCAAGTTACAATGTGGATTTTTAACTGAATTGACACCCCTCACCCCAGTGTTATTCAAAAGGTCAATTGTTATGTAATGTTATGTGAATATGGTTTCCTTCTCTCTCTCTCTCTCTCTCTCTCTCTCTCTCTCTCTCTCTCTCTCATCTCTATCTCTCTCTATCTCTCCCCATAATAAACAATCTGATAACCAGACAGCTACTAAGTAAGAGGCATGTAGTATATACAGCAAGGATATGCTGATTAAAGGGATGATTCGTGTTCTAGATAGGACAGAGCAGGACAGAGTGAGATTTTATCATGCTACTTAGAAAGGCCCACAATTTCAAACATATGAGTTTTTAATTTCTGAAATTTTTAATTTAATATTGTTGGACTGCATTTGACAGTGTGCAATTGAAATTGCAAAAAGCAAAAGCACTGATAAGGAGTTACAACTGTATTGAAAGCAGAGAATAAGCCAGGGTTCCAGCCATGGTATCCAGCTTAAAATGAGGAATATTATTATTGGTAGGAATTAGGAGCACTTCCCTGAGTTGGCAAAAAGTATCTGAAAATTATCTCTCCCAGAGCTGATAGCTTTTCTCAAAGAAGTAGGAACTATACCTCTGCCTTCTGATAAGACAGCTGGGAAGAGCCCATGACAAGTAGAAAATTTATCTTATGTTTTGTGTAGTATCTTCAAATTCATGTGAAGTTAGCCTTTTACTTTAATATATATACTTATTTGCTCTAATATGAAAATAATTGTGCTGATAACTTAGTTGTTAAATTACATCAAAGAGGACTTCTCTTACTGTTATCACCTTGACAATCTAAATTATATCTACCTTTTAATCTCCCTTATAGTACATTTTATCTTTTTTGTGTATAACAATTTGTCAGTATATATTATTGCATTACTAAATATACTGTGAATCTCCCATAAGAGATTGTATGCCACTTTAGAGTAGGAACTGTGTCTATTTTGAAAAGAGCATTGGAACAGCTGTTCCAACAACCTGTGCAATAAGGGAGGCTATAGAGCAGACCCCATCCTCTCATGGAGTTCCAGACATTGCTTTAAACTGCATGATGGGCTGCACAAAAATGAGCCTGGAAATTAGTCTTGATTGATGTACTCATAACCTACTTCTGGAAAATGAATGAAATGGAATGTTCAACCATTTAATTAATGCTCAGACTCTTATTAGTCATTAAAGTGAGCTGAGAGTTTGGCATAAAATGGAAGGACAATGGTTTACTTTCTAACTTTGTGAAGAATTGTCTTTTTAGAGTGATTTTATTCTTTAGAGTAGTAAAAATGACTATGTTGCTGGTGATGATAATAGCTAAGATTTATTGTACAGATACTCTGCTCAGATCTTCAGATGCATTTTTTTTTCTGTAATCCTCAAAAATCCTTTGATGTAGGCACTATTTTTTTCTTCTCATTTCTTTTTTATTTCATTTATTTATTTATAAATTGCAAACCTGTCTTGAGCTACTCTATGCCATTCAAAGACGAATGCAGAATGAACTCTGCCCTCAGGGAGCTCACTGCCTAGTGAGTAGGCAGGCATATTAGCTAATAATTAGAGTCCAATGTTTTTAAGTTTACAAGTGAATATGGTTACTGGCCATAATGTTTCTTCAGTTGCAGCTCTGCCCTCCTTCACAGTTGTAGAGTGGGCATCCAAAATGAAGACCTATTCCTTCTCTGTTTGAATGCTGAAATGCTTAACTGGTATTTCAGTTGCTGGATTCTTTCTCCTTCCATCTGGCACATCACTGCTGAATTGATCTTTACGGTAATCATATCTTCCCTTTGCTCACCAAATATAGAATCTATATAGAATCTTTAGTGCCTTACTATTCCTGTAAGAAAATACAAAAAAAAAAATTTTTAAAGCCCAGGTTCTTTGATTTTAAAAACATCCACATCTTATTAAGTTTTTCTCTTCCTACTCACCACTGTGAGCCTGCTCCTCTGGCACAATAAAAATTTACTGGTAAAAAAGCACTTTGCTCATTTATACCTCCTTATCATAATTTACCCCCAAATGCCAATAGTGTACTTATTGAGAAACCCTGAGCTAAATTGTAAGCTCTGAGGGCAGGCACTATGTCATGTTCATTATTTTACCCTCTCAGTAAATCAGGCATTGAAAGTGTTGAATTGAGACTCGAACAATATCTATTGAAATTATAGAAAAGGACTACAGTTCTTAGACAATATAAAGTACATGTGCTGTATTTATTAAACCCATTGCTTATTAGTACCTTGTTCTATTCCTATGGTAAAATACCTCAAAGTGGACAAACAAAATAACAACAAAAAAGGATTTCTGCCCTATTTAAGATTTATCCCTGAAAGATGGATTGATTCTCCTTTTACAGTCTCTTCTCTACCACAAAATGACCTGGTATAAGGGCAAAATCAAGACTCATGATTAAAGTGGCTTTTGTGATTTTAAGACTCTCCCAAGGAAAGATGAACATTCTTGAAAAAGTTGAAGATCATATATTTTTCTGAACATGGCACATTCATCAAGCGAATCCCAGATCCCCAGAGTTAAAAAGGACCTTGAAGACCCTCTTTTGTAATCACCACAGATAAAAGAGATCTGGTTTTGCAGCTGTTACTTAATTAACTCAGTTCTTCTAGAAAAGTCTTTATAGCATTATGCATCTACCTCACACGTTTCTCATGGCTTCAAAAATTGTTCACTAGTGAAAATTTCTATTAAAATGCTATAAGTAATGAAATCAAGCCATGTATAGCTCAGACTAGGAAGAACTAAGTATGAGATAAACTGATCTTTTCCCAAATTATTTAAGTTAACTTAATTTTACAAGAACCAAATGTATTTATTTTCCTCAGATGTTTGTGTTGACATGAAAGTTATTTTTAACAATAATACAGCAGAAAAAAATTTATTTATTCACTCAGCTTTGCTAGAGTTCTATGAATCCTGAACAGAAAACTAGAATGTATTAGCATTATAATGATAAAAAATGTGATTTTGTGATTAAGCCGACCTGGATTCTAGTGTTAATCCCTGCACTTGCTACATGTGTAAACTTGGGGAAGTTATTTAATCTCTCCAGGTTTCAGTTTTTTCATCTATAAAATGGTTTCAAAATAATGCCCACTTTATAAGGTTGCTACAAAGATGGAGATGATATTTTTAAAGTACTTAACACAGAAACATATCAAAGCATTTTAAAATGTCAGTTATTTTTATTATTGCACTGAGCTTTACGATTCAATATATTCAAGAATTTTAATATTTAAATTTTTATTGTAAATGTATCTATAAGAAAAAATATTAAAATAGTTACAGAGAATTAATATTAGCTCCTCTTATTAATCTAATTAATCATTTTGCTTCAAATAATTTGAAGATTTTAAGTGGCTTCCAGTATGAAAGAAAAAAGAAGCAATTTTTAAATTTCCTCTGTGAATTTTTTTAGAGATATAGCAGTAAATGTAAGTTTATGAAAAAAAACAAGATTGAAAACTAAAGTTTGACCTGGAACATGGAGTGATAGATAGTAAGATGACCACATAATGCACAAATTAGAAACAAAATCAGTCTAATAGTGTCTTTAGAAGAGCAAAACTGGGAGAAAAAGCTAGAGTCCAATAAACCAGAGGGTAGTGTCAAATCAACAAACTCTATTTAGAAAAGGTAAGTGTACTATGAATTTTTAGAATTTATAGGCATGCCTGGGGACATTTTTATTTTTGAAAGCCTTTTCTTTTCTCTATGAGCCACTGGATATTTACAACCATGAATTAAAGGTGATATGTGGATTTTAAGATGTATTCTTTTTCCTACTGTCTACATCTTCATTTAGCAGATTCTGATGTTTAGGGAAAACAGAAATCGTTTTGTTAGCTTGCAACAAAGTAGGTCAATTCCAAGCAACCTAACAACAACAACAACAAAAAGGGACAGGGTCTTTAACAAGTGGGCAAAGATACTAGAGGTTGACCTCAGCAGTTCATTATTCCTGCGCTTCTGTAAGAAAAGAGTGACAAAATGGTAAATCAAAGGCTGTTGAGAAAGGCAGTTTCCCCTCAGAGCTGAGATCAGAGGGTTTCCATTCTCGATGATATAGACTCAGGGCAGGTAATATCAAAATATTAAATGGGCTTTAAGGGGACAAGCATGGCAAATGTGGCAGGCCTGTTTCTGACTGAGTGCTAGCCAAAGGGAAGTTCAGATTGTAGGCTCTCAAAAAGCATTGCCAACACTGGCTTTTGTTGTACCTTACTGGAAGCTTTGCAATTTATTTTTGTTCCCTTTTATCACTACATATGTATTCCTTTTGCCAAAATATATGCTTCCCTTACTTAACATTGTCACCCACTAGTTCACATAGGTACTCTTTACCCATGACTAGAATTTTCCCTACTCCATGTTCTGGCATAGAGCCCTACTACAAAAAAGGAAAACATTCATATAATCATTTTGTACCCTGTGGAGGATTTGTGTTTTCTGTTATTACTCTGTGCTTTACCAAAATATCACATTGTTTTGCATATGAATAAACTATTTAGAAGATTTTACTTCCTGTACTTGCTTGCCATATCTAATGGAGTTGCATTTTTATGGTTTGGTCTTGTCCATGTATAGGGCATAAATCAAATATAGACAAATTTACCCTGAAAACAACTTTAAATTCAGCTTATAATGATTTTGCATATATAATCCTACATAGTAATTTTTACTCAAAGATTGAGGAAGACTAGATTCTAAAGGAGAGAAAGACTGAACTAAGAAAAGTGTAGAAAGAGAAAAACCTGAATGCAGATATCTAGATATTCAAACTATTCTTCTTTTAAGTTAATAATCTAATTCCTCTGGTGAATGCAGGATGGAGAGAGAATTTTAATGTGCCCCTGCTTCATTGCACAGTTTACTACATTTCATTTTCAAATTAACAAATGTCATTTGTTGTTATTGTTGTTGTATGTGAGAATTAAGCAGTATGATGCACACTCATCTTTGGGGTATGAGGAGTTGAGAGATGATCATGGAAAAAACTAGATTTTCAGTCCAGTGCAAAACAGCCAATCAAAAAGTAACACAATAAAAATACTGGCGGACATTTTGAAGATCTTGACTTGAAAAGCCAAGGGTTTGTGAAAAACTAATACCTAAAGGAGCTTCAGAAGTGACTGATGCTTAGACTAAAATAATTTTTCACTCAAGGCATTGATAAAAAATATGGAGCTTCTTAATTTGTAGTGAGTGAATCTAGTCACTAGTTTTATAAAATCTTATTATAAAAAAAATGTTCTGTAATATATCTACTAAATTCATTGCCAGCTGCCTATTGTGGTCAATCTTGATATCACCCCGAAAAGTAGAGCTGTTTTATTAGGGGCTTAAGTTTTGAAAGTTCCACCCACATCATATTTAACATATTAAAAGGAAACCACAGTATGTATCAAATATATTTGTGACTGTAAATAAATATTTTTATTTATTATTACCCTTGGTTTTGATGTGTGTGTGTGTGTGTGTGTGTGTGTGTGTGTGTCTGTGTGTGTGTCTGTGTGTGCGCGCGCGCGCAGGTTTCTTTTGTACTTTCAGTCAATTTATTATTTAAATTCTCAAGGGCGATAGGCTGGGGAATAAACCCTAACACTGGGTGGATAAACTAGTCTTTCTGAAAAGAATAGCTCAGTTATTTTGAAGAGCATTTAGCACTTTGTCCCTTTCATCAAAAAGAAATGATACACAATTTTGATTTACATAAACTAACATACAATTTTCTCCAACAAGTAAGTCTTCCTGGTCCATATGTTTTCATCATATGGGGAGATTTTTGACAAAAATGTAGCTTGATAAAACCAGACAGCATAATTATATTTGCATTGTAAGACATAAATTAAAAACTTATTCTTCTTAATGGAGTATTCTTAGTCACAAGATTAAAGAGAATCTAGGTGTTTCAAAGAGCATTAACATCTCCAGAGAGACAGAGCACCAGTGCCCAAGTTGTTTGGACAAATTGCAAACACACTTGTTTTCTGTTTTTGCATAGCCTCCATAGTGATTGGGAAATGGTGGTGTGAAATGGAGCCTTGTCTAGAAGGAGAAGAATGTAAGACACTCCCCGATAATTCCGGATGGATGTGTGCTACAGGCAATAAAATTAAGACTACAAGAGTAAGTTCATTTATTTCAAATGTCTTGTGCATGTTACAAACTGTATTATTTGCTTTTGTGTTATACAGACAGCACCCAAAGAAGCTTTGAACAGAAGAGAAGAAAACCTTTTCCCCTACAGAAATTATTCTTAACCACTCAGATCAGTGTCTATCCATCAATGAGAAGTTAGAGATTGAATTTATTTTTTCTATAATGAGCAGTTTAGTGTTTCTGTTACTGGGTGATAAATAAAGCTGGATTACAATAGCCAAAGAGGAGAGGAGCCATGAGGCAATTATTTAGATAATTCATTCAACATCTATGGTGCTCAGAATAGATAACAAATTTAGGGTCTTAACAATTTGTCCAGATGTTATGTTGAAAAGTTCTGAATTTAAGTACAGCCATTTTCTAAAGGTTCTTTAAGAAGAATTCTTTGATGAACTTACAGGGAATTGATTTTTGTAATGTGAATAATCCTGTTACTTTGGTTAAATAAGTAATTGTACTCAAATTATATAACCTACATGGTGAGGCTACCCAACCTATCAGAATTGGTGTCCTGATGCTGGAGGAGGATGGAGAGGCCCAGATAGGCCAGCCATTGACATTGTAGACAGGAGACCATAAAAAAGTCTGGGAGTCCTAAAGGGAGTGGTGGAGAGGATGGAGTGCTCATGACACTTAAGACATTAACTATTCATTTACTAGTACAAAGGTATGTTACTATTTTAACGACCAGTATGGTCATATATGTGTGCACATCACCTGAATATCAGTCCTGTGTATATATTTAAATGTGTTGGATATTTTTTAAAGCAAACTCTACCAATTTCAAGTCCCTATATGTTGAGCTTGTAGTCTTCCAAAAGGTGACTCAAATTGAAAAGGGCATCTCTGATTCCAACCCCTGTATTAGAGTCTTAACTTGATCTTTCTTTTCAGCATTATCTTTTCAAAAAATAAAATTGATTTTGTGATTCAGTAAAACAAAAGTAATGCTACATAATACCATATAAATACTTTTATTTTCATATATAAAATAGGTGGGGATGCTTTGTGTGTTAAATTTGGTTGCCTGTACTGATCTCATTAGCTGGTAAATGGCCATACCTCCCCAGCTTGCAGCCAGGAGAGATTTCTGAACAATCCTAGCTTGTTAACCTGCATTTTCAAGCACCTGAGAAGCTTAGTGTGAATTATTCTATTTCATCTCAATGAAACACCTACAGAAGAAACAAGCCTGGTTGGTGTAAACCTGCAGAAACCATTTTAATTATCAGTTGGAGTGTTGGTTTTAGGTTTCCTTTTGGTTATATATTTCCTGAAATTTATTTTACCCTCAAGAGTTAGTTTTAAGCTACTGTGAATTATGGCCAGTGTAATTCCAGAATTATGAATCCAATCACCATTATTTTAAACATATTGTTGATATATTTTTTTTTTACCAAATTTCCATTCCCTGTTCCAAATGATAACTGATCACCAATTATTGAAGTTAAGCCCTGCTCTCATGGTGCCTCCTGACTTGAAACAGTAAAAAACAATAACGTAAGTCAAATTATTTAAAGATTTAAATACATGAAATTCCAAGAGTACTAACTAGGAGACTCTTTGGAAGCTAGACTGTAAACAAACAAAATGTAAAAATTGTTAATGCTACTTCCTTGTGACCTATGTAACTTTCTTTTATTCAGCTGGCCTCTGTAGAGTATATTTCAAAAGCATCAGGCATATTGTATATACATCCTAGAAATTTTCTGGCACCACAGTACAGTGCAAAATCTGATCATGGTAATAGAAGCTGGGGCACACTATGTTTGCTACTACTCTAGGCAGGCTGAATTCAACCCAGTCAAGTGTACAAGAGAAATAAATCGTACCTGCAGTGAGTTTGAAAGCAGAGGATGTATGCATCCATTTCAAGAAAGGAAATGAGAAACTGCTGTACAGCCATGTGAGCGGCACATCAGTCAACTGAGATTCTCAAGTCTGTCTTTAGAGAAGGAAAAGAAGACATTAAAAAGATGTACTTTCTAAACTTTGAGAAGACTCAGATACTACTACTTTTCTCTCCTTTCCTAACCAAGAAATAAGCACTTTTAAACACAAAAGCACCAATTAAGTCCAAACAATACATACAGGAACTTTCCATTTTGTATAAATGGCATGCCAACAAGTCTTTAGATCATATGCTCTGAAAATACACTTTATATTAATTTTTCTAGTATACTTTATCTCTTTTTCCCCATTACAGAATGAATATGCTTACACACCTCAAATATTAACTCTAGCAATTTAACTTGTGAAAAAATTTAATTCACAGATGTACTTTAATTTGAATCACATGTTTTCATTTTTCTGTTCTTAACTAAGAGGTCATCTTTAGGATAAAAAAAAATTCAAGTTCTTCTCAAAGTGAAAAGAAATTTTTTTCAATCATCTTTTTTGTTCTGTGTAAGATTAATTCAAAGGGAGTGGCTCTTAGAAATAAAACTAAAGAAACATACTCAGATTTTTAATGACAAGTGGAAGTTTCTTTCACGTGTTATTTTAAGTTTTTTTCACATGTTATTTCACATTATTTTAAAAAATAATCCCAATGTAAAAATACTTTCAAGAACAATTTCTAGTACACCATTGTTTTCCTCTACATAGAATTTTTCAAAACCATTTTACTTTCCAAACACTCATCTTAAGCCAAATTTCTCAGTAGTCTGAAATGTAAACAAAAGATGCTTCAAAGTGCAATGTAATTTTTTATGATGTTCCTTTTTTAAAGAGGGTAGAGAGTAGAAATTTGGTGTTTTAATTAAACATCCAGACACTTTGAATTGTGGAGTAGCCAGGGTAACAGACTATAGTCTAAAGAAAAACTTTGGTGAAATTGGATCTCGGTGACAATATAACACACAGAAGGAATATAAATATTATTAGAAAAAGACTTTTCTTTCAGAATACTTGAAAGAATAAACCTTAAGGAAAGAGGAAGCTTCCTGAATGAATGCCACCTATAAAAAGTAAGTAGTCACCCTTAAAAAGTTCTCCAAAACCCAGCCTGGAGTAGAATAAAGCTAGTGACAGACACTCTTCTGGGGAAAAGCTGTGTATATCTGGGTGAAGTTTCATGGCTAAATTTTAGCCCTGACCCTGCTTGATCATTGTTCCAATTGTTTTATTAAAATTGCTCTGTTTGATAGTTTATAGCAAGACTAACAAACTTGAATACTGACTAGAGATTTTTTTCCTATGTCTTTAGATACCTATTTGTTTATTTCTTTTCTTTAAACTAATATATTAAAAACATAAGTTTGAAAATTGGGAAGGTGATTAATTATACATTCAGGAACAAATCTATACCCATGTATTCAGCAACAATGGTTTTATTTAGACAAACAGACCTCTTCACAAAGAAAATAAGTTGTTCGACAATGCTGTGATAATTCACAGGTTAAAAGGTAAATATTGGTTGTTTGGTGATAGGAAGAGGAAGGAAATGAAATGAGAAAAATTAAAGGTATTTGAGGGAAATAAGTAGATCAAAATAAAAGAACATAATCTGATATAATACCTGCTGAAGGATCAAGTAGCTTTGGATTTCCTACAACCTATTATGTTAATATCTTTTAGACGAGTGAGAAAGTCAATAGTTAGCCAGTAAATGTATTTAAGTCTCTACTACCTAAAGTTACTATATAAAGGTTTTGAAGATGTGATGGTGAACATCACAGAGCCCTTGGTCTTCCACAAAGGATAGGGCCTAAGTTTGGGTTGAGAGGGTGAGGGTAGTGGGCTGGTAGAAATTTTTTTTTTAAATGTATTTTTTTTTAAACATAACTTTCTTCCTCCTTTTGGGAAAAGAAAAGAAGACAGTAAAAACAGAAGACGATAAATGCCACTGGAATATAGGAAACTAAGGTTTGGAAAGACCTATTATTTATATAGAGAGAATAAAAAATAAATGCGTGAAGATTTCTCATATATTTTACCCCTGGCTCAACCTACTTTTGAATGCAAACATTTATTACTATTACTATCTAACCTGAAAGCTTCAAATGGTTTCGCACCCCTAGACTCAGACAGTAAATTTCTAGAATTTTAAAATGATGAAGAAAAATGTCTTAAGTCCCAGAACTCTAAAATAAAACCTTAACTCTATTAGAATTATTATTTATGCTCTAAACCAGTGATTGTCTATGTATGCATGCTTTTGAATATAAAAGTCTTTGGGACCATATTTGAATGGATTATATGGCATCATTAGTTATAAGAGTATGCTCTTGATTGCCCTTCAACTATGTCATTATTTGCTAAATAGTTCCTTGCCTTACAAAGGTCTTCTAGGTTTCTAAACAAATGTGGTCTAACTTTGGCAATGACTTCACCTTCTGCCAGCGTGACAGGGCTATGGAATGACCTACTTGTTTCAAATTCTCATCAGACACAGGATTGACTATATAATTTGCAGAACCCAGTTCAAAATAAAAACAAGGGCTGCCTTGTTTAAAAATTACTAATAATTTCAAGATTGCAGTATCAGATCATTAAACTAAATGTGGAGCATTTTCCAGCACAGGGCTCTGTGCAATTGCATATATGTTAGGCCTATGAAGCCAGTTCTGGTTAGACGTGGCTTCAAGAGTCTGTCTCATCAGTCATGGCAAAATTAATTTAATAAATTGATAAAAATATGGTGTCCTGTCAATGTGCTTTGATCATCATTTTACAACTACTGCTATAGACATTAACATTTTTATTTACTTCAGATCACTTGAAAGAAGCAATATCCTAAAAAATTAAGATGTCCTCATTTTCTGCCTAATCACCCTTTTTTGCACTTTCATTTTGTCCTTTCTCCCTGAAATTTCTCTCTTTCTTTGGTTTCAGATTCACCCAAGAACCTAACAGAAGCATTTGTAGTAATAAAGGAAAATGAACCCTGCGGAAAATACATTTTAGGAATTTAAAACATCTAACACATTACAAGCCAAATGGATTTCTTATTTGTACTTTGACTGGCTACCAGATAATCACAGTGCTTTTACTATGTGTCACGAAGTATCCTACAGTAGAAAGACCCAGAGTTTTTGGCCAACACCATGGAAAGTGTGTTTTAAATAAAAGAATTTTCTCAATGAAATTTTTCGGGATTATGAAGAATGATCAACTCTTCTAATTTGGATCTATTGTTACTTTGTACCATTTGAAATATATGTACATATGATATTTTGAAATATTATATATTCTCTTCAAGAAATGAACAGTACCACAGTTTGAGGTGGCTGGTGTATCTCTTTGAGTTCTGAATGTTTTATTTTGTCTCTTTTTATTGTCATTTCTTTTGCTATTGGCAAAGAAGACATGTGCCCTTTTGAGAGTTCAACATGGCACTCACACTGGAAGGCCAGCTACAGGTGGACTCCTGGAATTTGAGACATCGTAATACTGAATCAAGAGCTTCTTTCTGTTTCTATAAGATGGCCCAAGGAAGCACAGCATCCTGTTTTATTGTTTTCTGCCCTGTGCAATATTAGCATGCAAGCTTGGCTTATATAACCATACTTTATATTCAATTGATATATGATAACCATTTTAACCTCTTCCAGGAAAATATTTTTAGAACTACGAGCTTTTACACAGATAAGAGTGAGGATTTTGGAGGGAGCTGCTCCACCATGCTATTAAGACTCTGGCAGAGTTATAGTAGAATATGGATCCCTGTATTAATAAGTCCTGTAAATACAATGTCTTAAGGCTTTGTATAGCTGCCTTAGACTGCAGAAATGTCCTCTGATTAAATCCAAAGTTTGGCATCATTAAGTACATAGTGCTGTAGCCACAAGTCTTATCATGGAACTTTTTTCTATATTTGATTTGCTTTTTCCAAGAGTATTCAGATCTCTTCTGGTGAGATAGGAAAACCATTAAAGCAATTAGGTTTCAGAATAATCTATGTGACCGAATGTTGGACTGCCCTATTAAAGTGGTAAATAACTTCTTTCTAAACCTGCTTGATCTCTTTATTTGTCATATATTTTTTCCTGAATCAGTTTTAACCAAATCCATAGAACACTCAACTCAGTCATTCAGAAATTTTCCCATGAAATTTTTGCTGCCATAATAGCCACTATTTAAAAAATCCAATATTTGGAAAACCAGAAATCCATTATTATAACTGCAGGGTCCAGCCAAAAAGATGAAAAGTCAAATCTCATTATTGGGTTGTCATAGTGAGCACATAGATGATACATATGAGGCTCACCTCCCAAAAAAGAAATTATTGCTCACCTTCTCTTTTTAAGAGTTATTCAGCAGCTACTTCTGTGAAAGAAATACCCACTTAAGTTCTGGTTTACCTCAGAATAGCCTAATAGTACTATACATTCCTATTTCTTATCATATTGTAAGTGTATCTGTTTTTTCTCCAAAGCCTTTTCTCTGGAATGCAAGTTGTTAGGGCCACTTATTAGCTCAGAAGCACAGTGGGTCCCCTAGTCTGGACTTTTTTAATGTTAAACCTCAAGTAAAATCCAGAAGTTCGTTCTTCTCTGTTATATAGCTTGAAGTCAGACTGAATGTGTAAACACTTTAACCAGCTATATTAATTCTACATCTTGAACGCTTCTAAAAGCATCCAGAAATGGAAATAGAATCCTCACTTAAAATTTAGGCTTCCCAAATACTTTCACAAATATTTGAGAGAAAGCAGCATAAACTTCTACCAGTAAATAAGAATTTCTTGTGAGCTTATGGTCCATATCCACATACCAAGTCATATATTAGGAACTGATTTTCATCTATAATCTTAGGCGTGAAAACTGAAACCAAAACCCCAACAAATAATCTAGGACAGTACACCTCGAAATGTGGGGGGGGGGGGAATGTACTTTTAAAAAATGTACTTTAGAAAAATTTTAAACAAAATAAAGTAGAAATATTTACTGAGGGAATTTTCAGAGCCTTTAATACAGCAAAAGACACCGTGTCTTCAAGAAAGATTAGAACAGTGCGAGTTAAATAAAAATCTTCCAGAATCCAGATATCTTGGGTGGTCAGATGACTAATAAAAAGCCTAATGAGAAGCTACAAACATTATTTCTGTGTGAGGATATATTCATTGTGTTATTATATCTTTAATTTTTCAAGAGAACCAGGCACGTGCATTTTATAGCAAGTCTTCTAACATTTTTAAACAAGATTAACTAAAATGAGATTATTTCCATTAAAAAAATCCGCAAACATTATTACTGCCCCAAATTCTCTGATCACATGCCCTTTTCTATGAGATTAGTGTTTCCTGAAATACTCTTTTAAAAATGTTGGTCCTCAATGAAAATCGAATGAGAAGCAAAAAATAATTCTCTTTCTATGGCCACATACATACAGATCATTCTCATAAGTTGCAATGTATATTCACAGATTTTTCTATTTTGTAATCTGAGCATATAAATCAATGAAAGAGCTAGTTTAAAGGTTCAGGTCTGTTAGTTCATTTTCTATTGGTCAGTTAATGTGCCAGACCCCTTAGAAAGATATGGAAGAAGAGCAAAGTGGAAAAAAGACCACATCATAATAAGGCAACCATCCAAAATAACAGTTCAAATATTTGTAAATGTTATCGAATTCAATTTAGATTTATCCAAGTCTCTTACATAAATGTGTGAACCATCAACTTGTGTTTAAATTTAACTTATGACAGTTTGGGGAATTCAGTAACTACCATTTGAATCTGAACATTTATGGTTTAAAAACTTAATACATGTATTTCTGGTAATAAAGATCTCAATGTGGTATGACTAATACTGATTTTGAGCTTTTGCCTCAACTATGATAAATAATGTTATAACAAAATTAGAACAAATGCAAAGGGTTTCATCCAGAGCCCTTCTCTTGGTAAAAAGTGAAAATATAGTTTATTTCATAAGACAAAAATTTTTAAGTAAGATAAAGCTTATTTGTTGACCTTTTTGTGTAATTAGATTTATGTATTAATGGATTTGGCAAGCACATTGAGAAGTTTTACTATTTGGCTTTTTTCCTTTATAGAATGATGAAGAATGCTTTCACCAATACACAATTCAACATCTTTTTCTGATCAAATCCAGTGTAACTTCACAAAGCAATATATGATTTTATAGTGCAGTATATTATACCACCTTGCCATTGTCACCAATATAGTAAGTTATGGAGGGTATAAAATGTTTATCTGAGGAGAGGACACATTTCTCACCTGCATGAAACATTCAGTCCTCCCTGGAAGGTCAAATATCATGTTCTATTAGAAGTTTCTCTTTTAATTAAGTTTGACAGTTCCATTTCAAAATCTATTAAGGTCTACTTGACAAAGCTCCTTTCATGAGTTATCTGCTTTCTAAATAAAAAAAAATTTAGTGTCTAGCAAATTCTAAGGCTAAAGCCACCTCCATCTAGTTTATAAATATAAGAAAACAAGATAAAAGATACTACTAAGAATTGTAGGGACTCGAGACTAGAGGAAGCAGTGATAGAATCTGATTTCCTAGTATCCATGTATATACACAAACATGACGAAATAGAATCATGTTCACACTTTAAAGAGGAAGTCATTAGTTGCACACACACATACACACGCAAACAAATCCTCTGCTATTAAAGATTTAAAGATTTTAGGCTGAGTAGGTCAAGAATATTTGTTTTCCTTATAAAAGATCTCAGAGGTATATCATTAGATGTTGTAGTTTGCTCACATCATTGGTCCACCAGTGGCCTTCATTTACTTATTTAATTTATTTAGGTAGTTTTATTTTAAAAAAATATTAACCTGTTATTTATTGATTTTGGTAGCTAATTACATTGTTAAAAAAATAATAACTGATCACCAAATATGAAAGCCAGGACCTCAACCATAACTGACTTATTTATAGACCAGGTGCTTTTTATCCAGCACTAATTCCCACCCACTTAGAGAGGCTGTAACCCAAGGATAGTGTCATGTGCATACAATGAGAAAAACCTGAGGCCCAGACTTTTCTTAAGACAGTTGTTCTCAACCATATGGATACATGGATATATGACTATATATTATAGAGTGGGTTGGAAGTGGCTTCTTACTGTTAATAAACTCTACAAATACATTTTTGAAGGAATTATAATTGGTTATAGGTAGTTCTCATACAGGGCCTAAGAGGCATAAATGCCTACAGGAGCTAGCCAGGTACACAAGTTAGTTAACCAGGGTCACCTGTTAGTGCCTAAGCACATAGTGAAGAGGGTAGTGACCTAGCTGCCTGCAGGATTCCAGTTCTCAGAATTTGGTGCCAGCCAGTTGTTGCTATGCAGCATTAGGGAGCCTGTGTGGCCCAATTCTTCTGTTATTTTTTTTTTTAAGGAAAATCTAGAAACTCAGAGATTTACATAAAATTTCCCAATTTTACTCATTTAAAACCCATTGAATTTTTATTAAAAGGTATGCCTAAAGACTCTATTCTGTTTACAAAACACAAATTTGCAAATCTGGCCTGAAATTACATCATTCTTATGGATTTCATTCTCATGTTCTTCTGTGGTAGTAGAAAAAATGACACAGACAGAACTAGTTTTCAGTTCATTGCACATAACCTGCAGCCTATATTTTGCTAGAAAGAATACTATGGGTACAGCAACAGACATCAGTTATCCTCGATTGGGAGTATGACAAGGTTGCAAAAAGGGGCAAAAATAATAGAGTAAATAGATTAAACTTCCATAGATTACAAATTTGAGGTCACCAAACTAGTGTAGGAGCAAATTTTAAGGACTGAAAGGAAGCAGTATGTCAGCAGATCCCACAGCTTTGCTAAAAGACTTGAGAATCCTGTACATTTAGTTAAAAGAATGCTAAAAACTGGCTGCCCTATCAAAGTGGCCTTTTCTCTCTGCTTTCAGCTTCCATACATACCCTTCCACATGTATGAATTCTTGATTTCTTCATCCCTTAATCTAGGTCCCCCTCAAGATGGCCAGATTGAGACCTTCTCAAGGTTTCTCACCCCTCTCACTCCTGCTATTCACCCTACCACTGTCACAGTTCTTCTTCTTTCTTTTACATTTCAGGACTAAAAAGCCTTGTATATATTGAAAAGAGCCCTACAATTGTAACCAAAACAGCGCCCCTACCAAGAGTCTAGACTTTAATTTTTGCTTACAACCTAAAAAAGCATGTAAACTCTCTCTCTTTCTGAGTTTTCATATCTGTAAAATGGAGATCATTGTACAAAGTTTAAAGGTTATGGATGTCTAGGGAAATAAAAAAAAGAAATGTTTTATAAATTTAAAACATCATGTAAGCTATTGTTATTATTATTATTCTCAGATTAATCTTACTTTGTGTCATGTAAAAGCTTTCTGTGTCAGTGCTAACCCTACTCAAGGCAAACAAACAAACAAAAAAAAAAAAAACAGAAAAAAAAGCCAAATTTTTTTTTACTAAATTGCTAATAGCCTGAGACATCTGGTATGTAAGACAATTTTCAGCAACTACACACAATGTCATCATCACCAGACCCTTCTTTTTCCCACACCAAGCCCTCTTGTCATTCAGGCTAATTGTCCAAGCAAATCCACATGTTACCCAGTTACTACAGAGTTATGACATTTCATGCCTAGTCTTACACCCAATTTACTGGTAAAGATTGCTTTCATTCATTCATTCAATAACCAAATATCTATTGAGCATTTACTATGTGTCAGTCACAGTACTGGATACTTGGGATAACTTTAGACCTTATATTATGCTATGGGAAACAACGAAACACAAAAATAAACAAATACTTATAGATCATGATAAAATAAATGCAAAAGGAGCCAAGAAACTAAATAATGGGAGGGAAACATGAACTTTATATAGTATAGTCAAGGAACAACCTTGGATGAGGTGGCATGTAGTCTGAGAACTAGAGAATAGCAGGAAACAGCCCTGCAGAGAGCTAAGGGAATGGGAGTGAGGATGTGGGAGTTTTACAATTAGAAAGATTAGTATGCGCAAAGCCTAGCCAAGGAAGACTTCAATATGTTTGCAAAACAGAGAAAGTCTCTTCCAGTCAGCATGAAATCAAAGCAATTAGAACAAAGTGGCATGATATTGGGGAAGTAACCTTGGAGTCAGATCATGAGACCACATAGAACATGATAAAGACTTTGAGTTTTATCTGAATTATAACAGGAAGCCATGAAATAATGTTTGTAAAGAAGGAATAATACAATCTCATTTGTATTTGTAAGCAGACACTGTTGGTATCCATTTATATTCTCTCCTTGGTTTCAGACATGCACAAGCCAGACCATATGCACCAGATAATTAGGAGAGCAACCATCAATCACTGGCAGATAGAATTTGATGTATCAGTTCCCCAGGTTCCTTGCTCTGAGGTGAGATAACTCCAAGGCATGTTCTATACTATGGCTGTCCCGTAGAACTTTCTGCAATGTAAAAATATTCTGTATCTGAGCTATTCAACATGTTAGCCACTAGCTAGATATCAATGTAGATATTGATCACTTAAAGTGTGTTATCTGTGACATGGGTGGTGATTTTTACTTTTATTTAATTTTATTAACTTAATAGACAGCCACATGTGGCTAATGGCCACATTATTAGACAGCACAGTTCTATTCTATCTTCAAGAGATGCCAAGTAAGACTGAGCTTCAGTTGTCCAAAGCCCTATCTTTCTCATAAACACACTTTTTATTGGCTTCCTTTCATTTCTTGTCCACTTTTTCATTTCCTTACCAACATCAATGTTTTAAGATAAGCATTACATTTCCAAAATAGAGAAAGATGGTAAAGGCACACAAACAGAACTGAATACTTAGTAAAGAGGTTTTTAGGGTATTTAGTGAACGCATATGGTGTACTTCCTTGTCAAAGCCTGAGGACAGAGCAGTGAGTCATGCTTTTCCTTTTTTGGAAGAGTTGACAGCTTAGATTCAGGTCTCAGCTATATCAGACAATTGTCATTTCATAGATTTAGTTATCCACAACCATCCTGATAAAACAGAATTAAGGCTGTGCTGCATCTCTTAGAGATAAGTCATAATGAGAAAGCTTTAGTCCTTTCTGATTCAGCCTGTTCTTAGAGATGTAGACTCAATGTCAATGAACAAAGTTCAAATTAAATTATTAATGAAAAAATTTTAAATTTGTCTCTATTTCTAGTATTTTCTTTTAGCAAATGATGAAACAAGCAAAACATCTTTTAAAAAAATGCATAGGTTAAAAGAACCCTGATCTCTAGTCTTAACTTAGGGAATCACTTAAACATCTTAAAATGGTTCTTAGAAATGGCATTCTGTACAGGCAACAGCAAATCATAACAATAGGAAATTGGTGAACTATTTAAAGTACCATTTTAGAACTTTAAAGGGCATAAGCAAAAGATTCGGCAAAGGCAAATAATCAGGAAAAAAACTATATGTAAGAGTGACAGAGACTTCCAGGTATATAGTTAGGAGAATTAAATTGACTTATGACTTAAATTCACTTCCAGAAATATTACAATCAACCCAAAAATCTTTTTATAGCTATTGTTCAAAGCAAGTAGGACAAGCCTACTACCTGAAGCCAGTAATGCATAGATGATAGAGAATTCAAATTTTTCTCAAGCAACTACGTATGTTATTTCTGTTTTCTTCTTTTCTGTGTCAATAAAAATTATCTTCTGCTTAAAATATCTGGAAGGAATATTGTTAAAACTAAACTCAAGATAAAAGAAGGGATTTGTAAGACCGTATTTAGCTCTCCTCAATAATTAAAGTACTCTGGGTGCAGTGAGGGAGGAAGGGGAGAAGACCTGATATGCACCATTTATTGATTTTTGTGGTGTAAATATTCCCACTATGACTGATTTCAAGCTACCATTGAGAAATTGGGAAGAGATGTGTGTGAAGTTCAGAAGAGATGGCTCTCCTAAGCCTGTAAAAGCTAAATTCAGTATATTACCAAATTGAAAAAAATCATACTCGTAGTACTGAAAAAGAACTATCAAAACAATTACCACACTAGTGCCAAGGTATTTTGAGGTATCTGGGAGAGGCACCTAAAGTCTAATATTGGCTAAAGGTAGTTATATTTGTTTTAAAAAGGAAATGGATTCTGATAACTGTAGACCAGTTACCATGTTGTCAGCCCAGGACAAGACTCCAGAGTAGATAATTTCAAATTTTTTTGTGAATATTTAGAGAAACAGTAATCACCAGGATCCAACTTGAGTTCACAAGGAAACAAATTATGCCAGGCATATTTTTCATTAGCCTCATTGTTTTCTTTAACTAGTCTTCTTGGCTATAGCTGATTTTACACTACAATAATAGTTGAATAGCTACAACAGAAATGTATGGCTCAGAAAGTCTATTTTCTCTTTATAAATTTTTCTGACCCCTATTATAGAGAAGCCTACATTATAGTAAAAAGTTGTGTGAGTTGTTTGGACTCATAACCATAATAGCAATATTCTAATGTTTCTAATTCACAGAATGAATGTATTCTGGAGAAAGAGTTCTAGTAGCAGAATTCTGGATTCTGTTTTAGCCATGTCCTGTGCTTGTTTTATTATCAACAGTATGAAAGAGGTTATTGACATGGTATGCAGATCAATTTTGTAGATAGTTTACATTCGAAATGGTCATCAACTACCTAGCATGGTTAAATCAAGTTCAAGCAAATAGGTGGAGGAAAGCAGTTTTGATGGTTAGAAACAGTTGAAGAACATAATGTTCAGATTCATGGGGGAAAAAAATAAGCTGATCGACAATGAGAAGCTTCATGTAAATATTTGAAGGTCTGTCATTTAGAAGAGTGATTAAATTAGTTTCTAAAGAGTGTGTAGAATTTATAACTAAACATACTTCAATTTAATATAAGAACAATTTACCCAATAGACTTTCTTCAGTAGTTAGTGAGCTTTTTGTTATGAATGGTGTTCAAATACAGACCAGGAAACTCTTAGAAGTGTTGTAGAAAAATTTATGCCTAAGCAATCTTTTACTTCTCAGAATTTGTGATTACCGAGCCTAATTTCTTATCAGTATACTGAAATAGGATTAGAGATACTCTGTAATGTTAGATTCTTATGATAGAAGAAATTTTTAAATTCTGAAGAGCAACTCAAACTGCCTGTAACCAGATAGTTTGGTTCCAAGGTACAGATGTTCTTTAACTGCCTCAGAAGCATTCCTCACCAGCAAAAACAGGTCTTTTTTCCCCCATTTCAGCAGCATCTGTTTCTTGAAAGTAAGCCACACCTGGAACAAGCCAGCTCCTCTGCTAATCAGTCAGTTACAGCAATACTGGAGTGATGATGGAAATGACTTGGAGTCTTAGGAATTGTATTATAAACACGAGACTTTTGTTATGGAGACTAGTCAAAAGACTTCAGGGATGTTCAGTCAGGTATAACTACAACTGCTGTAATGAACCAGACAGAAATTTGATAATAGGTAAGCAGATCAAAAATGAATAGGTCAAAAACAAACAGGTTAAAGGCAGAAATTGATTTAAAAATGTCAAATCAAGCAAGTCACTGAGTATTTTAGCCAGAATGTCTCCATTACCTTTACAATGGTTTATCAGATTATAGCTATCATCTAAATCAGTGAGATATGCAATAAACAGAAATTCATATAAACAAAGATATCTCAACTCCATTTCACATTTCAGTTTTATCTTGCTACTTATGATCTCAACATTCCTTCCAGAAATGTGTAAATAAAAGATATCAAATGGTCCTTTGCTCTGTTGCAAGTTTTGTTTTTCTTCTATGGAAGAAAATTGTTAAATGAGAGCAATCAGCGCTAACACAAAAATTCCACGTCCTTTGGTAATTAATTTGCTGTCGCAGCAAATTTACCCAAAATCTGACAGCAAAATGCAGATCACTTGTCTCAAATACCCTGTGGTGCTGAACAATGCCTGCATGCATACAAACCCCACCAAAAAAATTGTATGACCTATGAAGATAGACAGTGTTCCACAAGTTAGTGTCTTTATAATCCTACCCTAATACAGTGATATCAGCCCTCCAAGATCCAATACCTCCTATGGACATTTTCTTATCTTTCTGAAACAAAATTGATGGCTAATAAAACCTCTCAATACATGTAATTCCCAAAAAAAAAATGTATATAATTCACAAGTATATAAAAGAGAAATAAAATAAAATCAATTTATAATAAAATGATATTTATATTAATTTGTAAATACTCTGGGATGTCAGAAGACAATAAAAGATTTAAAGGTTGAATGTACTTTTAAGATTCAGTTTAGGTTTAACAAAAGCAAGATTTACCCAGATACCATTGACAAATTATATTTTAAAATGCAGACTAAGTAAAAGAAAAGGCATGTATTTATAAAACCAAGCAAGTAACATTTGTAAATAAAAACTAAAACACATAGCCTTATTGCTGACTCAAGTACATAATCATATTCCTATTGGTGATGTAATTTTTCTAAAATGATTACTAGTTCTTGATAAAGTTCAGGACAAAACAGGACAATTTCTCCTTCATTTACAGAGGAGTTACACTCCTGAGTAATTTTAGTATATATCAAAATCATATCAACACAAATGTTTATCAATCGATGAATGGATGAAACAAAATATGGCTTATGTAACTGTAAAAAGGAATGACATGCTGCTATATGTTACAACATGGATGAACTTTGAAAACATTATGCTGAGTGAAAGAAACCAGACAGGAAAGACTAAAACTTGTATCATTCTATTTATATAAAATGTCCAGAATAGGCAAATCTATAGAGATAAGAAGTAGCTTAGTTTCCAGGTCTAGAGAGTAAGAGGAATGGAAGATTGATTGCTAATCGATTGGAATTGATGAAAATGATCTGGAATTAGATTGTAGTGATGGTCGCATAACTTTGTGAGTACACTAAAACCCATTGATTTGAGCACTGTTTTAAAAGAGTGAATTTTATGAAATGTTAATTATATCTTAATTTTTTAAAAAATGCTTTTTGTATCTGTCTTCATTTCTGGGCTCAGATCATTCTAAACAGGTTTTTCGCTTACTCTAATATTCTGTACTTCATTAATAATTCACTGGGAAAATAATTTTTCCTTGAGCAGAAATAGCTCATGCAATTCAGGACTTACAAAATTTCTTCCTGCCCATCATAAAATGGTAGCTGCCCACACCCCCATAACAACCAAGGAATCACTGCACAAATTTTCACATGGCACTTGTATTTAAGATATTGCCTTGTTGAAAACTACAGTTATAATAGCATGCAAAAATAATCTAAATGTATAAATATTTTGCACTACAACTTTTTGGATTCCAAACTGACGATTAGACACCACTTAAAGACCACTTGAAGGATGATTCAGGCTCTATCAATTGGTCTGTCACCTGCCTCTCCCTCCTTTTCTATATGACTTTTAAGACAGCAAGCAGTGCAGAATGTTCTCTTGCCTAGTGATCCATAAAATATTTGCAGGATTTTGTTCGTTTTTTTTTCCTAAATAAATATTATTAAGATCGGCAGTATTTCTCAGAATTTGTAGCATCCCTTAAGGTACAATAATGATGTGTTTCTCAAAAAGGAGTTCAACAACTTTATAGTTCAATGATGCTTTGAGGTAGAAGGTGAAAAGCAAGCAAACAAAAAAACTTCCAAGCTATTTAGGATGTTTTTTGTTTTTCAAAGATTTTTTTTTTTTATTTTTACTTTCTTTCCATTAAAAACAGCTGTTAAGAGAGCCTCAAGACATAGGAAGGGCTTCAAATGTGAAACCGAGTAGCTGACTCCTCACAGAGTTGAAGAAGCACCGCAGGCTGCTGGCATCACCAAAAAATAGCAAAGGATCGTCTGTTTTTCTTTTCATGAATTGGCCCTTTCCAATTTCTGAAGGCTTAAAACCAGGATCCAAGTCAGGATGTCTGTAATGATTTCAAGGTAAGTCTAAAATTCTCAAAATATTACGTGTTTTTTTTTTGCAGTTTTTTTTTTTTCAAAATAAAACATGACCCCACAGTAACTTAAAAGAGATAGGCAATACAACCTAACCTTCCTCAAAAGTAATATTCTAGCCAATATCACTGTGAGACTGTTTTTCGTAGTCTCCTCTCCACTTGTGAAATGGGATTTGATAAAACAATTATTTAGATCAAATATTGACTATAATCCCAAAGCAAGAAAAAATATAGGCATTTTATTTTAAAATGTCATTCTCTTCTTAAACACCATAGAGGATTTTTAAATCCCATAGTGAGATTAGAGACCTGTCTTGTATTTTTCAATGATAATTCCATTTGGGGTCCTAAAAATAAACCTTGCAAATTCTGCAACTGGAATAAAAACTCTCTTTGTCAAATATTTTAATGTGAACATACAGTTAATTATTTGTTTGAATAAAGTGAAATTTACCTTTGAAATTGACCACTCGCCATTTCGCATTTGTTCAAGATCATATCTCTACAGAATAATAGATTTGGGTCAGATCAAACACATTATTAGGGGATCTCGAGATAGGCTAAATGTCCATTGGGAAGAGTTCTTTAATTTGCATAATAACAATGGTCATTATGATGGTGTGTATATGTGAGACATATAGATTTTATAGAGGAGACTTTGAAGTTATATGGGTTGTAGAGCTGGCTTCTCAAAACCTAATATAAGCATTTTATAGGAAAGTGACTCTTTTAGGCCCTCACCATGTCCTGTCTGCTCTTAGAGCTGCCAGCTCTACAGCCAAAATCCCTAAATATGCCTGAGGATTCCTAGGTTGTATGCTTATTCCATGATGGAGTTCTTTTTCTGCTTTATTCTTTTAACTTTTTGTTACAGAAAATTTCCAACATAAACAAAAGTAGATAAAATAGTGTAATGAAACCTTGTTTACCCATCACCTAGTTTTAAAAAATAGTATTACATGGCCCATCTTGTTTCATCCACATCCCCACCATCCCCTACCCCATTTATTTTGAAGCAAATCATATCACTTCATCTGTAAATATATCAGTCTGAAAAAGATAAAGCATCTTTTCAAAAACATAATCATAATATAGTTATCAAAACTAATAAACAATTAATAATTCATTGATATCATCAAATATCAAGTTGGTGATATTTGTGCTCTTCTGATCACCCTATAAATTTTCATCAAATTGCTTGAGTCAAGACATAAAAATGTTCCATACATGACAATTACTTGCTGTGCCTCGTAATTCTCTTTTAATTTGTAGGTTTTTCTTCTGTCTTGCTTTTGTTCCTTGAAAAACTTTTTGAAGAAGTGAATGTTTCTCATTCTTTAGAATTTTCCCAAAGTCTTCATTTTGTGTATTATATCTCCCTGATATTGTTTAAAATGTTCCTCTGTCTCATGAATTTCCTGTAAGTCAGTAGTTAGATCAAGAAGCTAAATCAGATTCATGCTGTATTTTGCCATCAGGAGGCATATAGTGTCTGCTTGTCTCTTTTTGTAATGTCATTGATCATCAATGATTGATTATCAGTTATTGGTGATCACTGCTCAGATCCACTAATTTCTTAGCAGTTACAAATATTTTTAATTCTAGCATTTTCTCTTTGTTTATTAACTGGAATATTTCTTTAAAGAGAAATTTTCCTCATCATCTAGGGGAATAGATTTTTTAAGAAGACATAACAAATGCTTAATTCTCTTAGTTTATCAGCTTTTACCAATGAATTTGTTAGTATTATTATGACTTTATGGAAATAAACATATGTGATACGTTTTAACTCTTTGCATGTATTATCCTGATTTAAGCTCGAATTTCCCCATCTTTAGCCAATTGAAGTTTATTGAAGTCTTGCCAGAGATTTTTAAAGGCAAACCAGAAAGGCATTTTAGTAGAAATTTCAAGGGCTTACTGAGAAGCAAATTAAGAACTACTTTCCTTTGTAGAGTACTTTACCAGGTGCTAACACTTTCATCCCATTTGGATTCATCTAAAGACACCTAATGTTGGAGTTGAGCTCTCAGCCCACACATAGTGGTGTCCATGTTGAACAACAGAAGAGACATAGCCCAGGTGAATGAAACAACTCTGCCAGGTCACCAGGGCTTCTTAATGGTAGAGCCTTGATGAGGCATCAGGTGTTCTGATTTCAGGGTTCTTAATACTGGATCTTAATAAAGTTAAGCATTGTTATTATTATTCCCATCAGTTTTGAGAACAATCTTAGGCACATTCTAGGTATTTGAAAACACAAATGTGGAATTGAATCACACTGTTCCTCCCTCCCACAAAACGCTTTCATGGTATGAACCAACATGGTGGATTGTAGCATGTTATATTTTCTCATACTTATAACCATAGTTCATGAAGTTCACTAAAGAGTTCATTCCCCAGGATAGAAAAAGATTGCAAAGGCGTAGCAAAGTAAACACTTTGGAGAGAACAAATCTTATTTTTTTGGTTGAACAGAGGTAAGGAGAAAGTGGAGGTAAAATAGGATAACTTAGAAAAAAATTTTTCAGGTCAGAATAGCTTTTTCTGGAAGGTGATTAAGCCCTGTGATAGGTATCTCACCACTGTCAATCATTTTGCTCTAACCCAATAAACTAGATCTTTTTACTGCCAAATGGAGACATAAAATAAGCATAATATCTTAAGCATGTTTCAAGTAAATTGGCTGCAATTGTACTGTTTAAAATGGTCTAATACTCTTCAGTGATAGCTGTTTTCACCCATCACAGTTCCTATTATACAGTATGGTTTGATGAGGTTTAGAATAAGTGGAAATTTGCTGAAAAGTCAAACAATGATTTTGTTCTTAAAACAAGGTAACATTTACATAATAAGATGAAATAAATTATCTTAATGACTTTAAAGAAACAATTGACTAAAGAAATGACTGTGACTTCAAATTAATTGAAGGCAAAAGTATTTCAATAAAAGAATGGCAGTGGATGCTAGTAACATCTCTCCACATTGTTCCCTGTTATTACAGTTGTTATCTACTAATAGATGGGCAAGCACCTCTGGGTTACTAATGGCCTATGTAGAAATAAGTTGATGTCAAAACAACATGAGCCATCTGAATGAAAAGTTAAAAGTGAAATAAGTGAAGTTTTAATAAATGTCTAAATATACATGTTTCTAACATAAAATAGGCATATTATGAGTTAGCAAACTTTTTTCTATAAATGGTCATAAAGTATTTATTTTAGACTTTGTGGACAAATACTAAACTCATCTGTCACAGCATGAAAGACAGCATAGAAAAATACACAGACAAAGGACAGTGCTGTATATCAATATAATTTCCTTATAAAATTATTTATAAAAAGAAGCAATAGGTTAGATTTGGTATGTGAGCCATAGTTTGCTGACCTCTGATATAGATGACAGATTATCTTGATTTCATATGAGAAGTTGGCACTTAGTTGCATGTGTGAGTGAAAAGGTGCATATTATAGAATATTTTTCTAAAAAAGTGACTCAGGTAAGAGGTCACAACTCAAATGTCTACAGAATGAAAACTTTCAGTCACATGAGAGAAGTGAGTGTGATAAGATGTTTAGAAGTGGTCAGAATGTAGCTAAGCAGAAAGAATTTATCCCGCAATATAAAGAAACTCTGTTACTCAGCTGTACCTGATTCTCACCATGTGAAAATGTCCAGTAACTCCATCTCTTCTAAGAATTTAGTAAAATTTCTCTATTTTTAAACATTAGAAAACAATGGAAAAACTTTGAGAAAACATTCAGACAAAACAGAACAAACCTCAAGACATTCAGAAAAGTATTAGTAAGCACATAGTATATTCTCAATCTATATCCTAAGGAAAGAGGAGAGGGAATGAGGAAAGGAAGAAGAAATGAACACAAAAGCTGAGAGAAAAGAAAGAAAGAAGAAAAAGCAGAAAAAAATGAAAAAAGAGAAAAATGACCAAACCATTCCTTAAACTACAAGTTTTCAAACTCTGGGCAAGAGGCTACATCCCAGTCATTCATATTTGATCCAGGACTGGCCTGATGACATGGTGTGTATTAAAAGAGAGGAGATGTTTTATATTTATTTAACCAAAATAAAATGCTATTTTCAACATAATAGAAATGGAGTATAGTGAAAACCAAAATCCTGAAGGGAGAAATCTCAATTTTTGTTCATGCCACACATTGTGGGACACACCGCAATGTTCATCTTTAACTTCATCACATGTGTAGTAGCATTATCTCCCTCACCATACACTAGATCATTCAGGAGCTTTGTGAAAATACACAGTCTCAGAGCCCAGAGATTCTGATTTAATGAGTCCAGTGTGAAGCTCAGGCCTTCAAAATTTTTTAATGTATCCATGTTATTCTATAGCACAGCCAGAGCAGAAACCACTAATCTAAACATTAAGAGCATATGTGGTGTTAGGATGGTATTTAGATTTATGAAAAGTAAACGATGTAGAATTGCTTCAGATTGTCATTTACTGATGTCTCCAGTAAGGTATACGTTGTTGAATTGAGTCATCCAGCAAGGTCAACAGTTAATACTTCCAAACAGTACTTCCCAAAGTCTTAGCTCAAGGGTTGGCAAACTATATTCTACTGCCTGCTTTTGTATGGCCAGTGAGCTGAGAATGAATTTTACATATTTAAAAGGTTGAAGAAAGTTTTTCAAAAATGTTAGTGACATGTCAAAATTATAAGAAATTTGAATTCTAATGTCTAGAAATAAAGTTTTAGTGAAACTTTGCCATGCCCATTCATTTACATATAGTGAGTGATTATTTTCACCCTATAATGGCAAAGTTGAACAATTGCAACAGAGACTGTGTAGCCTGCAAAACCCAAAATATTTATTATCTGACCATTTACAGAAAACTTTTGCCAATCCGTGTCTTGAAAAGTGTAGGCCCTTTTATTTGCAAAAACTAATAAATGTAACGAACAACTTCAGAGTTTCAATAGGTTATCCCAACAAATATTTATTTTCTCCTCACATCATAGGCTCCTTTCATGTAGCACTGAGATTCTTAACCCTATTGTACCTTAAACCCTTTGGGCAATCTGGTGAAATGTGTCAACACTTTTCCAGGATAATAGTTTTAAAATGCATAAAATAAAATACATAGGATTTATAGAAAATTATATTAAAGCATTAAAACGAATTCTAGCAGCAGGTTTAATAACTACCATAATTTTAAAGCAGTGTTGACTGTAAAATTTTTTTAAATATATGCAACAACTATAACGTGATTTGAAAGATCTGAGATCTCTCTAGGTGACAAAGCCATAGGTAGTGCTTAAATCATTGTGGTCATTTGCCTACATTCGTAATAGAGTGGGATGCTAAATTTAAGTTAGAGTTTTAATTCATTTTAATTCATGGATGCCTTGAATTTTATCCACAGACCAAGGGCCCATGGACTCAAGGCGAAAAGTTCTTGAGAGGCTCTGCCATTTCTGGACCCTTAGAACCTTCCATATGAACCTCTGCTTCCCACCAGCAGGCAGGGAAGAGAGGACAAACACAGAGGTCTGTTCTAGAAGTGTTAAGGGAAATGATATAAAATACAACAGCTTACATTCCATTGAGCAAAGCTCTGTTTATGTACCCACCTAACTGAAGGGAGGCTGGGAAATGCAGTTCTGCTTGCACCCAGAAAAAAAGAAGAGATCTACTTGGTAAACCCCCAGCTAGTCTCCACCACAGCCTCCTCTCCAAAGCACTACAGAGAATACTTTTGGAAGCCTATGAGTCAGTGTGGGCTGCCATAACAAAATGCCACAGACTGGGTAGCTTAAAAAACAGAAATTTATTTTCTCACAGTTCTGGAGGCTGGAAGTCCAAGATCAAGATACTGTCAATTTGATTTCTGGTCCACCTCCTAGTTTGTAAATAGTCACCATCTCACTGTGTCCCTCATGTGGCAAAGAGAGAGAGTGAGCTCTCTGGTGTCTCTTCTTCTAAGGATGCAAATCCTATAAGATCAGAGCCCCACTCTTATGATTTTATATAAATTTAGTTACCCATTATAGCCCCTATCTCCAAATAGAGTTACACTGGGCTTTAGTCCTTTAACAAATGAATTTTGGAAGAACACGTTTTAATCCAAAGCAGAAGCCATATTGAATTCTTCTTTAGAACTCAACTTAGAGAAAAGAGGCTGTTTTGTTCAGAATCTTCCTGGTTGCTTGATCTCAGGATGGTAAACAGCTCCACATTTTTCCATTTTCGTGTTTTATCCTGAAGCAACAGAGCATTACATTAATTGACTTGTCTTATTAATTCAATAAGCTGCTTCCAGGATGAAACGCTTAACTTGTTTTGGGCCCTTTTAGGTTGTTGGGAGAAAGCTTCAAGGCTCAAACAGCTCTGTAGTTTTTCACAGTCACTGAAAATTTTTATGCACTGCTGAAGATTTGCCACATTTAAATTTACTATAAACTGCTAGTTTCTCATTACATTATAATTTAATTCACACTTTTTAGTATGATAAGAAAATATTGGGTAGTTCACATATTGTAGTAGGATATTTGCTCACAGATAGTTAATACTGTGTTTTAGCATTTATTTTAAATAACATTGAATACAGTAAATTTGACAGCCCCAATTAAAGCCAAAGGAAATTCTCATGTGACAATCATAACTCTAGCTTAAAACAGGAAAATGTGGATTTTAATCAAGTACTTTTTGAAAATAAAATTGGAAAACCACTGAGTTATCAAGTAAAATCTTTCTATAAACATAGGGGGAAATGTAGATATTTAATTATCAAATCAATACATTGCATGCCTTAAATTAACATAATGTTATATGTCAATTATATATCAATAAGGAGGGAGAGGAATCTGAGATGTTTAAAATCTTACAGGAATTAAAATAAATCTTGATGGTGACTTTTAAAGGACTTCCCAGACTTATATTGCTGGTTTTGTTTTTCCCAAAGTCCTTTGGTACAGCACCAGAACAGTACAGATAGATGCTTAATATGTTTTTTTTGAGATTTATATTGATGATGATGAATATGATATTTTTGAAACCACATGGGATAGTTATTAAAGCATGATAAAGGATTGTTTTAAATAATTATTAGCAAGTTAGACACTAATCTCTAGGACAATTAGAAATTTACATTATTATTACATTGTAGCATTTTAAAGTAAAAGTAAAGATAGTCTGACTCTCCATAAGGGCATAGGTGAACATGTGTTTGGTTTTGTTTCTTTGCAAAGACATCATTGAACAATAGATTTTTCTCAAAAATTTGAGAAGGTTTGAAATGCTTATTCTACAATATGTTTGATATATTGAGCCTGCAAAGAAGTTTATACCTAGACAAGTGGGTTTAATATGATAAGTATTTGTGCCTCAATGCCCACTGAAACCTAGAACAAGATGTGACAGTAACCAAATATTATTTTAAGCTTTCTCTTGGTGTATTGTACCAAAACCTGATGCAATTCAAAGATTAATGCAGTAAGTAAATACTTTATATTGAAAAAATTACTTTTTAATAAGTTTTCCAGTACTGATATAATAAGAATTGATAATGGTGAAAAATCTGACATTAGTCACTAGGACTGTGACTCTTGTATGACCTTTCTTAGGACATGCGCTATTAACCTTAGAACTTAAGAACCCACTTCCTTGCTTCCACACAAAACATAGCAAAAGAACTGGAAACATATGAATCCATCCATTCATTTGTTTATTTTAACATTTTATTTATTTATTTATTTATTTATTTACTTACTTACTTACTTACTTATTTATTTATGTAAAGTTTTAATTTTAATATTTATCCAACAAATATTTCTTGAATACTGGCTATATGCCAGGTTTTCTTCCACTCATCTATGTTATCACACATTTTTTCCCATACATTTTAGGGATTACATTCCTGAAAAATATAATTCGAACAATAGAAAGTATACAAAGAAAAAAAATTTGACTCCCTTCAATCTTCCCAATGCCACTACCTTTACCATAACGAGCAAAACCCTAGATCAAGAGTCAACAATTGTGAGCTTAGATTTTATTTTTACACATTCCATGAGCTAATATTTTCATTTTACATTTTGAAAGAATTATTAAAAATAACAT
Source organism: Macroglossus sobrinus (assembly GCA_004027375.1). Taxonomy (NCBI): domain Eukaryota; kingdom Metazoa; phylum Chordata; class Mammalia; order Chiroptera; family Pteropodidae; genus Macroglossus; species Macroglossus sobrinus. Next base: position 703,082 of record PVKZ01000329.1, on the reverse strand, counting down.
TAAGAATATACAACAAAAATGGTTATACTGCCTGCAAAATTTAAAATATTTACAGTCTTGTAATAATGTTTAACTACTGGCATAGATTTCCAAACCTTATCTAGGTATCTATCTGTGTGTGTACATATATGAACATACAAAGAGACATATAAAAATCTATAGATTTTTTATTTGATAGAAATAAGGTTGTGTTTGTTCATTGCTCTGTAACTTTCTTTTTTTCTTGAGTATATTTTGAAGATTGTTCTGTATTAGTATATTTATTTTAACTTATTTTAAATTTCTAAATATCATTTCATACATAGTTTATGTTCCCTGCCTCTATAAATTTTTTGTCCCCTCTTTAATTTGGAGCAATACCTTCTCTGAAGAATCTCCCACACATATTCTCAGTTTGATTCTCAATTATGTGTCCCCATCTTCCATTTTAAACACCCATTCACTCATTTATTCATTCTACAAATATTTTTTGACATATACTATATATCAAGTACTCTTCCAACCTTTAAGTATTCAATAGTGGGAAAAAAAGACCAAAATTTCTGCCTTATAGAACTTAAATTCTAGTAGAAAAAAATATAATATGAAGCCAGTACAAGCAATATAAAATGTCAGATGGCAGGGCCTGAAATTTAAATTGGGTGGTTGTAGATGACCTCAGCAAAAATGTGGCTCTTGAGAGAAGACCCTTAGGAATGAGAATATCTAAAGGGAGGATATATTTTTGGCTATAGGAAACAGCAAGAAGAAAGACCCTGAGGTGAGTGCATACCAGGCAAATCTGAAGACTATCAAAGATAGCAGGAATAGCAATATGGCAGAAGCAAAGTGAATGAGAAAATATGTAATGGAGATAAGGTTAGAAAGTTAATGAGGACCTGTAATATGTGAGACCTGTGAGTGATAGTGAGGACATCAGTTTTTACTCCAAGCGAGATGAGAGCCATGAGAAGATATTGAGAAGAAGAGTGATGGGGTATGACTTCCTCTTAACAAAATCTCTCTGTTTTGTTGTTGTTGTTGTTGTTGTTGTTGTTGTTGTTGTTGTTGTTGTTGTTATTGTTGAATGAAGACTGTAGAAATAGAAGTAAAAGAATAGGAGCAGCTAAATCAATTAGAAAATGTGATTACAAGTCAGGTGAGATATGATGTTGGTCCAGAATAGGGAGTAGCAATGAGGTATGGTTATGGTCTAAATGTTTGACTCTCTCAAAATTTACATGTTAAAATCACTCAGCGTGATGGTATTTGGAAGTAAATTGGCGGGGCAGGGAGAGTAATTTGAGATTAGATTAAGTTATGAGGGTAGTGGCCTCATGATGGATCTCTCTCTCTTTTATTCACCATGTGAGATACAATAAGACAGCCATTAGCAAATCAGAAACCAAGCTTTTACCAATCACCAGCTCTGCCAGCGTCTTGATCTTGTACATCCCAACCTCTAGAACTCTGAGAAATAAATGTTTGTTGTTTGAGCTATCCAGTCTATGGTAATGTGTTATAGCAGCCTAAAGTGATTAAGACAGATATTAAGAAATGGATGCTATGAAAAGCAAAAAGAAGGAAAACCACTTTGAGACTCTGGCACACTAATCAATAGGTTATACCCTTTCGTTCTAAAATGACAAAAATATGTTACAAGAATAATATTCAGACATCAGGAAAAGGCCAAAGTCAGCCTACAACATAAATCTTAATGTCTGAGATTATATCACATAAGGGGTAAACACCTTTAAGATAAGGGTTTCTTAGTTATTTTAAAATGAAGGACATATTTACTCATTAAGTGTCATTTTAGAAGTTAGTTTTAGGCCTGTGGTAAAATCAGTCAAACTGAGAGAAAAAAGTAATGTTTCTCTTTGCAATTGTTCCAAGACAGAGTTCAATCATTTATGCAATTTTTTAAACAAAAAAATAAAAATAATCTGAGTCTAAGTCAAAGAATAAGAAAGTTTTCATAAAGTGGGGCTTTTGGCGACAGGCACAAAGTGAGTGAGAGTAGATTTTAAACCAGCTGTGGTCATGGCAAGCTTTTGGCCAACTTTCTTGGGCTGATTTTCAGCAAGTTGGGACAGTTCTGCTGGTCATTCAGGAGTTTCCTCTCCATGGAGGACATGACTGCCCAAATTGAAGCCATACATCGGCATTCCTCTGATTTTTCAACTAAAAGTGTATTGCTTTTCTTTCTCTCTACAAACCCCAGAAAGTTGAGGTAAATTCTACTGCATTGAAACACCTTCTCAGAGTGTGACAGCCTGCTGAAATGTGATAAGGAAAGAGTTCATTTAAAAACCTGAATACTAGACAAAGGAGGTCTATATCTTAGTAATGTTTAACTAAAGCAAAAGGCTTAGTTCCCAGAACCCTTACCCGTTTCCTGTTAATCATGAAATTTGTAGCAATGTAACTATGAGCTTATATGCTAACTGCCAATTTTAGCTTGTGTCACCCTGCTCACTTGCCTGGCATGAAAAACAATCAACTGTATATAAGCTGGACATGATTCTTGTTCGGGGATGCTCCTAGCAAGGACAGCAGCCGGCTATTAAACAGTCTTTGAGAGCATACTTGGTTTGGTCTATTCAATCTTAGCCACAACAAGAGGTGTATTCTCAAGTCAAGTTCTAAGTCAATAGTGTCAAGAACATTGGGAGACTCTGAAACCAGAAGATTCTGTGACTTTCTTAGTGCTTTATCTACCTTTAAAACTATAATGATGCTTGAATACGGAGACTGGGCTTCCTGTACACTAAAGCATAAGAGATCATTCTTCCTTCGATTCAATGAGATGCACAATGGGATGCACAATTATCATTTAATTCCTGTTTCCAAGGGGAAAAAAAAGAAGCCTAAGATATATTTCAATCTTCGAAAGAAAAAACTAATAATAATTTTAAATATAGTAACACTACTAATACCATTATATTAATTAGATTATCTTGGTTACAGATGGCAAGAAAATGACTCACACTAGACAAAAAGAGAATTATTAAGTCATCTATCTAGAAGTCCAGGAGTGAACACAGGCACGAAGATATTTACATGTTGAATTCAGGTGATAGTCAGTTTTCTTTCTTTCTACATTTCTGGTTCTACTTCCAATATGTATTGGCCTCGTTTTTATTCTCCTGCCATGTAATTGGCAGATGAAAACTAGCACTCTCATGTATATATCAGTCTTTCTTACCATTTGTGGTTCAAGTATAAGAGGATGCATATTCTCCAAAGTTCCAGCAAAGATGTTCAAGAAGAACTCTGATTGGCCTATTTGGGTTCAGTATACATCCCCCAGTCACGGCAACCAGGGAGAGGGTATGTTGGCCAAATACAATTACATGCTCATCCTTGTGCTCAGGAGCAGAGACAGCCACATACAAAACATGTTAAAAGTTGGAGGAATAATCCCCCACAGGAAGTGGAATTGAGATAAAAATGTGTGTCCCCTATAACCATATTTTTTTATTCTATCAGGAACATATCCTCTTTATTAACCATGTTAAAATGCCAACATTTCAATGTTTTAAAATAATGTATGCATACATTTTATGTGAAAACATCACTTTTTTCAACTTAACAATTTTAACTTTTTTATTGAAGTGTAATGTGCACACACACATACAAAAAAGGTGTGTATTCCATATATATAGCTTAATGAATTATGTAGTATTTTATTTCTTCTCATAAGGTTCAAAAGTGTTTTCTCTGTTCAAAAACAGCTATATAATTTAGCCTAAAGGAGACAATAGTTTGGTAGAAATATGTTGAGGAAATCTCCAAGGAGTTAGGGCTGGGGGGAGATAGAAGTGGAGATTTATGTCTGCAGCTCAGGAACTATCAACTCTTGAAGGCAAGCAGGCCCTGTAACTTATTCAGCATGATTTTCTATCAGCTGGGTCTGATGTTAGATTTAGCTCATGCATAATAATAAATGTTAGTCACCAAGTATTTATTAAGATGAACCATTGGCTTAGTAAGAGCAAAGCTCTGGACTGTGACCTGATTTTTTATAAGTGAGGAGGGAGGTGTACCAAGAAGCTAAGTATCTGTCCTGGTATTACCAGCCTACATATCTGGGGCACGCAGATCATCAGATGACTTCACGCAGCCTTTTTCTTACCCTAGAGACTAAGGACTCTTTCGATTTATTAGACTAGAGATTAGTTTTCCACTGCAATGTTATAGATATCTCACTTTTTCCTCTCTGTGTTTACTCTCCACCCTATCTCTGCCTCAAGGCTGACCTGTATGTACAAAAGCAGCAGGTTTCTATTTTTTCCTGGCTGCTATTTGGGGTCAGCCAACAGAGAGCATGAGCAGAGAATTAAAAGGATAAAACCAAGGTCAAAGTATTAATTCCCAGATCCATGCCTGCAGGGTTGCATGGGATATAATGGATTAAATGATATCTCTTTGCTAACTCTAGACTAGATGAGCTAAACCTTCACGGCACTTCAAGTCCATAATTTTATATTTTTTCTTCTTTTTTTATTTCTCTTTTTTTTCAACTTAGCCTACTTATTTCAGTATTAAGAACCACAAGTGTCCTCTCTTGTCTTTGAAGTCACTCTTCAATTTCTTTTGGCCTTAAGTTTACAACCTCAGATTCCAGACTGTCCTTTCTCATTCTGATTACCTGGAGTTTGGTACATTTGCTGATTAAGAAAATATGACTAACGGTGACAAGTTCTCCTTAATAATCCCTAATAAAGATATCTCATAGGATTCCCATGACCCAAGGGTCTTCCATATCTTATCTCTCCCATTTCACATAAGGAAAGATCCCAAAACACTATCACAATACCTTGTGCACCCAGCAAGGCAGACACTATCTCTGATGCACTTTAAGAAAGCAAATTACATTTATTACATAAAAACTGATTACATTTATTTCCTATACCAAGACAAACAGCAGTTTCTGTAACTAGTAACAGTTAAGATAGAGTTTATCTCTACCTAATGAATTTAATTGGCTATATTTCTAGAGTGCAACATCAGTGGTGATTTGTTGATTCATCATGGATGTTATTTCATCTCCAGAATTCAGAAGAGGGTTTAAATCCACAGCAATAAAGACGTTTGATGGTTATTGTCTCTAGCATATATGACTTCTAGATTGAAGAATGAGCTCATAGAGAAAAGGGATCAACCTTTTATACTATAAACTGGCTCTTGTGTAGATTTAGAAAGAATGGAATCGAATAGATAAAGTGAGGGTCCTTCATGAGAACATAATTTCATTTTTAAGGACCTAAGGACTTCATCCAAAGATGGCTTCACTCATGAGATTGCTCCACAGAGACAGAAGTGAAATTTTTCACAGAAGGTAAAACAGTAACACTTAGATGACCTTGGACAAATCACATAACCATTTTAAGTATACTTCTGTGCATTGATGGTAATGATATACCAAGTTATTAGTTGTGGGTATCATTAAATTAGATAACCTTTGGGAAGCAATTAACACAGTGCCTAGCACAAAGTAAGCACCCAAGGAATACTTGCATTATGATGATGACAACGATGATGATGATGATAATTTGTGAGACTTTAGGGCATTTTACATTCTTATTTCTCTCAAACAAATCTCCATTTCTGTACTCTACTGACAAAAGAACCATTTGTCTAAATACTCAAATTTATCATGGCATTCACTTCCTTAAAAATTGTTCCTGGCTTCATAGTCAATTAGGTTAAATGGAAACTTTTTAAGATACCATACAAGGCATTCACAATCTGTTCCATTATCATCCCTTCAGCCTCATAACTAGCTACTTTCCACTCTGCATATTTTAAAACAGCCATAGCAAAGTTTCACCTGCTCATAAAGTTACACCTTTATATACTCTTCCTTTTGCCTTGAATGTTCCTACGTAAGCCTCAAGACTTTACTCAAAAATCAGCTTATTAGCTCTTATTTGTTAAGTGCATGTTGCATGTCCAGCATTATAATGATCAACCATTTTGTAATGTGGTACTATTATTGGGCATAAGAATGAATCCAAAGCTTGGCAAAGTGGAGCTCAGCCAAATGATATACGTCCAGAAAGTGAAAGAGTGAGACTTTAGATAAGGACATTCTGACTCCAAAGTACCTGTACCAGTTTCCTATTGCTGCTATAACAAATTACCACATATTTAATAGCTTAAAACAACACAAACTTATTACCTTACAATTCTGGAGATCAGAAATCTGAAATTAATTTTACTAGGATAAAATCAAGGTGTCAACAGGGCTACATTCCTTTTGGAGAATTTAGGGAGGAATCTGTTTCCTTGACTTTTCTAGCTTCTAGAGACTACCTGCATTTCTTGGCTTATGGTCTCTTCCTCTATCTTCAGAGCCAGCAGTGTCACATCTTCAGATCTCAATCTGTCTCTCTCACTCTCGCTCTCCCTCTTTCTCTTTCTGACTCTGCTTCCATAGTCACATCTTCATCCCCAGTTTCAACCTACTTGCCTCCCACTTGTAATGACACTTGTTATGACACTGGGCCACTTGGATAATCTAGGATAATCTCTTCATCTCCTTCCTTTTCATATGTAGAGATCTTGTTTTCTTATACATTCAGCTACTCTATCTTTTGATTGTAGCACTTAATTCTTTTCCATTTAAGGTACTTATGATAGAAATGTAGTTGTTACCATTCTTTTTTCCAGTTTTTGAGACATGTGTTTTCATCTTAAAGAAGTCCCTTCAACATTTTCTGTAATGCTGGCTTGGTTGTGATAAATTCTTTTGGCTTATTTTTGTCTGGAAAGCTCTTTATCTGTCCTTCAACTCTAAATGATAGCTTTACTGGATAAGGTATTCCTTGTTGTAGATCCTTGGTTTTCATATGTCAAATATTTTGTGCCAAGCCCTTCTGTCCTGTATAGTTTCTTTAGAGAAATTAGCTGCAAAGCTTATGGGTGTTCCCTTATAAGTAATTATCTATTTTTTCTCTAGCTGCTTTTAGTATTCTTTCTTTGTATTTAACCTTTGGCATTTTAACTATCAAATGTATGGGTGTGGGCCTGATTTGTAGAATTCTCTGAGCTTCCTGGAGTTTTATGTCCATTTTCTTCACCAGGTTAGAAAAGTTTTCCATCATTATTTCTTCAAACAGCTGTTCGTCTTATTTATTTTCTTCAGTTACACCAATCAGAAGATATTTGGACCCTTAATACTGTCCTACATGCTCCTTAAATTATTTTCATAGTCTTGGCATCTTATCTCTTGCCATTCTAATTGAGTGTCCTTGGCTTTCCCATCCTCTAGATAGGGCATTTGATTCTTTTCTTTATTCACTCTGTCTATTTCCTTGTTTATTCCATTTAAAGTACTTCTCAACTCAGGTAATATGTTCTTCATTTCAGACTGGTTCCCTTTTATAATCTCTATTTCTATTGTTATTTTTTTTTATATCTTTGTTGAAGTTCTCACTGAATTTGACCAAAAAATTATTGAGCATCTTTATAACCAGTGTTTTGATCTCTGTATCTGTTAGATTGCTTGACTCCATTATTCCTGAATCTCTGTTCTGTTCTGTTATCTGGTTTCTGCTTCTTTGTCTTCCTATTTTGGCTGCCTTTCAATGTCTATTTCTAACTACTAAGCAAAGCTCCTAAGTCTCCTGGTCTTATTAGTGTGGATTTGTGAAGTAGGTTTCCAGTGGCACAGTCCTGAGAGGGGTTCAGCTGCAGGCCAAATGTAACTCCACCTTGTGCCCCTCCGGAGCCACCTGTTAAGATTCAGCAAGCAATCCACCGATGCTATGCTTATGGTTGCCTCAAAAGGCCGCACCAGAAACCAATGCAGCTGCCTGCAGTGTGAGTCTAGGTGCTGCTCAGCAAGGAGCACCTGACTCACTGAGGGTATACCTGGATGTGGCTTGGGTGGAATGTGAGTTGGGGGAGGTGGGATTTCAAGGAATTCTCTGGGTGGAGTGACTTCTGTTATCCAGTTATATGATGTCATGGCTGTGTCTAATGCACTGGCAAGGGGGAGAGCTCAACAGGGAACAATAGATACCACCAGCACTTCTGTACAGAGCGAGTCCCACCTCGGCCCTCATTCCAACAATGCCTCCCTGTGAGTCACTGGTTCCCCCTGCATGCAGCCGAATCAGCACTGTTGCTCAGTGCAAGCAAGTCCACCATCATGAAAATCCACTCGCTGAAGCAGTCCCTTTAAGAGTTATCTGCTGCTGCCACTGCCACAGCCTCTGTCTCACTCAGATGTTCAAGACCGCGCAACCCTACGTCCTCGCTCCATCTTGTGGTTTGCTCATCTAGATCTCAGGTGAATTTTTCCTTGCTGTTGCTCCTTGTTTCTGTCACAACTTTCATTTGGTAGCCAGAGGGATAAACAGAGCCTCTATTATCTAGGCCATTTTGGTTACTCTCCTCAGTTTTCTTTTCCTAAAATTTTTATATAGAAATAGTGAACATAGTTCTTCAAGATGTGAGGATGCCTGCAGCTCATAGAGCTCTTTCTATTGGCACTTGATTTCTTCAGTCATGCAATATTTGAGAGCTATCTACCTACTAAATGGCAGGCCTCAGGTACATCAAGATAAATTATATTGTTGCCACAGAGGAACTGCTCTTAAGAGCAGACATATATGAACCCAACAGTTGATCAGTAGTAATGGATGTTATTCTCACATCTGAAAGAGCCATGTGTCATGTCTTACTGGAATCCACAAAGGCTTTTCACAAAGTCATGCTTCTGTTAAAAAGGGAAACATATATTGTTAGTGTCTGAGGAGGCAATGTCATTTAGTGGTGAAGGACACTCAATAGAAAGCCAGAGTTTGGAATTAAGCACTATCTCTGTCATATAGAGGTCATATACTTTTGTTTCAATGACCTACATCTCCCCTTACCCAAAGGAAATAAAATCAGTATCACAAAGAAATTTCTGCACTTTGATGTTCATTTGAGCATTATTCACCTTTGAGCTAAAATATGGAAACAACCTAAATGTTCATGAACAGATGAATATATTAAAAAAATGTGATGTATACATGTGTGTATCTCACACATACATACACACAAACACAAGAATATTATTCAACCTTAAAAAAAAGATAATCCTGACATTTATGACAACATGAATAAAGTTGGAGTTCATTACACTAAGTAAAATAAGTCATGCACAAAGAGACAAATACTGCATGATATCACCTAAATGTGGGATTTAAAATCACTAAACTCATAGAAGCAGAGAGTAGAGTGGTAGTTACCAGGATCTGGGGGAGGAGATAACAAGTAGATATTGGTTCAAGGGTACAAAGTATCAATTATGCAGGATAAGTTCTGGAGATCTAATGTACAGCAAAATGACTAGAGTTAATTTTTATTTATCAGTTGTACATTAATAAACTGGTAAAGATATTTTTAAATGTTTTAAAAGATTTTGAAAGCAAATACTAATTATTTCTGTGTTGGAGAGGAAAACAAAAATTATATCAACTGAGATTATTATGTTCTACATTATATCTATTCATGATAATCTGTTTTAGCCATTTATTAAGCTATAAATACATTTTTATAAATCTGGTTGACATTTAGGTATTTTATTAAACATCATAAATGCCAAAGAGAAATGAATTAGAACAAAACACTTCTCTCTAAAAATTATAATTATGATCACACATATCCCATAGGGATTTGTGAGATAGTATTTATGAAGAGCTTGGCTTATGGTCTAGCAGATTTTTTGCACCAAGAAATGTTAACGATCTCTAATTTTCATTTAAGATCATCCTTTGCCTTTTCTGGATGTCAAAAACAACCCATTACTCAATATAACAGAATAATATTTCAAAGTGTTAGCTAAAGTACTACTTACTACTTTTCAATGTACTTGCTGACCATCCACCTTTAGCTGCCAAATGGAGGAACACCCATTGCAGAAGAGACAGCCTAGTGCTAAGATCAAAGTTGTCATCGTTAGCCTCCAAATGCAGGAGGGAGCAAGAAAAGATGTTTTTGTCTTGCACTCAGATCCTATAAAGATCCTCTAAGTGGAAGATGAGGAAAAAATTGGATAAGAAGAGAGAAGAAATTGCACGGGCCATTTGCTCTTCCTTCCCTCCTTGAAATAAACCCTAGTGATAGAGAGAGAAACCACTTCACAATTGATTTTAATTTGGCAGTCTGGGAATGGAGAGGATTGGCACCCTGCATGATCTGTCTCAAACTCTGGCCATTAGCAGTATCAAAAGGTGAGAGTCAGTATTAGGAAAAGAATAATTCTACATATGTGAACCTCTAAAAAATGAGGGACAGCAATCAAACTTATAGGAGAGATCCAAAGGACTTAGGTTAGGCAGAAAAGTCTGAATGAACCTAGAAGCAGGGACAGAAAAGACAGAGAAATACCTAAGGGCATAAGGGTCAGAGCTAGGGCAAAACCTTAGGGACAGAGTAGCTAGAAGCCAATGACCAACAAACTGTGATGTCAAAGTCAGAGAGGGAGATATGACTGTGGAAGCAGTTAGAGAGAGAAACAAAGGTGAGAGAGGCAGAGTGGCACAGGGTATGGGGGTGTGGAGAGAGAGAGAGAGACTCAGAGAGAGAAAGAATCAGAGAGACTGAGAGAATGAGAGAGAGAGAGAGAAAGAGGGAGAGAGATTGGTTTGATGATGCAATGCTGCTGGGTAACCCAAGCAAGACAAGTTTTGCATATTGAAAAGATCCAACAAAGTGCCCAGACAGAATAAGACCTTCATTGGAACTGGATCCTCAGCAGACTCTTGCAGCAATTGTCTTAGCCCAGGGCATTTAAAATCAGGCCTGATTTAAGGGGAAGGAACCAACTTCAAGATGATTGTGTGAGGTCTTCTAAATAATACAGTTTTAACTCAGAAGTAACTTAAATAAAAATCTCTGAACTGGACTGCAAAAACCCTGGAAAAGACTGACTTAGCTTTTCCCTCTGAGAGTCTTGAGTCAGAAAATCAAAGTTTTCATAGAAATAGAGTTAATTTTTATGCACCTACTATTATCTCTTTATGTTCATAAGCCACCAACATTTCCTTTTCAATAACTCGTTCTCTCAGATTGAATTTGGGCAATTTCACTGAATTAATCATATTCTTGATAACTGTTTAAAAGAACTTGTGTTGAATTTTACATTAAGTATATTCCATTAGCAATACCATGAGTACTAAGTTACTGAAAAAATTTGCTAGAGTGTTGTGTGATTTAATGTATAGTTCTTGCTTAAGTATGAATCTGCTAAATTAATCACCATTTGTTCAGGTGCTACTTCTTAGATGAAAGTAACTATGAAAAAATGGTAAAGGAGAGTGAAGAGCTGAGAATAACAATTCTTCATTGGAACTTACAAGATAACTTTTGGAAATCAAAATGGTTACTATGTTGCTCAAGGGTTGGGAAGTTTATTCTGCAAAGGGTCATATCAGTCAGCAGGAGCTGCTATAACAAAAAGCACAGACTGGGTGGCTTATGAACAACAGAAATTTATTTCTCACAGTTCTGGAGGCTGAAAGTCCAAGATCAGGGTACCAACATAGTTGAGTAATTGTGAGTACTCTCTTCCAGATTTCAGACTTCTCTTTGTATCCTCACATAGCAAAAGGAGCTAAGGGGCTTAGGATTTTAACAGATAAATTTTGGGGTACATGTTTAGACTATAGCAGACCAGATAGTAAATATTTCAGGCTTTGTAAGTCATAAAGTCTTTGTTACAACTCTTCAACCCCAACACTAAAGCATGAAAGCAGCCACAGACAATGCATAGACATGGCTGGGAGTGTAGTTGGTTCCAATAAAACATTGTTTGCAAAAAGTAGTCAACAGCTGGATTTGGCCCAAAGGCTACGTTTTCTGACCTCTAGTCTAGTTTATCTGCATGAAAGAATGTCCATCTAGCCATTAGACATGGCACCTGTGACCTAAAATGTGAACATAAAAAGTACTTACCTGGTGGATATCACAGACATAGGTAACAGTGAACATTGTTGGTTTTGTTTTCTGGGCTCCTTAGGATCTATTTCTCTTGATATCCTTTAAGAATCATTTATCACCCCCAACTTCAGTTCATATGCTTTTGCTTAGGCTGGACTCTTGGCCCCATGGGAAGAGAATGTGATCCAAATTTACCTGCTGAGCCTACCAATCCCCTTTGCCACAGTAGCTAGTGCAGGATTGGGGAAGTAGTTCCAACTTGTCCAGTCAAGATAAGATTTGTGATATGTTCAACCAAGAAAAATCTCTCAGAACCAGAACCACAAAGATTTGAGTGTAAATTGTTTTTTTTGAGAAGTGATCCTAGGAAATACTGGTTGATTACATCAAGCAAGTTGCAACTGAGGAGAATTAGAGCTTCATCCTGCTGAGATCTCTGGGACTAAGTGTTGAATAGAAACCTCAGAGTTAACCTACCAGAGGAGTATACACCTATCTCAACAGTCACTGGTGGAGGGCTTCTTCTGGGGTGTTCATACCAGCTACCTCTGGCCTGTCCTAAACACTAGCAGAGTGGATGTTTCAGCCACAAAAGGATGACCTCAGGCAAAGAAGCATAGATGCTAAAATTTAGAAGTCAGAATCTGCTACTAAAATAGGATCCCAGGGGGATGTGGGTGAGATACTTACAACTTTTGCTACCACAGAATTTGGTTGGTCTCTCTACTAGAGCTCTGAAGAAGTTGGAGGCTTACTTCACTCAGTCTGAGCTTTTGAACCATGCTTCACATGAAGTCATCACATAAACATTTTAGTTATGTGAGTCAAAAAATTTCCTTTTTGCTTAAATTAGTTTGAGTAGCATTTCTTACCATATAAACCAACAGGACTAGATAAAACATATAAGAAGTTGAAATTTATTTTCTACTGTTACTGATGCATCATATAATATGATAAAAATTTTGGGTATATAGAATTCTTAAAATTATAGGTGTAGATATACAGATATAGATTCACATATATTATCTATATTAAATAAAAATATAATTTATGTCTGTCTCTACCTATATTTATATAGAGTGGTATGATATTAGGGAAAAGGATGTATAAATATGTTGGTTTTTAATAGCACACAAAGAGTTAAATAATAGAATGAAAATCTTTAGAGAAAGGTAACCAAATCCTCACAATTTTTTTATCCATCTACCATATGTAAATCCATGAATATCTGCTTCCATGAAGAGAAGCAACTGTCTAAAGTTTCCCAGCAGACTCCCAGGAGTAGTGTAATAAAAGGGACAAAAGTGTATTTCTCATGAGAACTCATTGTTGTCCATGATCTCTGTACTGGAAGTTTATTTTTTTCTCATTTTTCCACTTCTATTTGCTAAATGTAATCAAAGATTAGAATTAAGATGATTTGGACAAATAGAAGAAGATAATAAGACCAAGGAAACCAAATATAGTCATTTCAGGGAAAGTCAGAGAGTCAAGGGAGTAAGCAGAAGATGGCATGTGCTATGAAAGCAAAAGAGGGGTCAAGAAAAGATTATAAGAAAATGTTTTGAAATGCTTAAAGCATATACTACTCCCTTTTTGTGTCCTCTGAGGAAATAGAATATATATATTTGTTCAGATTGCTATTTCATTCAATGTGATTCTGTGCTGATCCACACTTACATGGGCTAAATAAGCAGATGAAGCCCTATTGAATCTGTGACCTGTGTAGTTCAATCTATGGCTTCCTATTGAAAAGGCAAAGTTCAACTTCTTAGAAACAAGTTAAGATGAATTCCATTCACTCATTCAACATTTCAAATGGACATCTTCTATACCAGCCACTATCTATGGCACTAGTGATTCAACAGAGTGGAAAAAAAAAAACTAAACAAAAAGCACACTCTCATGAAGTATGGTATTTACACTGATTGGAGAAAAACAGATAAGAATCAAAATGAATAAAATGTTTAATAAGTTAGATGATAATAATCATATGGAAGTTAGATGATAATAATCATATAGGGAAAACATAGCAGAAAAGTAGACTTGGGAGCACTTGGAGGAAAAGGATTTTTTGAGATGATGACTTTTGACCAAAAACCTGAAGAAGGTAAGTAGTGAGTCATGCAGATATCTGAAGGGAGAGCATTATAGGCAGAGAGAACAGCAAGTGCAAAAGCCCTGAGGTAATAGAGTGCTGGGCCTTTCTTAGAACTACAAGGAGGCCAGTATGAGACTAGAGCAAGAGTTGACACATTTTTTTTTTCTGAAAAGGACCACAAAGTAAAAGATTTTTATCTTTGAGGGCCATAGAGTCTTTATAACAACCACTTGATTCTGCCACTGTGGTATGAAAACTGTGGTATGAAAACAGAAAACAGGTCAAAGTTTGTTGACCCCTGGTCTGAAGAAATGAGTATTTAATAATGAGGCCTGGTTATACATCATTGTAACAACTTTGAATTTTACTTTGTGTACAGAGAAATAGAACCAACAGAACAGAGAGAGAGAGAGAGAGAGATTGAGAGAGAGAGAGAGAGAGAGAGAGAGAGAGAGAGATTGTAAGGTATTGGCTCACATGATTATAAAAGCTGACAAGTGCCAAAATCTGCAGTTGACAAGCTGGAAACCCAGGAGAACCAATTGTGTACTTCCGGTCTGAAGACTAGCAGGCTCAAGACCCAGGAAGAGCCAATATTTCAGTATGAATCTGAAGGCAGGAAAAAAACTGATGTCTCGCCCAGTTCAAAGGCAGTTGAGTAAGAGGAATTCTCTTTTATTTAAGGAAAGTAAACTTTTTTGTTCTATTTAGGCCTTCAACTGATTGAATGAGGCCCACTTCCATAAAGGATGAAAATCTGCTTTCCCTGGTCTACCAATTTTAATTTTAAACCCATTCAAAACATATTATCACAGAAACACCAAGATTTATGAGTGACCAAATATCTGGATACCATGTGGACCAGTCAAATTGACATATAAAAGTAACCATGTTTGTAGGGGGGAGAGAGCTACTGAAGGGTTTTGAGCAGTTACATGACATAACCTGATTTACATGTTAACCACATCTCCCTGGTACATGTGTTAGGGAAGGCATAGGGAAAACAACTATGAGGCTATTTTGATATTCTAGACAAGAGATAGTGATAGTTCAGACAAAGGTGGTAGTAGTGGAGGTGGTGTGAAGTAATTAGATTCCAATTGTTTTGAAAAATATTCAGATTGGTTTCTGACAGTAGCACTGACTGAATTTTCTGATTATGTGAGATTGGTTTGGAAGAAAGACTACAGTAAACTGGACTCTAAAACTTTGTCCTGAGCTATTTAAAGGATCAGGTTGCTCACTACTGAGAAAGAAAAGATGGTGAGAAAAGCTTGTTTGGAGAAAGATTAGAAATTCAGTTTTGGACAGGTGATATTAAAATGCTTATTAGATATTTGAGTGGCAAAGTAGATGCTATGGTCTGAATGTTTGTGCTCCCCATATTCCAGTGTTAAGACCCTAAGCCCCAGTGTGATGGTATTAAAACATAAGGCCTCTGTGTGTGCTTAGGTCATAGGGTGAAGCCTTCCTGAATAGGATGAATGCTCTTATGAAAGAAACTCCACAGAGATCCCTTGCCCCTTCCACCATGTGAGGATATAGCAAGAAGGCACCAGCTATGAACCAGGAAGAGGGCTCTCTCCCAAAAGCAAATAATGTTGGCACCTTGATTTTAGAATTCTAGTCTCCAGAATTGCAAGAACTGTTGCTGTTTATGAGCAAGACAGTCTGTAGTATCTTGGTATAGCAGACTAAATGGACAAATACTGTAGAGTGAGAAGTTGCATATTCTTCTTTGAAGATCAAAGGAAAAGGTGAATCCTTTACCTAAATTCATAAGACAATTTAAGAGATCTAATTCAAAACTTTTAACATTTACTATATTTCTTCTCTTCTTTCCTCCACACATGAAATTTTTTGGAGCTCTCATTTGCCTACTGTCTATCCTCTTCCTGCTCTGAAACCCCAGTCTTCCCTATTCCCTATGATTTCACTGTGGAAATTCATTGAGCCTCTCACAAAGTCCTAGCCCTCCACCCATGTCCTTCTGGGTCTGCCATTTTCTACCCTTTACTGGATCTGTATCCCCAGGTCTTCTGACTAGGGAAAGGCAAAAAGTAAATTACAAAGAGCTGATTTGGGCTGGAAATTATGCATTCTCTTGGGGGGTCTATGAGAATAGGTAAGCTCTACGGACAGCTCTAAGATAAATAATAGTACTAACACATATGGGTCGGTGGGTGGCTGGATGGATGGATGGATGGATGGATGGATAGATTGATGGATATTAGTCATAAGTGGCTAATGTTCTTTATTTCAATGAATGTTTACTAGAATCAAATAATTTTAGGATTTTAGCAACTCGAATTTTAAAGATTATCTTTTAAAGATACATATTTTATATAAATCAAGATCAATAACTGTGAACTAACTTGTCTGAGCTTTACTTTTCCTCAGAAATTATTCTTCTATTAATCTATATCAGTATAATATGTGTATAGAGATATGTATAATCAGTGTAATTTATAGATCATCTACAACATGCAGTATTATAAAAAGTGCTTTATATTTACCATTTCACTGAATAGTTACAACTCTAAGAGATAGCTAAATTAGCCCAGTTTTACAAATGAGTATCAGAGTGCTCAGAAAGGTTAATTGACTGGCCCTGGGTTACCGAGCTAGTTAGTGACAGAACCAAAACTAGAAATGTGTCTAAATTCAATCCCCTTCCCTGCACATAGCTGCCTTTCAATATTTGTGTGTATTGGAGTGAGGGTGAGGGTGAGGGGTAAGAATAATACACATTAGATGATAACTTGTTCTCTCTGAATTTGTTTCAATCTGTTAAGGACACATTTAGGTGTTTCAGAGATTGAATTGTCATGCTTTGAAAGATCTAATGTTTTATAAATGACCTGGCTTTGTCTTCATCTATAGTTTTATTCTTTTATTCTTTTATTTGCAAGAATTTGCATGTTCTGTAATGGAGGTGGAAGATGGATAAAGTAACCATCCTATTCTACAGAGAGAAAAAACGCACATAAGAGAGAATGTACAAGCTCTATTAGCCAAAATTATTATGACACGAAAATCAATTACAGTCATAAACTTGACATGAACAAGTGTTAGGGACTTATGAGTACCCAACATGAGGCAGTAATTGTTGCTCACTCTAACTAATTGTACTTAATCGAGAGAAGACACAAATAAGCCATAGGTCTATCTCTCTTATTATGGATTATGTTGTACTTTCCAGCCATATAATTTCTCCAGAATGAATTCTAAAATACCATGGTACATAGGAAGATTGGAAAGGAGTCTTACTTCCCTCTACTAAAAAGAATTTTCTAGAAGGAAAAGAGGGAAAAGTAATAGAGCTGTCTAGACACAAATTTTATTTTTAATTTAGCAGATGCCAAATTCATTTTTTTATCCATTCTTTTTTTGTCTTATATGCTCTACTTTTAAAATCCTTCCCCTTGTTTTCAAACATATTTTATTCTTCAAGGTATTCAGAAAAGCAATTAAAATTTGTGCAAATACAAAATCATCTTTGAATCAACCTGATGTTTTTGTTTTGGTTGAAATGATGTATAGTGCCCATGGATTGTGTCCCTACATTTCCTACATTTTCATTCAGAAAGTTTGGGTCAAGAACAGGCAGTAATTGTCAAGCTGACACATTTTAACTTCTGGAAATAGATCACAGTTTCTCAAACTTAACACTGTTGACATTTACAACCAGATAATTCTTTGCCAAGGGAAGCTGTCCTGTTCATTGCAAGATATTTAGCAGCATCCCTAGCTTCTACCCACTAGATGACAGTTGTACCATTTTTGATTGTCATGACTGGGGCAAGGGGATATATAAGACTAGTCTAGTACACTTCTTAGTGTCATAAAAAAATTAAAGTTATCAAAACACACACAAAATCAATAATGGCGGGAGTGGGGGGCAGGAGACAGGGTATAGCAAAAGCACCAGAAGCCAACCAAAGAGGTCTCAGTGGCCAAACTTGTAACAATTTGACCCAAAAAAAATAGTATTGGTTTACAACCCAAAGTAAAAAATAAATATTCATGACTCCAAATTAATGTAAAAATAATTAAATTATTGAACAAATAGGGGTAATAGATAAGTTTTCTTTGCAGAAGAACTCCAAGTAATTTATGTAGCTACCCAGCCCTCAAGGAGGTGGCATGTTACTCTCCACTCCATAAATATGGGCTGCATATAGTGACTTCCTTCCCAATAGTATAGTATGGAAAGGGAGGACAAAAAGAGTAATTTTACAATTAAGAAACTTGAAAAACACTATTCAGCCAAGTGATCAAAGTCAACATCAACAGTAATAAGTCATGTTGATGGTATGTACTCCTGACATAATGAGATAAAAATGACATTTCACCCTTTTGGTTTTTCTCCTAAAACCCATATTCCCTATCTAATCATGAGGAAAACATAGATAAATCCAAAATGAGGAATGTTCTACAAAATATCTGACCAGTACTCCTCAAAATTGCAAAGGTCATCAAATACAAAGTATGAGAAACTGTCACAGCTGAGAAGAGTTTAAGGAGATAGAAGGCTAAATGTAATATGGTATTTGAATGGGATACTGGAACATCAGATAAAAAGTAAGGAAATCTGAGAGATCGGAAAAATTGGCCTAGATGATAGAGGCTTTGTTCATCCCTCTTGCAACCAAAGCAAAGCTGTGATGAAAACACAGACCAAACAGCAAGCCAGTTTGTCTGGGATCTAGATAAACAGAAGCACTACAACTAAGGAGATAAATAATTAATCAACCTGCAGTGGTAGAAGATAGGAAGAGGCAAAGATGCGAGACTGCTCGGTCCCAATGGCTGATTGAAACAGAGGCTACTACTACAGTAGCCAGCAGATGCAATTGCCTCTTAAAGGGGCCATGGCTGCCAGTGGACATTTGCAGTGATGGAACTGCTTGCTCTGAGTACCAGCGCCCAGTCAGAGGGTAAAAAAACTTGCAGAGGCACACTGAGTTTTTAGAGAGTGAATCCTCTCTACCCAGAGGATTCTCTGAAACTCCACCTCTCCCAACTTGTGGCCCCACCCAAGCCACATCCAGCCATTTCCTTGGTTAGTCTGGTGTTCCTTGCTGAGTAGCACCAAGACTCACACTGGTGGCAGCTGGCCTCAGTATCCGGTGTGGTTTCTTGAGGCAACTATAAGCACAGTATCTGTGGATTGCTTGCTGAATCTTTACAGATGGCCCCAGAGGGGCACAGGTTGGAGCTAAACTTGGCCTGCAGCTGAACCCCTCTCAGGACTGTACCACAGGACACCTACTACACAAAGCCATGCTAATAAGACCAGGAGACTTAGGAGCTTTGCTTAGTACATAGAAACAGACACAGAAAGGCAATCAAAATGGGAAGACAAAGGAGCAGAAGCCATATAAGAAAACATAACAGAGATCCAGGAATGATGGAGTCAAGCAATCTAACAGATGCAGAGTTCAAAACATATAAAAATGCTCAATGAACTTATGAGAAGTGTAGATGTATTCAGTTAGAACTTCAACAATGAGATAAAAAAATAATGGAAATAGAAATTATAAAAGGAAACCAGTCTGAAATAAAGAACACATTATCTAAGATGAAGAGTTATTATGGTGACAGAAAGAAATCTAACTATGGACAGTGAGCACACAATGCAATATATATATATATATATATATATATATATATATATATATATATATATATATATATATGCCTTACTGTTGAATTATACACATGAAACTTATTGGATTTCATTAACCAATGTCACCATAAAAAATAATAAAAAGAATATATTAGAAGAAATAAACAGAGTGGATAAAGAAGAGGATTAAACCACCGATTGAGAGAATGGGGGAGCCAAGGACACTCAATCAGAATGGAAAAAAAAAAAAACAAGACTATAGTAATAATTTAAAGATCCTATGGGACACAATTAAATGTAAAAATAGCCATGTTGTAGGGGTACCAGAAGGAAAACAAGAAGCTAAAGAGCTATATGAAGAAATGATGAAGGACAACATCCCTAATCTGGTAAAGAAAATAGATATACAACCAAGGAAGCTCAGAGAGTTCAAAAAAAATGAACGCAAAGTGGCCCACACCAAGACACAGCATTATTAAAATGCTGAAGGTTAAATACAAATAGAAAACCTTAAAAGCAGCAAAAGAAAAGCAGTTACATACAAGGAAGCACATACAAGACTGGAAGCTGATTTCTCAAAAGAAACTATGCAGGACAGAAGTGCTTGGCACAAAATATTCAATGTGATAAAAACCCAAGATCTACAACCAGAATACTTTACCCAGCAAAGCTATCATTTAGAGTTGAAGGACAGATAAACAGCTTCTCAGACAAAAATAAGCTAAAGAAATTTATTACAACCAAGCCAGTATTACAAGAAATGTTGAAATGACTTCTTTAAGAAGAAAATACATGTATCAAAAACAGAAATAAAGAATGGTAATAACTACATTTCTATCAACAAGCACCTCAAATGGAAAAGAATTAAGTGCTCCAACCAAAAGATAGAGTGGCTGAAGGGATAAAAAAACAAAGACTCCTACATTTGCTGCCTACAAGAGCATGACTTCAGATTAAAGACACACACAAACTAAAAGGAAAGGGATAGAAAAAATATTGCCTTGATGGACATAGAGTGTATTGCGTTGAATGATATATCAGATAAAGACAAATTTCACATGATTTCATGTACATGTGGAATTTAAAAAACAAAATAAACAACAATAACAACAGAAATGAAAATAAACTTATATATACAGAAAATATTTTGAAGGCTACTAGATGATAAGTGGTTTGGTTGGGATGGCAAAAATGGTCAAAGGGATTAAAAAATACTAATGAATAGTTACAAAATAGACAGGGAGATATAAAGGATAGCATAAGCAAAATAGTTAATAATGTAATAAATATGTAAGGAAGAAGAGGGGTACTAGATTTAGTGGTGTAATCATTTTGTAGGTTATATAAATCTAATCACTATGCTGTAGAATTAAAATGAATATATTAATGTATGCCAACTATAATTTTTAAAAACTCATTGAATTTTACAATGTAAATATGAGCAACTAATTGTCTATTATATTTCAATAAAGCAGAAAAAAGTAAAGAAATCTGAATAAAGTATATTATTTAATAATAATGTATTAGTATTGATTTGTTAATTGTTACCAGTGTACATGACAGTTGTTATTCATAGAAGAAACTGGGGATGAAATATATGAGAACTCTCTTACTATCTTGAAAATTTTCTGTAAATATTCTAAAGTAAAAGCAAATTTTAAAAAATTCTTTGGATATTGCCAAATGTCCCCGAGGAAGCAAAATCATCCCCAGCTGAGAACCATTGGAAAATGATAGACTGTCCCCTGAACAGGAAAGCTCTCTCAGCAAAAGCCCAGCAATGATGGACAATCACATTTCCTGCCCTAATACTGAGTGGCTAGCCAGCCCACCTCAGATTTACTTGGTTAGATTCATTATTGAATCCTGGAGTGAGAAAGGCAGCACAATGGCAGAAGTAGAAGATGGGTAGGGTACAAGCATGAGGAAAGCGAGAAGAGTGGGCCCTACTGAATGAGAAACCAGCTCCTCATGCTGGGTCTGTTTAGGTGAACCATTCCTGGGGAACATTTCCAAACTACCATTTGACTATTCAATACTGGGACTTTTTAGTCATCTACCTCTCTCCCCAACTTTAGAATGTCCTGGCCTCAAAACTAGTTAGATATTATGATCTGTGCTGTTAAGAAGCTTATGGCTAAAGGAAAAAGTGGAAAGCCATACAATTACAGTTTTTAACAAACACAGATCGAAGCCAGCTAAAAGTTACCACTTCAATTCCTTGTTGTAACTGAGTCTAAAATGAAAGATCAAGCATCAGGCAGCTGTGCAGCATTCATTAACATGTCTCTATAGAACAGTTTGATCCTTGAAGTCAAATTAACTTGAATTCAAATTCCTCCAGTGTCACTTTCTAGCTGGGTGACTGTGGACTA
Organism: Macroglossus sobrinus; assembly: GCA_004027375.1. Taxonomy (NCBI): domain Eukaryota; kingdom Metazoa; phylum Chordata; class Mammalia; order Chiroptera; family Pteropodidae; genus Macroglossus; species Macroglossus sobrinus. Next base: position 681,055 of record PVKZ01000329.1, on the reverse strand, counting down.
GGCTCTCCTATGTCTCTGAGCTTTTATTCTTCCTTTATAAAATGAGGATAATTGTGAGGAATATTTGAGAATATTTCAATAAAAGAAAACCCAAAGGACCAAAATGGTAACAATAATCAGAGAGATGACGATGATCCTAGGTGAACTGATCCTGAAGAATGAACTCTTCTTGGAGTTCAAAGACACAAAAACACCACATTGTGTCTTCTAAGAGATTCTTAGTTATCTCCAGTCAGGAATTGGTTGGATACCTTTACTCCTTTGAACTGTGGTCAGGAGAGGTTGATGCCATAGAAGGAATCTATTCTATCACACCCTTTTTTTCAATTATAGAGAAATAATTTGAAAGGTTAAGTGATGAAAACAGTTTAGTCCAAGCAGTCTTTGTGGGGAGAAGCTGCTACAGAGCAGGCTAACTTCAAGAAAGGATTTTGGATGAGGTATAGGTCCCCAAGCCCCAAGAGAGACAGGTTTCAAGGGATCAGCTTTGTGCTATTACATTAATTTATCTTCAGCTTTTTAGACCTTGACCCTTCTCCTAGACTTCAACCTCTGAAATGCTGATTTAAGCTCAGTTTTCCAGGATTTGACTTCATTAACTCAAGATATAAGTAAGGGTCTACTATGTGCTTAGGCACTGGAGACAGTGATAAAAAGAAGTAAGATGCCAGCTGGATTTTGAAAGGTGAGAAACAAGCAATACACAAGGATAGAAGCAAATGAATGAATAATCAGGATAGCCTACATGATGAACTCTAGGAAAAAAAAATCAGGATCAAGGGACAAAATGTGACTAGATTTGAGATAAACTCTAGACAGGGTTGAGGAAAGCATCTCTGAGGAGATGGCAGTAGAGATGAACTCTAAAGGGAAAAAATGAGCCAAATATGCAAAGATTTCTTTAATTATCTAAGCAGAGACAATAGCCTGAACTAAGGATATTCCTTGTTGCTTCTTGCTTTTGACCTTTACATGCCTTACCCAGATCTGATCATTTAACTTCTTTCTACTTAGGAAGGTGTTTTAGACTCTGCTTATGTGGGCCATTTGCTTATTTGTTCATTCATTCACTCATGCACCCAATAATTTATTAAACACCTACTAGTTGCCAGATGCTAGGAATAAAATAGTGTATAAAACAGACACGAGTGCCCATCAACATGAACATTAAGAAAATACAAAGATAACCCTCAAAGTATTTCATTGCCTGATGCACCAAATAGTAGGACCTCAGAACGATGCTTCAAAGCCCCACCTCAGAAATACTTTATCTATATAGGGAGTCGGTCCATTGCTGGTAGATAATACCCAAAAACATAATTGCAAATAGATGTAGGGAAACGCTGGATTTTAGATTCAGAAAGAATTTGGCTTCAAATTCTAGTGCTGCCTCTGACCAGCTGTGAGCTTGGCAAAAATTATTTAATTCCTCTAAGCCTCAGTCATCTTCTCTCTAAAATGACTTGATTTTATGAGACTTTGCTATAATAGCTAATGTAGAGCCCAGCACATAGCAGACTCTTCATAAGTGATTAGGGTGACATTTTGGCCCATGTTTGCTGTCTTTTTGAGTAAGTAAACTATAGTTGTTTCCCTGAGAGAGTAAAATTATGTAACCTACATCAGGAAGAAACAGAGGTTTTGTGTTGCTGCTGTTTTAATTAATCTAGTTTACATCCTATTAAAATCCAAAGAGGGTATTTTACCCAAAATTACCCATTCCAGTTTCTAGATTGACACATTCATTCACAACAGAGTTTACATAAAATAAATGAGCAGTCTCTTTCCTGAGACCTGGATTCTCCAGATGCCTATGCAATAATGCAAGTTAAATAATTATCTAATATTTACTTGGATGGGGTGTAGAAAAAGGCTATTCTTTGAATGGAAACTGCAATGGGTTTTTAAAATAAATCCAAGCAAATATCCTGAAAAACTAAATGCCATGTCTTATTCTTTGGCAGTAAGCAGCTCATCTAAGAAAATGGAATTGATCATGTTAAATTATGCCGCATGTGCTATGCTCTACCAAATACAGAAACCAGAAACTACTGCATAATGTTACCCCACAGCATTAAACTACTTTTCAAAGCAGTTTTTCTCTAATTATGAAGGAAACAGATGTTCCCATTTCTCACATCTGCCAACGCCCTCCATGGGCTACTGGGGATAAACCCTCAGGGGAGAATTAACTGTTGGGCTTCTCAATCACCACTAGAATAAGGATTAGTGATAGAAATAGAGAAGTGTTATATGAAGGTCAATTTCTAGTTATGTCATGCACCAGCCCATAACTGGCAGCAGGGAGCAATACTGCTGATTTGTACCAAAGCCCCAGCAGGAGTTACTTGGCTGTATTAAACTATTAGGAAGAAGAATGAAAATTGAAATAGATTGCATCCATTTGAGGTGAGCTGCTCTAAATGCATTCACTGGGAATGTTAAATTCAATATAAATGACAAGGTCAGACAAGATCCACTGCCTTATTCTAAGTAGATTAATGTTCAGGTGCTCACCATAAGATATTATTGCACCCTTTATTAGATTATGTTTCTAACTCGAAACAATAACTGTTAAATTCCAAACTACATATGAGTCTTGGAGATCATGCCACAGAGATGCCTTAACTTTCGGACAAGTAGCTGAATGGGAATTGATTTATCTTTTAAAACTTCCTAGAGCTAAGAGTTTGCAAATTGACACTCAGATGACATATTTTGAATACTGCAGGGGTTTAAGCTTAGCTAGAGACTTGTCTAGTTCATGTCTCACCATAATTGGCTACAGCTTTTTAAAATATTCCACTAGAATCACACTCCCAAATAAGACTGTCCTCACTATGGAGGACATTAAAAATATATCTTGTGACACTAAGGCCAAATTTGTCATTAGCTACCTTTGGCCAAAATTCATTTTACCTGCACCATTTTGAGGTCATAAAGTTTAACCTGACCAGTGAGAATATAATCACAAATTTTCAGCCTTTTAAATTCTGTTTAAACTTCATCTTTTTGCTGCCTTATTTTTACAGGCTGGGTGTATGTACCTTGATCAATCTTGTGCTTTCATAAAGTGACAACATTTTACCCAGACATTATTTTTCACCTTCCTAACCCTCCAAGGTATAATCTATCCCCCAGACAAAAAAAAAAATGTTTTTATGATTATAACTAGTGAGTATAAGCATAGTCTTTGCTTCAAAGGATGAATTCATTCATTCATTTAAAAAATAATAGTTGAGTACCTACTGTGTGTCAGGCATTATTTGCACCCTTGAGCTACAGTGATAATACTGAGAGAATCTTTGGATCTCGCATACTACTGGAACAAGTAAACAAAATACCTAATTTCTGATGGTGAATAACACAATATAGTAAGGAAAGAAAAAATGCAATTAGACAAGGTGACCATTAAATCTCTTTCCAAGCAGTGGTATTTGTGCAGAAATCTGAAAAGATTTTGAGGAAGAATATTTCAGACAGGTAGAGTAGCAAATACAAGCCTCTGAAGGTATAAATAAGCTTGGTTGGTTAGAAAAACAGGAAGAGTCCAATGCAAAAAAGATAAGGAGGGCAAAGCCGGAATATGTGGAACCTTCTCAGCTCTGGTGAGGAGTTTAAGTTTTATTTTGAGTGATAAGAAAACCATCATAGGACCTTTAGTAAAAAAGGGACATGACCAAGTTTAACCTTGCTAAAGGCTAAATTTGACCTGATCTGTAGTACACAAACCTATAGGTTTTTGCTTAATAATAGCTAATGGAGTAGGTTTCAGTGATTAGGTAAGTCTGAGTTTAAGTTCCAGACCTACCATTTGCTATCACCTTGATGAAGCTATTTAATTTCTTGCTTTAAACCTTTAATGACAAAATGGGCATAATAATATCTGTCTTCTTAACTAAGATTATACACACGATGATGCATAATAAATCCACACTATGTGGTAAGGTTTATTTATTCATTGACTAATTCATTCATTTGTTTGTCTATTCAACAAATGTAGTAATTTTTTTATTAGCTACATATTATTCTTTGTTATTTTTAGAGCATTTGATTTCCTATCATCACTCTTCTCAACTTCTTAACATGATGAAATTTCAAACTTGCCATTCCTCAGATATTTTTGTGCTTTCTCAAGTCCCAAAGCCTCCTGAGAATGTGGAGCATTCCATACATAAGTACATATATCCTAAATTCCCACTCACTGGGTAAGTACTGAGTTTCTCTCCTTACAGTATTTGAAGGACAAGGTTTTGTGGTCCTAGCTTAGTGTTTCTCAACCTTTAAAATACCAGAAAATTTGGACACATATTAAAGCAATTAAGAGATTAAAAGCAAAAATAAGGCTGTAATAACTAAAGAACAATTTTATGAAAATAGTATAATGCTTCACAGAGTCTACCAAAATAATCATCAGTTTATTCTCTTGTTGATTGTTCTTTAACCCAATGCAGACTGTTTTAGAAGAACAATTTACTTCCCTGACTGAGCTCCCTAGTATATACCCTTGGGACAAAATTCCTGAGTATTCCAAGAAACCCAAGCTTTTTTCTTGATGCTAATTGATAGCATGATTAGCTTCTTACTGTCAGCAAATTTTCTATACTCAACAGGGTTCTCTCTAAGTTTTAGTCAGCACAATCTTACATCTGATAGAAATTATAATAATCAGTACCCATGGTTGCAGCAAAAATTAATCATACACATTGATCAAAATTTTGAAAGCGAATGTATGAAGGATCTATACTTCATAATATTAAATGGTACACTAGTAATATTATGACATTCTTTTTGAGAACCATGAGGCTGAAAAATCCTATGAACAGCGCTTCCAGATGTCACTTTGTTCTTCCAGTGAAAACTGTGACAGCTTGTTCAAGAAATGTTTTCTGAAGTGACCATGAAATGAATTAGGTAAAATAATAATGCAACACAAAAAAAGAGAAGCTACTAATTTTTAGCAGCCACATTGAACTGAGCCCCTGTATTTTGATATTCATTTTTGTTCTGTTTTCAGACAATACCATTTAAAATACCATTCAAATTTTTTTTCTTCGTCATCTTGTGAAGTTGACATAAGATGTTTGAGTTAATATAAAGTAACATCTTTTGCCCATTTGCAGGATACACTTCCTGAGAGTTGTTCTGATATTAGTAGCAAAGAAAGCATTTATTGAGAAATTATTGTAATAAGTGCTTGACCTGCATTATCTTATTAATTCTTCTCAACAATCCTATGGAGTAAGTATCATTATTAGACCTGTTCAATCAGTACAGAAACTGAAGCACAGGGAGGTTAAGTAACTTGTCTCTAGTTATCAGTGCTCTATTTTAGGGCTAGGATTTAGATCACAAAGATTTAAAAAGATTGTATTTTTCAGTTTGACTGATGACACTTTATTCTATGTTCACCTGTATGCTATATGTTACCTCTGGGGAAATCAATCATGGCCACCAGAGCCTAGATGTGGCAGCAAAACTAAAACCTAACGGAAAAAATCAAGTCACTACTTTGAGAAAGGATATTTACTTAACAGTATGAAGGAGAACTTAACTCACCAAGAAGGATTGAGTCCTTTTGGCCTCCAAAACCCTTCCTTTCATGGTGTATGTGGACTTCCTCATCTGTGGTATAAATTACTGATCACAATTCTTTAACATCCTGTATTCGAATTTTATTTCAGCACCTTTTCCATGGCCTCGAGGTAGTTAGAATGCATTTCTCAGCCCTTGACTGAGTTGGCCATTTGACCTGTATTTCACAATATGCTGTTAATGGTGATATAAGCATAAACTTGTGTCGGAGCCGTTCTTATCAAGGCTCTCATACCTGAGATCTAGGCAACTTCGCCTTGGGACAGAAGCTGCCTCCCCTGTGCTATCTGATAGGATAAACAGCGTAAGGTCAGTTGCCCTGACATGTCCTGACTTGCCCTGGGCCCCTTGAGCCATTTGCTTAAACTAATCTGACCTTGCAGCCCCCTCCTCTCCTGGGACCCTTCTGCATTTTTGGGTCATATAAGGAAATGGAATGTTCTGCGGTTCGATATCCAAAGCAACCGTGATTATGCAAATCCTCCCCTTTATATACTCTACCCCTACCTACAATAAACCAGGCTTAATCAGAACTTTGTCTTGCCTCCATTTCTTTGTGTCTCCTGTCCTACTTTCATCCTCCACAGGTTCCTCCTCGCCCTGCGTTGTTTTGCCCTGTGGGTCGGGGCAAACTTGAATTGTGATTTCATGGTTGGGCTTGAAAAGAGTGTGCTCTAGATAGGTCCTGCCCTTTCAGATTGGACCACAGAACAAATTGAGCCAAACCCCAAACCTAGAGCTAAGCCTAGCTAACCTACAGTTGGAGGCAGAGCTGCCCAGATGACCACAGCCTAGATACTCTCCACCGACACAAGTGCATAAGAATAAGTAATTGTTATTTTAAATAACTGGGCTCGGGGGTAATTTGTTACATTGTGGCCATAACTGATTAATATACCACCACAGACATAAACTAGGTTTCTTTTTCAGTTTCCCTACAAATTCTTAGGCAGTATCTCGGTATTCTTTTTCTGAATTGTTGGGTCACCTAAGCACAGTATTAACAAAAACTCTATTGCCAATAATGTTTCAAATCCTGTGCTGTTTAGTCCAATGATTCAAGGTGTGAATCCATCATTTGGTTCAAAGGGAAAGGCAAAGCATTAAATTCAGTGTGTTAAAGTAAAAATTGTAACCAAAATACACTTGAAAAAGTTTCAACTTATATCCAAAGTTCAGATTCATGATTTTGTGTACACACTCTAATTATATGCATATCAAAGTTGTAGAACCCATGAAGGAAGAAACAAAAATCTTTACATAGCTACTGGGACATTTAAACCCTTCAGCATTTAACATAACTAGAAAATACTTAGCAATAAATGAGATATGTGGAACAACTCTAAAATGCTCCTACTTGTGCAGAGTTTGAGCCATTTTCCCATTAATATTCCTTAATGTTAACCTATTTGAAGAGATGATAAACTAGAATCTAGATGCGGGGGTTAGGAGGGGCTGGGAAAATGTTAGGTCCAAATTCAGTTTATAGATTAAATGCATATATGCTACATCTCCACTATAATTCCTATTTTAACTACTAAACCCATCAAAACTTCAAACAATAAATAAAATAATTTTCTTTCTTATTTCTTCTGTCCCTGCGTTGTCTTCAGGGTTCCATCCCAAGTACTATGCTGGGGACTAGGCATGTAGGCACATTAAAAACATACTTCAAGAGTCTTAAACTTTGCCTCATTCTACAAAAGAACAATACCTAGAAATCATATCCTCAAGCCTATGAAATGACCACCAGAATAAATTAATAAGTAAGTAAAATAAACTGTTTCTACTAAACATCTATGGGAAGTTTGGAATTGGGCCCCATGTGACCTGATGTTGTCATAGTATGATGCTTTCACCTTCTATGGCAGAGCAACAATACCGTAATTTTCTCATAAAACCACACTTATTCCATTTAAAGGACTGATATTTTACTGAGGTTATATTCTTTCCACCTTTTTGGCATGATAAAATAGAAAGACCCTGGGCTCTAGACAAAGACAGACCTTGGTTTGAATGCTAGTTCTATGTCATTCTAGTTACATAACTTTAGGTAAATCACTTTGCTTCTCTTCACCTCCATTTTTTTATCTGTGAAAATCTCCCATAATTTTAAAAGGGATAAGCAAATTGATTTATATGATGGACCTTGTACAGTACCTGATCGATAGTAGGCACTCTGTTAAATGGTACTTGCTTTGTTGGTGGTGGTGTTGCTTCTATTTTTGTTGCTATTATTTTTAATAAAATATCTGGCTCATTCCACCCCCTGAGAAAACATTAGTTCTTATTTATTATGCCCTTTTCTACACACAGCCATTACTGCCTTCTCTCTTTTCCAGCCCACTTGTCATGAGGCCACAAGCAGGTTTCCTGGTGCAATATTTATATAGTGAATATTGGAACCAGAGTGTTATTTAAGCCTAATCTTTTTTCCAGTTTTCCCACTGGTCTACCTTCTAGATGTATGAACTGGAGCAAAAATAAGGAAGCAATGTTCCTTCTTTATATTACATACCTAAGAACATTTTTTAATCTTTTGAGAACATTGAAATTTACCTAAGCTCAAATATCTGTCAATAAGAGCAATCATTCATGTGAAACATGATCTACTGATCTTCAAAGCCTGACCAAACTATAGCTGCATTCCCCACCCACCCCCGCACCCCTGCAACACACACACACACACAATGGGAAAGCAACAGTTGAAATAGGGTGTGGGAACCAGGGTGAACAATCACCCTGGCATTTAAATAACATTGGCATGTTGAAATCAAACCATTGTCTTACAGAAACTCTAACATAAGACAAATACTCTGCAGCAAAGGCAACTTTTCACACTTTAAACTACTTGTCATTCTCATATAAAACCTGCAAGTCCATATTAAGAGGTTGTTGCCTAGAAATTAGAAATGTTAAAGATGATAAATAAACTTACCTTACAGGGAAATCTGAAACAAAGCTAGCTTTTTTTCTGTTTAGTTTATCTTGTAGGTGTGTTAAGAATAGATTGCTGGCTTTTAACCGTAGCTTATTATTTGGCTGGTTATGCAGAAGTTGCTATTTTGGACTCTCCCTGAGTTTCTGACTTTCTGATAAGAAGTTTAATAGCTCATTAAATGGCATACTCACAGTTTTTTTCAGCCTTACCTTCTGCTGTTTGAATCAGTGCTGAGGAATTTGGAGAAGTACTCTCATTTTAACAAATAATGCCATGGTCAACCCAGAACCCAAGAAAGTTTTTTTTATAATGTAAATTGAGTTCGTAATAAGTATATGAACAATTACTAAAAAAGTGTTATACAGTCTCCAAATTTATTTTACATGCCAGATCTCATTTGAGATCAAATAGAGATCTCATTTGAGATCAAATAGACAAAAACTATTCACCCATTGAAAAATAGCTTTTTATTTCTTACTAAGTGCCAGGCATAGTGCTGTAATACTGAGACTGCAATTCTAGGTAGCACCATTTCTCTCTTTGCTTCCAGGTGAGAAAACTGGCTTTAGCAACATCAAGTGACTTTGCCAAGGACACAAGATAATGAGAAATATCAAATCTTCTGATTCTAAGCCCCGTGTTGATTTCCACAGAAGAAAGTTATAGATGATTGAGGCTTTGGAAATTACACAATTACACAATGCTTATATCAATTTTCCATCACATATTTATTAGTGTGAATGGCTATTTAATAAGCTTAATTAAAGGAAGGACTGTACTTTTTCACTAGTGTGGACTGGTACATGATAATGGCTTAATAAATATCTATTAAGTGAATACATTAACAGCCTACTAAATCCTTTAAAATCTCATGGTATTAATGTGTTAGTTCTGGTCTGCATTAGATCTCTGGAAAGTAGGCACTTTTTAAATTTATCTTTGTTACTCCCACAGTATGTCACATGGTCCCTAGCATGTAGCAAATGTTCAGTAACATGTATAGAAGAACCATATTGTAAAGGAATAGAATTCAGTATTATTACTGATACCAAAGAACAGGTACTCAAAAGAAGCTGCTAACATTCTCAGTCCAAGAGAAATAATTCTCTATCTCCCTGTCTGCCATGTTAAGCAAACTAATGTACTTCTGTAGCTTTCCTGAGTTTCCATGTGTGCTTAAAGCTGTGTTTATAAATGTTATTTTAATTTGGGAGTCATTAGTTTGAAAAAGACCTTGCACAGGAGTCACCAAAATTTTGGCAACCTGTTGATAATGACTTCCATGGAGACTGGATGTCTTAAGAAACTTCAATTAAACATATGAAGGAAAAAAGAATAAAAGTGACAGTGACATCCTTCTGGACACTGGCCATCATCCTCTGGATAGTAAGTACTTCACTCTTGTAGTTTTAAATCTAGAATTTTAAATGGAATAGTGGAACAGAGGAATCTTGGTAACATCCTAAGGTATCAATGTAGTGTTTGCACCTGGAGGCTTTCCTTACCTTCTCAATCATCCCCAAGTAAGGGGACTGTACATACAAGGGATAGAAGCAAAAGAAAGCAAAATGCCAATTGACTATTAGATGGATTTGTGCCTGCTGCCCTAGCAGAGGATTACACCCTCTGGCAAGCTGACCTGAAACTAAGGGCTGTCCTGTGTGTGGTCCACAGAAAAGCAGCATCTGCATCACCTGAGATCTTGCAAGAAATTCAGAATCTCTGTCCTTCCCCAAAAAAAACTACTGAATGAGAATCTACATTTAACAAATCTCTTTAATGATTGTATGCACATTTATCTAGGAAGTCAGAAAAATGGAGGAAAAAAAGCAGAGAGAGAGAGAGCTCCATCAAATTACGTCTAATGAAATGCATGTACCACCCTCTTCCTCTTGTCAGTGTCCTTAAGAAAGAGGCCGTTATGGTTGATAGAACTTGAAATTTACTCTTCCCATGTGGCATATTCCATGTGATAGAAGTCAGAAAACATTCCAATTCCAGGCCAACTCAGAGAGAAAGACTTTCATGAGGATTTTATAAACTCCAAAATTATAACAAGTAACAGACTTACTCACACTAATTCCTTCAGCTAAGAAATATAAATGCCCATGTCTCTATGACACCTGGGGAGAGAAAGAGGGAGAGGCTTGAAAAGTTATCACTTAATATTTCAAAGATACAAGAATAAATTCTTAGAACCCAATAATAAAGCTTAAAAAATATAAATTGTTAAACAAAAAAAGCATTTTTATTCACTTTTCATGCCTATACCCTTGCTTACAGTAAGCTATAACTAGTTCTCAGAATTGAAAATATAAATTATAAAAAAAAATCAAACTCAGTTATCTGGGAAGAAAAAAAATCATTATACTATATCTGACTCTTAAAAGGAATCTAGTTTCTTAGACATGAGATAGATATTAGGGGAAAATTCTAGATTAAGAATCTGCTTTAGTTTATTAATGTCTATTTTAACATTAAACTTTCTTAAGAATTTGATACTATACATCAACACTATATGTATAACCTCTTAATTTGCAGTGCCTTCGTCCATTAGTAAATTTGTCTTAAAGTATCCTAGAATGTGACCAATAAAATGAGTATTTCTTTTTCTTAGGAAGAGCAACAAAAAGGGTGATAAAGAGGTATGATAAGCTCTGTATGACATGCAGGGCAATCCTCATGCAAGCATGTTTAAAGGGTAAAATGAGTTTCAAAGGGCATTGCAGAGGGATGTGTGTATGTGTGCATGTGTGTGTGTGTGAAAAAGAATTACACAGGAGACTGAAGTATAGTTGAGTGATTTCAGACCCCTAATAAATCCTTCAGAGTCCTCATTACAGCTTTAAATTTTTCTCAAGCATAGGAGAAAATAATGCCTTCAAAATATATTTTTATCGAGTGATAAACCTTTATCAATGTCTCAGCACATTTTTTCACTCGCAACTGAGTGAGGAGCTGCCCAGGGAAGCATCTCCTCTCCCCGCAGGATTCTTACACTTAGATATATAAATTCCTCTGGTCCTAATTAGTATAGTTTCTATCAAAATTTTCTATTAAGATTTTTGAGACAGGGTCTTAAATGCTGACTTGGAAGCTTGTGAATCAGTGGCCACAATAAACATGAAGTTGTTTCTTCTCTCAGTTCACCTGTGAGATATTTAAACCCTAAACACGGAAAAAAAACTTTTGCAAATTTTAATTTCATATTATTTATTACTAGCACATAGCAACTCCAGAAATAAAACAATAACTTATTTTTTTAATCTGGTTGTGGTAGATTTAAATATTCTCTGCTCACACAATCTAATGGGCTGGTTGGTTAGTCCAGTTGGGGTATATGAAATAAAAATTGTTGTAAAAAGAAGCTGCAAGATTCTGTTCCTTAGTGAAAAAAATTAAAACTATGCTAATACAGTAATCAGACATAATATGTTATGTGATTGCCAATCGCACTTCAAAGTAGGTGAAGAAAATATAATGAATTTTTCTTACACGTGAGAAAATTGAGTTTAGTGAGATTATGTGATTGTCCAAAATAGCATCTCTGGGATTACGACCCAGATCTCCTGATTTCTATGGCTGGGTTATTTCTCTTCTGCAAAGTTGCCTCACCTGCTTCCAAGAGAAGAGCATTTCTTTGAATTCCATATCATGTGTTGATGTGAGCCATAACAGCCAAAGCATTGCTCAATGCATATGACATTCTTCAATGGGTAAAAATTTTAGTTTTGTAAATTATCTTTTATAATTTACCTGTGCCTCCTTAAACACAAGTTAAACAGTTTTTAGAAGGGCATACACAGTTATCAAAAGGAATAAGGCCAGTGACCCAATAAGGCCAAGTTTTTAGTAGCCTTGGGTGCTCTCCAAGGTGCTGATCTGGGATTCTTGGTGATGTCCACAAAGCAGGCTGGCTCCTATTCCTTATGGAGTTAAGGGTTGTAACTTATTTTTATAGATACATTTTATAACCATGTTCTGGGTGTCTGCTGTGCATCATAGCAATAAATCAGAAACAAACCTGGCTCCCAGTGAGGCATATAAATAGGTAAGTACCTAAGTTCCTTAATAAACATAGAATGGCTTCAAAGAAAAGAGTCATTTTATCTAGGTTTTGGAAAATATATAGCATTTGGATTGAAGGTTGAAGCATACTGTGTGAAAGAACAATGTTCATGCAAAGGCATGGAGATGAGAAATCTTGTGAAGAATAAGATTTAGCTGGAGAGTTAAATAAAATATAACACATGGTCAAAGATATGGGAAAGAGTTGAATTTATCCAGAATCTTTTTTAAAACTGAGATTTCCAGTAATGCCATTTTTAGAAAATGAGTTTTACTATGAACTATATTCTATGTAATACTGTATTTCTGTGAGGTGCTATAAATTCAATTCTTTCATGCTGCCCGTGAAGTAGTGAGGCATATCAATAAGGGTTTGTGAAGAGAAAAACCTAGGTTTACATTGTGGCTCTTTCACTTCCAAATGTTTGACTTTGAACAACTTATCTAACTTTACTATAAGTGTTTCCTAACTGGTAAAAATAAGATTATAATAATTCAGTCAAGTTATTTTAACTTACTGATACTCATCAATAAATTGGAATGATATTACCTGCTTAAAACAGTTGTAGTGAGAATTATGCTAGATAATGTGCCAAAGGTACCTTGCTTCACTGAATTCCAGAGAAACCTCCTATCTATGACCCAGAATTTGATAGACTGGAATTTTCCCTTTGTGTATTACATTCCTAATAATTTTATACACCACCATTTGGACTATTTCAAAATGACTTTAGTTTACATGGTGAGTGTTCTTTAGACCACCATATTGATTTACCAGATTTAAATATTCTTTAAACTCAATATTTAAGACAGTTTGTGCGAGAAATATGTAGATGTGTATAAAACAGGCAAAGATAAAGATGAAACTGACATTTCAGCCCGCTCCTCACTTCTAGCTTGACTCCAAGATAGAAGACACTCATGGTAGACAAAACTCGGGGGATTCTTTCCATATGGTTTAGTTTGACCTTTGGAGAATACTATATTAATTGCACTCTCTGACACATTTACCTGGATCCCCCACCTTTTCCATGTAAGGAGAGCCAGAGAAGTAACATTGGTTCTTAGAGCCTTGTTTTAATAGCTGGTTAGAATGGCAAAGATGCAACCATAATCTCTTCCAGAGATGAGAAATTTAAAAATGTCTCTTCCTACTTATTTTCATGAGAAAAGAACCAGATTTCATAAGTCTCTTTTCCAAAGCAATCATCAGAATTGAGGGTTGTTGGATGGGAGGAGATTATCTCTCACTGAATTTCTTCTTCAGACTCAAGTAACAGACAAGAAAAATACTAATGCATCAACTGTTCTGCCTTAATTAGGAAGATAAATTTGATAAATCATAAAATTAATCTGGCTGTTTCCTCTTGACCAGTACAAAGTTGTAGACTGGTTTATAACATTGAGCTAAAAAACACTTGCTACCTTTACACTTCACATGAGCACAAAGTGTGTTTATTATTCCAGCTATCAAAATTAGATAATCACAAACTACTTGAGAAATTATCTCTTATACACTTTTAACCTGTTTTAAGATGAGCATTCCTTTCAAGTGAGTTTTGCAGAGAACATCCTTGTCCCAAGGAGGGGCAACAGAACTCACTGCCAAGATGCATTTCTTTGTTCATGGAATCACCCAATTTATGACACAAACTGCCACTCTATCATTTATTTAACAAATATGTGTTGTATGACTGTTGTATGTGCTAGGGACTGTTTTAGGGCACAGCAATAAAAAAATATATAAAAATATCTTTATTGGAGGAGTTTACAGCCTAGCTAGAGAGAGAGAGATAAATATATTAATATCCATTGTTACATTGGGTAAAAACAAACAAACAAACAAAGCAACAGTAAATAAGAGTGTTGGCAAGAGTGTTACAATTTAATATATGGTAGCCATAGAAGACCCATGAATATGGAAACATTTAAATAAAGACTTCAAAGGAATGGGAAAGTGAACTATACTGCTATCTAAGGGAAGAGCATAAAAGTAGAGTAGTTGGGAAGTATAAAAATCCTGAGGCAGAAGCAAATTTTGTGAGTTTGAAACAGGAGAAAGACTGTGTAACTAGAGAAAAATGAATGAGTTTTAGAGTAAGAGAAGATAATGTTAGAGTGGGTGCTGAGGATCAGACCATGTAGGCCTTTGAAAATTGTCAAAGGGACTTTGAGTTCAATTCTGAATGAGATGGGAGCCATTAAAATATTTTGAGCAAAAGTATGATGTGATCTGTCTTACATTTTAAGAAGTTAACTGTCTCCTGTGTGTCCATTTAACAGCATATATTTAGTGTCAGGTTTGAGGCCAGGTATTGGGGACACAAAATTGAACAAAATCTGCTCCCTTATTTCAATTCAAGACTCTGCAGTGGCTGTTTTACAGGTTACTGTGAAAATGAGTAAATGTCTTATTTAATTCAGTCCATGGGCAACAACCATGGGTGGTAAGCGAGACTGTAATTTTATTCCACTGCTGAGTGCCTCTACCATTTTTGTATATTATTGCCTTCTGTTTGCTTGGTGGCAAACACATTTTTCACAGTCTCATCTATTACTTTCCTTAATCTGACTAATAATTCTTTTCTTATGGCTGAACCAAGGCTGGTATATATTCAGCTACAAGTGTGCCTGAGCAAGAAACATTTAATCAAATTTCAAAAAGTCAGTTTCTCTCTGTAAAGAAAATGCAAATTATCCAAAGGAGCCTTATTACTCCTTGCAACTATAGGTTGATTTACTGAGAAACGAGTAAGTAAGGAGAGCTAAAATCATTTCCTCTACTCCACCCCATCCAAATTGACAGTTATATCATTGTACATGAGTCCAGAGGCAGAATAAATGTTCTCAGGACAATTTGGGGATAAATTATCTGGTACAAGAGCCAAAAACAAGCTTCCTTAATAACTTCCATTATACAAAGTCACTTCTTACTGTTACTGTGTCTATTGCATAGTTTACAAATTCCCTTTCACCAAGAGAAAAATATGTGGGTATGTTTTTTACACCTGATATATCAGTCAGTTTTTGTGGCATAACAAGTTACCATAAAGTCTCAGTGGCACAGAAGAATCAGCATTATCTCTTATTCAAGTTTTAGTAGATCAGCTGGTATACTCTTATTCAAGCTGTGGGTTGGGTTCAAGTCTGATGAGACCCAGACTAGAAAACTAGGAATGTTCTTCTCATAATACAAAACAGAAGCTCCCAAAATGTAGCAAGTTGAATGTGGCTCCCAAAATGACATGTCCATGTCTAAACTTTTGAACCTATAAATTTGACCTCCTTTGGGAAAAAAAAGTCTTTGCTAATATGATTAAAAGAGGTCAAGATGAAGTTATGACTTGAAATCCAGAAAGGCTTTAAATCCAATAACCAAAACTCCTGATAAAAGAAGAGAGAAAGATACAGATTTAGAGGAGAAGACCATGTGAAGATGAGAGAGATTAGAGCAATGCAGCTACAAGTCAAGGAACACCTGGCACCACAAGAAGCTAGAAGAGGCAAAGAAGTGTTCTCCCTTAGACACTTGAGAAAGAGTACAGCCTTACACCTTGATTTCAGATTTCTGACCTCCAGAACAGTGAAAGAAAAATGTTTTTGTTTTAAGTCCCTCAGTTTGTGGTAAATTGTTACAGCAATCACAGAAAACCAATCATAGAGTGATAACTAAAACATAGAATCTTACATTATATGCTTAGAATTCATACACTATCATATCTACCCACCTTGCATTATCAAAGCAAGTCACCAGGTCAAATCTAATATTAACAGAGCTGAGAAATATACTTTTCCCAGAGAAGAGTGAAAGCGAGTGATTTTGTGCTGAATGATAATTGAATCTGCCACACTTTATTTCATTTCTTTTGTAGCACTTGCACATTAGAATGCAGAATTAAAATCCTTCTATGTCCAAGATTCCAAGAGACAATTCAGCACTTACTTGTTGATTACTGGTCAGAGCAAAATATATGCCAGGATAAAAAAGGACTATGAATGAATCATAGAAAATGCAGTAAATATGAGCTAGGTCCCCAAGGAGGAGATGGTAAAGATCTCTAAGCCTCATAGCCTCTCATTACTGTGAAGGTTTCCAAAATTATAACTACAAAAGATATTCCACATAACTGCATCTCTTTATTTATACCTATAGAGTTTACACTAAATCTTTATACTCTCTGGTCCTGGTGAACTGGGCTGAGATATTATGAGGTCTGCTTTTTAACCTCTTTTCTTCCAACCCATCTTTTTTAACATTGAGCCGTGGGCCGCTTATATCAGAATTCCTTAATGTCTTTATTACAAATGCAGATTCTTGGGTCTCATATCTCACCCACTGAATCAATCTCTGGGCATTCTAGTACACATTGAAGAGAATGTTGATGCATAGTAAAATGTAAGCACCAATGTTTCTTTTTTCATTCTTATACTAAATTGCACCCATCACAGAGGACCAGCTGTGAGTTGTCCTCTACACTCTAGAAAAATAAGGGCATCGTCCTAAGCCTTCACATAGGAAATTTCTTTGAACTCTAGTGTTTTAATTCTAAATTTCATGAATATTTAGTCTTATACTGCACGATACATTTGTTCCAATGAAGACAAATATTTTCCCTTAGTCTTTTAGTTAAACTGACATTATCTGCTATGTTGAGCCATCAGCTTTGTGCATACCTTAGCATGCAATTCCTTACACCCTCTCCTTGTCTTCACTTTGATAAGTGATGAAGATGGAATGGAAGAGAAAAGGGGTTCATCCACTCTCTTTTCTAGAGAAATCTAGATATGTTCATGCTAAAAGTATTTGGCATTTATGACACCCTGTGAAGCCTTTTGCAGGCTTCTAGGTGAAGAAGTTGGGCTTAAAACTTTCAGCACAGTAGATAAATGATTTATTTCTATAATAAAAACAATTAAAATTTCAACAACTAATATTTTTCTAAGTACTTGCCATATGCGAGGCACTAGGCTAAACTTCTTACCTGTCTTATTTCATTTTACTCTTGAACTGCCTTAAGAGTCAAGTAGTGGTTTTGTCCTCACTTTTCAGCTAAGAAACTTGGGTCTTTGACAAGTTACGTAGCCCCAGTTAAATAACTTTAGGTCTCAATCTCCCAGGCCACCTGCAATTTGGCTCAGACCTCCCAGAATTTTCTTTGCTGAGGACCAAGGTAAACTTACCTGGCCTATTGTCAGACCATGAAGACCACCTAGCTTTTCCCACTGGGAAAAGGAGACTCTGGAAAGAGAGTGAGA
This sequence comes from Macroglossus sobrinus, assembly GCA_004027375.1. Classification (NCBI taxonomy): domain Eukaryota; kingdom Metazoa; phylum Chordata; class Mammalia; order Chiroptera; family Pteropodidae; genus Macroglossus; species Macroglossus sobrinus. Next base: position 663,195 of record PVKZ01000329.1, on the reverse strand, counting down.
CTCATTGCCTTGGCCTTAGGCATCCCATTGCTTTGTCTTACCTGTACATTATTTACCTGCTCATTTTTCTTATATTATTTACCTCTTCATTATACTGACACAAATTTGCGTCTCCATAGTCCAGTTGAAGAGGCTAACAGTATTCAGTATGTTGGTGGTGATAAAATAAATTAGTAAAGTTAAGCAAGACCAGGAGAGTGGTGTATGCCAGCTATAATTGTATATATATATACATATAATAAAAATAAATTATAAAAATAGAGTTGTGGGGTTGGAGATGCTATTTTAAATACAGTAGGTCTTTGTGATGAAGACACACACACATTTGAGCAGATACTTGAAGGAAATAGGGAAGATAATCAGGGGCCATAGTTTCCACCATGAGGGAAAGAGTAAATACAAAGGAAAAACAAATGGTCAATGTGGAGATCTTAAGTGGAGTGATCAGTGGGAACAAGAGATGAGAGATGTAACAAATGGGATCTGAGAATATGGGGAAGTTGGAGTTGTTCACATAGGATCCTGTAGAGACCATGTCAAGGTTTTTATCCCAAGGTGGGAAGCCAGGTTTTTTTATCCCAAGGTGGGATTTCAGGTTTTTATCCCAGGTGGGAAGCCAGTGGAAGATAGAAGCAGAAGGGAGACATGTTGTAGCTAACTTTTGACATGAATCATTGAGATTGAAGCATGAAGAATAAATTACAGAGAATGCAGATGAAAACAGAAAACCAGTAAGAACAAGTATTTAAACTTTTAATGTCCCTTTGGCATGCCCTCCTCAGAAAAATGTTTTCAAATGTTTCTAAAATACATAAGATTACAAAGAAAATAGTTCTATAAAATAAAGTTAACAAAATATTAAAACTGCTGTTGAGGAATATATATATATATATATTTTTTTTTTAAGGAAGACATTAAATATCTAAATCTAGTGGTGATCTAATTTTAGAGACATGATGAACACAACATATAAAACATATAAAATATATATAAAATATATATATATATTATATATAACATATAACATATAAAAATTTCTATGATTTTTATTATTAAGTCACAGATTCTACCTGTAGTACTATGGTTTGCTACATGTAGACATAATTGAAGAAAATGCTCAGTTTCAATTACAGATTAGTAAAAATTAATTTGTATTTACTTCCATCAAAGTTTACAGACCCCCTCATCTCCAAATTCTATGTATGTAACCAGGTTAAAAATTCATGAGTTAGTACATGTGCTGCCAAAGCAAACACGAAAATCCATAAGTTAGAATGCTATTACATTATTCTAGATAAAAGATAATGATGGCCTAGATTACAGTAGATTTGGTGTGTTTAGGGGAGCAATGAGGAAAAGACAATTAATTCTAATGTACTGTAGTTACTTTTTAAAGCCAAAATCCCAGGGCATGGCCTGTCTGCAAATTCTATTTTTTTCTATTATATATGGAGCATCTGTAGTTTTAAAGTCATAAACTGGCACTTAATTCTAAAAAGGTAGAAGATTATATAGATAGACAAATAAATAGATAATAGATAGATGATAGATAGATAAATAATTGATAAATAAAGATATATGACTGATGATAATGAGAGAGAGAGAGAGAGAGAGAGAGAGAGAGAGAGAGAGAGAGAGAGAGAGTGAGAGAGAGAGTCTAATGAATTAATTGAGCACTGGGATATCTTGTTCTTCTTGCATTATTTCACGTGCCTGGAACAGTTGTAAAACTGATTTGAAGTAGGATTTAGACTTTGCTTCCAGTGTTGGTTATGTAACTTTAAAAAGTTTGTTGGTTATGTAACTTTAAAAAGTTTGTTAGCATTGTCTGTCACAACCTTGAGCTCCACATTTTCCCCATTCTAATAATGGGAAGTTCAATGTGTTTAGAAAGGGGGAAGTTAGGAAATTCTGCTTTGAGAGTATTTAACAGGGTAGTTCTGATTCTGAATGATCCCCATAAATGTGAAAAGGGTATTGTGAGAGTGAGCTTGCTCAGGATTTTATTTGTATATGCACTTTACCTTAAATTTTAAATAAAAGCATAATGTATCGTTCTCCTTGATGAAAAATCATCTCAGTTTTATTTTAAAAAATATATGCTTATTCCAACTCTTTTGCCTCCAAACTTTGTATGCCTGAAGATTTAAATGTGGCTGGGAGGGGGAAATTTTCTTTGCTATCTACTGAGCCATCAGTAATTTTTGTTATGAAACGCCATTCTCAGCGCTGTTTCCACTTGTCATAATTTAAAATGGGCAAGTGATTCACACTCAGGGAGGAAAAAGAAGGCCATAATCTACTGGAAAGGCATATAGATCTTTAACAATACCATTGCTACCAGCTGTTAGTACTATAGTTTATAAATTATTCATCAATCACATAGCTTTGAATATTTCTATCAAACTCCACTTGAAGAGGTAGCAAATTATTCATCAACACAGTCATTTGCTTTCATCTATGAAAAATAGTATGCATTAATACCATGGCAAATAAAATTGAAACTACAGCCAGACAATCTGGTAGAAGAGTTTTGTTAATCAAAATCTGTGGCATACTTTGTGAAATTGCTTCTCTTGTGCCACCACTGCACAGAGTCACTGTATTTGTTAATTTTATTGATTTGTAATTTTGGCATTAACCTCAGAAATGGTTTTGAAATTTTGAAACAAGCTCAATGAAATGTTTAGCAAAAGCCTAGCAAAGACATAGTTGAATCATAGTGCAAAAAGAAAGTCAACTATTAACTCTATGAAACAAATACTTATTTTACCATACTTGGTTTGATGCATAAATCTGTTTCCTCATCTGGTCATTATAGAAATAATTATATAATTACAGACAGATGATGATAGATGATGACAATGATGAAGATAGACAGAGAGAGAGAAAGAGAGAAATGATAGATAGATGATAGATAGATAACAGATGATAGATGATGATTAGATGATGATGATGATGATGATGATGATGATGATGATGATAGATAGATAGATAGATAGAGAGAGAGAGAGAGAGAGATGATAGATAGATAGATGATAGATAGATAGATGATGATAGATGATAGATAGATAGATGATAGATAGATAGATGATTGATAGATAGATAGATAGATAGATAGATAGATAGATAGATAGATAGATATAGAGATAGATGATAGATAGACAAACACTGGAGGAGAAATGATGAAGCTTGGATGGAGAAAATTTACATGTTCTAGAAAAACTAGCACAAAGATGCAGCATGCAAATATCTCAAGAATTCATTTTAGTAACTATTAGTCCCACTTTGTAAACAAGCATGATGAGTGAAGTTACAGCAAAGTCCTAGAAGATGAGATGAGTAAAAAAGATTTTATCCTAGTCATACTCAAACATCCAAATAGTTAGATACCAAATCAATGAGAGAACTTTATGTAGGCATCACTGAAGGGTACCAATTTAATGTGATAACAATGAATTTTAAAAAGCTGAAAAGTAACTAGACCAAAACAGCCACTACTTTCTCTCCTAAGTGTCTCCCTATGTATAATAACTCTACTACAATTTCAATTCAGTTTTTGTTGAGTAAAAGGCCATTGTGAGCAATGAGTTTCCTATTTCCTGGAATCCTAATTATGTTGGAGGTAGCATTATATTTTATCTGGACCATCAAACTTAAATGAGAAAGACCTAGCTTATGATCTTGTTCAACTATTGTGTAACCTCAAATGAGTCACTCCAGCTCCCTGGGCATCCATTTTGTTGTTCTAAAAATGAGGCCACCGCAACAGCAAATCTGCTGGGTGTATTTTAGCTCTGAGCATGGAGCAATAGGGAGAGGTTAAGAGCATGGGCACATAGGCTAAGCTTTCCACTTAAATAGTTTTGTTTATGAAGTTTCTTAACTTTTTAAAGGCTCAGTTTTCTTATCTGGAAAATGGGCTTAATAATAAAATCCACTTCACAAAAAGGTAGTTTAGATAAAGTACTCTGAAATGTAATATATAATCAATAAATAATAGCTGATATTCTTTGAGTTGGTTTGTAATAATGACTTGGGTTTTAATTTTTAAGCAAAAGATGTAGTGGGAGAGAAATAAAGTAGGAAGCAAGTCACATGAAAAGGAAGCTGTGCGGTAGTTATCCCAGTCATGCCATGTAGTGCTCCATGAGGAGATCCATGTGATTCAGGCCATCTTGGGATAAAATTAAACCATATTACCAATTCCTATTTGTAGTCCTACTTTTTAAGTGTTTAGTAATAGCAGACAGAGTGAAGCTGGGGAAAGAGCAGAAATGAAACATAGAAAACAATATCTATTTTGATAGAAAGTTTAACAAGTATCAACAGCTTAAAAGTTTTCATTTATCAAACTTTTTAAAAATAAAACTTACTGATTGGGAACTTGTTTACTCTATATGTTCAGTTCTCAATTTTATATTCTTCTGTGTCTGAGGTCCTGATAAATTGTGAGATAACAGAATGAGGTCACAGAAATATCTATAAATTCCACTGGAATGCAAATATACATGTCCTATGCTAAGGGCCAGAGTCTCTCTAGGCACTCTCATTATTATTTCTTGACTTCAAACGACTACCAGAAGTTCTCAGATAAGGAAACCAATCTTATTAGGAAAGCAGGCACGTCAAGTTTTCTAAAAGCAGGTTATAATATATAAAATTGTTTTTTGGGCCCATTGTGGAATATTAAGACCTGCACCTTTAATTAAGGGTCTGTCACTTGTTCCATTATGTGCTTATGTTTTCAAGAGGAGCTTTATGTAGGAAATAAAATAGAGGTGAAACAGGAATGCATTATTTTCTCAAGATGTGTTGTTTTGAAAAAAAAGTGGTTTGTTGTTTGGACCTGCAAGGAATCGACTTTAGTATATAGAGTAAGGTTACCTTCTACTACTGTGACAGATATATCTATCTGGTTTTTATGTAGTCTTAAATAACATATGTGTCTGAATATAGGCAAGGTGTTTCCTCAAAATTCACCATTCAGAAAACAAGAAATCTCCTTATATACATATCTTTACAAAGTTTCTTAATTATTTTATTTTGAACAACTGAGTATTATTTGGGGGAAACCTAGCCTGAAAGACCATTGATCAATTCTAGTTTAAGATACTTGTAGAGGACCCTGTACAAAATTAATTTCTTACATTTAATGTCCACTTGTCTTTCTATACAGATTGAGTATTTATTTCTGGAAGTATGACCTTTGTCATTGCAAATATTCAATGTCATAAATAGGCCTTTTAAAAATATCTTTAGGGCTTCTGAGCTAGATGGCAGAGTAGGTAAAGGCTGTGCTTGCCTGCTCTTACGACCACATCAGAATCACAACTAAACTACAGAATACCCATCCTTGGGGGTCACCTGGAGTCTAGCTAAACAGAAATTTCACCATGAGACTATAGGAGAAGCAGAGATGTAGAATAGTCTGGTTCTACACCTATGTGTGGCAGATGAAAAGCAGGAGAAATATCTCGGTTACAGAGGTCCTCTGGAAGAGTAGGGATCCCAGCCCCACACAGGGTTCCCCAGATCAAGGTTTCAGTGCTGAAAAGAGAAGTTCCCACACATTCTGGCTGTGAAAACCAGCAGAGATTGTGGCTGAGTGAGGTGGAGAATTGAGGGGGTCGCAGACTTTTCTCTTAAGGGGCCCATGCACACATTTACTCAGTGACAGACTCACTTGATCTGAGCTCCAGAATTGGAGTAGCAACTCAAAAGGTGCATGGGACATACAGGGAATAAGTGAGTTGTCTGGCTTCAGGGTGAAGGCTGAAGAGGCAGCTTTCAACCAGAGAGAAATGCTAACAGAAGACACTATATTTTTGTTGAGTACTCCCCCTTCCAGCTTGCAGACACAGGCAGGTGCCATATCTAAATCTCCATCAACATAACTAACACTGGTCACCCTGCCCTGGTGATCCCCTAAAAACCCACCCCTCCCAACATGCAAATCAGTTGCCTCCAGTAGATTTTCCATACAAATGGCCTGTCTCAGCTCATGCTACAGACTTTCCTAAAATCTCTCTAAGGTTCGCAAAACCTAAACAAGCAGCATCCGGCTTTGCCATGCCCCATGACACTTTCTGAGCAGCCCCAAGCTCAGCACTAGTGGCAGCCAGCCTCTGTTTACGGCTTGGCCTCTTGAGGCACTTTCAAGGCCAGCATGGGTGGCAGCCATCTTTAGATTGCTTGGTGGCTCATGTTAGGTAGCCTCAGGTGGGGAACAAGATATAGCAGAACTTGCCTGTTACAGGGCCCCTCTCAGGAGACCTTGGCCAGCATGCCCAGTGGCCAGCTTCAATCTGAGCTAAAGCACCACCTGGGGCCACATTTGAGAATGATATATTCAAAGAACAGACTGAGAAGTCACCATAAATGTTAAAGGAATGAAGAAGAAAGAAGGAGGAGGAGGACGAGCAGGAGCAGGAGCAGGAGCAGAAGCAGCAGAAGCAGAAGCAAAAGCAAAAACAGAAGCAGAAGAAGCAGAAAAAAGAGGAAGAGAAGGAGAAGGAGGAGGAGGAGGAGAAGGAGAAAGAGAAGAATAAGATAAAAAATATGACTAATAAAATGACAATAACTATAAATTTATTAACAATTACTTTAAATGTAAATGGATTAAATGCTCCAATCAAAAGACATAGTGTGGCTGAAGGTGTATAGAAACAAGACCCTTACTTATGCTGCCTACAGGAAACTCACTTCAAATTGAAAGACATACAGAATGTGAAGAGATAGAAAAGGTATTTAATAAAAATGGAAACAAAAGCTGGGGTCCCAATACTTATACCAGACAAAATAGACTTTAAAACAAAGTTTATAACAAGACAAAGAAGGACCCAGTTATTCCACTTCTGGGTATTTATCTGAAGAAACCCAAAACACTACTTTGAAAAGGACATGTGTATCTATATGTTCATTGCAGCATTTTTTACAATAGCCAATATATGAGGGATCCTGAGTGTTCCTCGGTGAATGCATGGAAAAAGAAGAGGTGGGACATATATTCAATGGAATATTACCCAGCCATAAAAAAGAATAAAATCTTGCCATCTGCAACAAAATGGATAGACCTAGAGGGTATTGTGCTGAGTAAAGTAAGTCAGACAGAGAAAGACAAATATCATATGTGGAATCTAGAGAAAAGAATAAACAAACAAACAATAGAAACAAGCTCATAAATACAGAGAGCATTTTTGATAGTTGTCAGATTGGGAATGAGAGGATGGATGAAGAGAGAAGTGAATTAAGAGGTACAAATTGATAATTACTAAATAGTTTGAGGATGTAGAGAATAGCACGAGGAATACAGTCCGTTGTATTGTAATAACTATGTATGATGTCAAATGAGTACTGGATTTATCACGGTGATCACATCATAAGTTATATAAATGTCTAATCACTGTGTTGTACACCAAAAAACTAATATAATATTGTATGTCAACTATAATTAAGAAAATAATATAAAAATTAATTATATATATTTTATATATATCTAAATATATATATTTAGATATCTTTAGAATATCTAATAAATAATAAATATATATTTATATATCTTTAGAATATATATCTTTAGAATATATATAAATGTATATATTTAGATATATATAAATATATATATTTAGATATATATAAATATATATATATTTAGAATAAAATAGAGTAGGTAATGGCATTGGGTAATCACAAATATAATCATTGAAGAAAGAGTGGAGGAAAATTATGCAAAAAATACTTGTATCCTGGGTTAAAATATCTCAAATTAGCAAAATGACTGGATTCACAATGATGATCTGCGTATTAAACTAAAGCACAAAGATGACATGCTCTAGAAAATTGGTAGGTCACCCACAGTGGTTCTAGTGATGACAAAGACACTGAGTCAAAGATATGTTAGCACATTCATGGTTTGCTCAGTTACAAAGAGCTGGCTCATCCAAGAGTATACACACTTCTGAGGACAGTGCACATTCATTGATTGATGTTGTCTAGCCTGGGACAACATCAAGAGGTATATGACCCCCTTTGTTGGGCCTACATTATAACAAAATTTTCTCTTTTTTTAATTCTGAATCTTATCTCATCTCCTCTTCACCTTCCAATCAACAGATGTTGATCACAATAAACACCTTGCTCACAAAACTCTATCTCAACATTTACTTCCAGAGGACTTAACCTGCATGAGAAGGTTTGAGGGCAGAGAAGAAGGAAAAAGCTGAGTTCTATATGAGATCTCATGTGCAGGGTATCTATTAGACGCTAAAAGGAGATGTCAAGGAAGCAGTTCTATACATGAGCCTGGAGCTCAAAGGAAATCTCAATGCTAGATATATAAATTTGGGAGGCAACAACTTACAGATGGTATTCAAAGCCATGGTACTTAGATGAGAACCTTTAGTGAGCAAGTGTAGACGAGAAGAGTTTCTAGGACTGAGCCCTAACTTCTAGAGAACAGAAGAAAGAGAACCCAACAAAGGAGGTTAAAAAGAAGCAGCCAGCAAAACAGAGGAAAAACTAGGTGAGTTTTGTATTCTGGAAACCTAGTAGAGAGTTTCAAAGGTGTAATCTGTCATATCAATGTGTTGAGAGGTTGAATAAGATGAGGACAGAGGTATTTGTTAGATTTGGCAAGACAGAGTCATTACCAGCTTGACAAGAATGATTTGGTGGAAAGGTCTGGAAAAAAACCTTGATTGGAGTGTTTTCAAGATAGATTAGATGTAAAGAAGTAGAAAGGGGAAGTATGAAGAATTCTTCAGACATGCTAAAGAGGAAGAAATGGGGTCCTGATTGAAAGGAAGAAACAGGGTCAAGGAAAAGCATTTTAAGGGGGAAAATAATTTTATTTGGTTATAATCTCATTGGTATGATCCTGCAGAGAGTAAAAATAATGACATGAAAAAGGAAAGAGGAGGGTAACAGGAGGAAAGTCCTACAGTGGGTGAGAAAGAATAGTGTCTACTGCATAGGTGGAGGCACCAGTTATAAGATGAAACAGTTCATCCCCTGTATCAGGAGAGAAAGAAAATAAATGAGTGCAGATGCGGGTTTGGGGTGAAAATATGAGGGAATTGTCTTCTGATTGCTCTTATATTCACAATGAAATAAGCAAGGTCATCATCTGAGAGTAGGAAAATAGATCTTCACTTTCAAATACCAACAGCATTATCTTTTACTCCTTTATAGTCATCCTCCACTTTATTTCTTTCTGAATGTGTGTATTTTAAAATGCTTCTGATTGACCACTTCCCATTCTCTTTCCCTTGTCCAACAGTATATCCCCCCAGTTCCAAGTCAGGTCTCCCTGATTCCTTTTGTGTTGTTCATTTTTAAAATGAGCTCATCCTCTTGCCAACATGGCGTGACTCACAGTCATGCCATTTCTTCACACCCGAGTTTCTCTTCAATTCTCATGGCCCATTGATTTAGCTCCTTTTTCCATTTACTGGAGCAGTTTTCTTTCCTATGATTTTTTCAGGCTACATTTGTCACTAACCAATGTGTGCTTCTCTGTTCAAATCTCAAATCCAACAGAAAAAGAATTGATTCCAAATGGGAATATTTAAGATTGTAGGAAGATGGTGGACTAGGTAAAAGCAGAGTTCACCTCCTCTCAGGTCCACACTGAAATTACAACCAAATTATAAAACAATCAACATGGAGAATCACCTGAAGTCCAGCCAATCATAACACCTATGTCTATATAAAGGAGCCACATCCAAGCCAATAGGAAGGAGCCACATCCAAGCCAAAGTCACGAATCGGTCTAGACCCACACCTGTGGATAGTGGAGGAACACCAGGAGAGAGAGCAAGGCTGCAGAGGCTCTTTTGAAGGAGAGGGGAGTCTTGATTTTATTTGGGGGCTCCCCAACCCAGGGTTCCAGCCCGAGGGAAGAGGAGATTCCAATAACTCTGACTGTAAGAACCAGAAGTTATTCCAGCCATCTGCATGAGATGGAAGGAGACTGAAAACCTACCTAGATGCCCCTTTGAAGGACCCAAGCACAGGCTTTCTGACCTGTGGACACAATGCTATGTGTGTGTATATATATATATATATATATATATATATATATATATATATATATCCCTCACTGTTAAATTGTACACCTGAAACATACTAAATTTTATTAACTAATGTCACCAAAAAATAAATTAAATTAAATTAAAAGAAAGAGCCAAAATGTATAAAGTGTTTTTAAAAATGTCTCTCACATAGTGAGCACCCAAAAATATTAAATACTGTTGTTGCTGTTGTTATATTTATTGTACTGAATTTTAATTTCACCAATTTGTGCTCTAAAATGAGGTCATGACTTTTAATATATAAATGGAATGACTGATACACAATGCTTTCTACTGAGGGAATATCTTTCTTTTCTCCCTGGGGCCACTACAACCACTCCAAGGTCCTAAGAATGCTTTCTAAGTTCTGGTGGTTAATTACCCCCAACAACAGCCAAGCAGACTAACTGAACACTTTTTGTATAGAAATGAATAAATAATAAGACTTCAAAAGTATCAACCAGAAACTCAAGTCTAGCCAAAATGTCCAAACATCCTAAAAAGTTTTTCATTTTGAATTTATCGAGCATATGTTAGGTGTTGGGGAATCAAGAATAATATCAAAAATTCCTAGTACTAACATGGGTCCACCTAGGAGACATTGAAAATAGACAAGTTAGGGGCCAGGATTCTCCTACCCTCTGTGAAGGCTTATGGATAACCCATCAAGGCCATATCCGAAGAGGCTAACCTCAGCTGCAATGAACAGAAAAGGAAGGCTGCAATCTTATCCTTTGCCAAAACACTGTCTGCAGTGAAATATTTGTCCTCCTTATTTTGACAGTGGATTAGAGGTCTGTGGACCTTCCTGAGCTGCATAAGAATGTCTGTTGCCTAAATCATTACCTGAAATTGAGAAATAAGTTCTTTTTACACCCAGTCATTATCAGGGCTAAAGTTACTGCTGTAAAACTGAGTTTTCTATAGGCTTAAAGACTGGTTGCACTGCTAGTTGTTAGTCTTTTACTTTCTTTTTAATTGAGATATAATATATTCATTTTAGTTATACAGCATAACATTATATCCATCACTACACAGTTATAATTTTTTCCTTTTTTTCTTGTGATGAGAACCTTTAAGATACACTTTCTTAGCATCTTTCAAAAATATAACACAATATTATTAACTATAGTCACCATGCTGTACATCATATCCCCAGGACTTATAACTGAAAGTTTGTACCCTTTGGCCATAGGCCTCTTACTGTCTTAGTGCTATGAAGCCATGTAAGCAGGAAGAGATAAAAAACACATGATATTCACTTAATAAGTGATGAAAATAGAGCAGAACCCCACACAAGCAGGCATGTCTCCTATAGGAATTTCTATTCCCAAATAACCTGTATGGCAAGGAGTAGCTCTGTATTCAGCACTAGCTTTCTCATGCTATACAATCTGGGAATATATTGTTTATTTCCAATATCTATCGCCACTCCACACCCCCCAAAAATTAAGTCTCTGATTTTTCTTTGGGGAATTTATCCCTCAGCCCTTCTCAGCCATATATGTCAGATGGGGTTCACGTCACACCATTATTTCCAGTCAGAATCTCTGATTGGCCTAAGTCAACCCTCCTCCCTAAGAGATTGGCTTAAGGATGAGCACCTTACCAGATCAGAGCTAATAACATACAGGAAACATTTTGGAGAAAGAGAATGAGTAACCCTTGCCCATATAATGTGAGGTGTGAGGAGTGAAATCTGGCACTGCTACCAAAATACTGCTGCCATTAGAGAGGAGTTGTTAAAGATAAATGCAAATCACAAAGAGGAAGAATTCCGGCAGAACGGCGGCAAGCCATTTTGGTATTGGTGATATTGTGTGTCATTTTAAATGAAGCTTCACTTAAAATATACTACAGCCTCTAGACCAGTGGTTTCCAATGTGTAGAGTCTGGACCAGCAGAGTTAGCATTAACTGGAAAGTTGTTAGAAATGCAAACAGTTGGGTCCCCACACTAAACATTTTAAATCAGAACTCCATACATGGGGCCCAACAATCTACATTTTAGTAAGGCCTCTGGGTAATAAGGATGAACACTAATGTTTAAAAGGACCGCTGTTGACTGATACAGTAAGCTGATAGAAAATCAGCTAGCTATTATAACTCAAGTACAATTACCCTAGAATTTTTAGTACCACAAGCTAATCTATACCTTTCTTGGTAAAGATGGTCTGAATTTGAATTTTATGCTCCTTATCCCAGCTTTAATCTTTTCTATAGAGGGAGAATCAGATGAGTTGCCTTAATTAGAATTCTTTGTTACATTTCCAAAACATATTGACTCACATGATAAATCTGTTCTTCAGGACATCTCTGTGAAGAACAAAGAGACTGAACAAGGATGTTTATAATAGTACAAACTCATTATTAGGGTTAAGTAAACCAGAGAACCATTCCTTAAGCAATCCTGGCTAGATAAAATTCTTCTGATTTGGTTCTTTCCAACATACTTAGCTGCTTGTGTGTCTGAGTAACTAGACCAAAGGTGATCAAGACGGGCCATTCTGGGTTTGCTAAATCCTGACAGTTACATAGAAGCATTCAAGCTTTTGTGTCCCTATTTCCTCATCTGTGAAATGGTGAAAACAGTTCTATTTTCTTTAGGTGGCTGATATGAGTATTCAGTGAGAATTAGTATGGAAAGAGACAAGCACTTAGTAAATTCTCAATAAATAGTACCCACTAAAAATAAGCAGGCTAAGCAAAATGAGCCAGATAGAAAAAATTGAAAACCACATGGTATCACTTATATGTGGTGTATAAACTCAAAAGCAACAAACAAACAGGACAAACCAACAGAGACTCATGGATATAGGCAATAGACTACTGGTTACCAGAGGATACGGGGGAGAAGGGAGGAGGAAGGTAGATAAAGTAAAAGGTGTCAATATGTGGTGACAGAAAGAAATCAAACTATGGGAGAGGAACATACAATGCAATATATATATATATATATATATATATATATATATATATCATATATATATGCAATATATATATATATATCATATATAAGGCAAAATCAATATTGGATTTTATTAACCAATGTTCCCATAAATAGATAGATAAATAGATAGATAGATGACAGATAATAGATTAGATAGATAGATAGATAGATAGATAGATAGATAATAGAATAATATTATCAAATCCATCATTGCTACTGCAGTATAACATGTAGTGGCTATATGCATACTAGATTGCTTGGAGCCAAGGAATGATCTAGGAAAGCACAATATCAATTGTGCATTGAATAATCCAGGAACCCCTTGAATTCTCTCAGCCAATCATTCTAACTAAAATGGTTCCAATCATCATTGTAATGTTATCTCTCACTTCAGTTCCATAGCAAACGCTGTATTCCTAAACCACATCCTACCCTTTAAGGCCTTCCTTCTTCTTAAGGGAGTGATGCTACTGATGATTAAAAGTTGTTTAAATTGCCATCAAAACAATTCAAGTTTTAGTCATTCTTACTAAAGAACCAGTCTGCTCGAATCAGTAAGTGTCTCACTCATTTCCACTGATGCTTAATCCATGGCTATTCTACACGGAGGGAGCCAGTTTGTTAAGGATTTTGACTGCCTATCCTCTCTTGGCCACCCAGATGGTGTGCTTCCCTGGCAGGGGAGGGGTCATACTAAGCATGTAAGTGAAATCATATGGTATTTATCTTTCTCTGTCTGAAGTATTTCACTCAGCATAATACCCACTAGGTCCATCCATGTTGTTGCAACTGGTAAGTTTTCATTTTTTAATAGTTGAGAATATTTCAATATATATTGGTTTATCCACCTTTGAAATGGATATTATTTAACCTACACATAGGTTAATAATTAAATAAATTAATGTGTGTGCGTGTGTGCAGGTGTGTGTGAGTACATGCGTTCATAGGCCAACTCTGTAGAGGTGGAAAAGTAGAGTAGTATGATAACAATAATAAACAATAATAATAATATTATTGGTAATAATAGTAGGAACAATAATAATATATACACTAGGCACTATATAGTACTATGTCTAATCTCACAAAACCCTATTAACGAGGTTCTATTATAATCTTCATTTTACAGATGGGTACACTGAGACACAGAAAAGGTACATAACCTGCCCAAAGCCACACAACTAGTAAGCGACAGAGTTATAATTCAAATTCCATCCTCCCTGACTCCAGATTCCAAGCTTTCAATTGTCCACTTACTCAAAACCACATAAACATTGCATCATAAAATGAATATGCGAACATTCAAATTTTCCAGAAGCATGGGATGAATAAAAAATGTGGATACCATTTTTTTCTCTGGGCAAAATAATATCAAATGGGAGATGCATAAGTGGCATGGAGAGTGATAAAAGCTCCTAATTGGCTGTGTGGCCAGACCTGTGTGCCCCATGAAAATGAGGAATTATTTCAAAAGTGAAAAATGACTCCATTAGTATAAATTTTAAAAACCGTAGAGTCAGCAACTTCCAAAAGCTACTCAGTTGGGTAATAATTTTTTTAAGAAGTGGAGGATTTTATAGCCCTCAATTATGTGCCAAGTGAGTTACCTTTAAAGATATTAAAAAATATATTCCAAATGTGAATATATTTTTATGTAATTTATGTAATTTATATAATGTGAGGAGTGCAAGCAATTATAACTGGTCTTCATACTAAGCTTTTTCCAAGCACATGGGAGAGGTAAAGAAGCCATAAAAGATAAACATGCAAGGTGACTTAAACTTGGTAAGTCTACATGTAAATAATGTGTCTAATGACTAGAAGCAGAAGGGAAGGGGGATAATAATAGCCATCACTAATCCAACACCTGCTATGTGCCTGCTTCTCTGTAAAGTCCTTTCCATCATTTTTTCTAGTCCTTACTAAAGTGTTTTAGTTGGAACCCCTATTAACTCCATTTTACAAATGAGGAAACTATAACTGTGAGAAAGTAAAAGACTTGCCCAAGGTCCTACTGCATGTTGAGGGGGCCAAACTGGTTTTATACTGAGATCTCTGTACTTGAGAGCCAGTGCACTTTCCACCAAGTCACATTGACTTTCTAAAAAGAGACCATAGAGAAATTCTAGGACTTGAAGTCTCAATTATAGGGGAAATTACTATTAATTATTTATTTATGTGTTTGTTTGTTTGTTTATTTATTTATTTTTGTGCTATGTTATGTTTAGGTAGAGATGTAAATTTTTTAGAGTTAGAGACAAATTGAAGCCTTGCTGTTATGGGAATACCTATGAAAAGACAGCCTAATGAGAAAGATTAAGGCAAATATTTTCTGGGTACTAAGTTCTATTTCAAGGAAGTGGCCCATAAATGTTTTGGTTGAACTGTAGCCATCTCTACTACACCAAACACACAAAACAGGCTCTGAGTTTTTTAAACTAATTGGTGTAATCTGTACTCTTGACAATGGTTGTTTCAGAAATGGGCAAGTGATTTAAACTACTCTGATTAGTATCAGTCTTAAGATCTGAACTGGCAATGCTGGGATGCAGATTCTCTCTTAACAACTGAATATAATCTTGGGAGAATATAACTCTAGGAGCTACTTTTATCTTCATGTGACCAGAAGAGTAAAGTCTGTCTGAAAATTGAACCAATCCAATTAAAGAAAGGAAACCAAGAGATGGATTCTTATCTTGTATTTTGGTTGGGTTTTGTGAGTTTTCTCTCTGGTCTTTCTTGTTTTATGTTTTATATATATATATATATATATATATATATATATATATATATGTAATATATGTGTAATATATATACGTAATATATATATATATGTATATATATATGTATATATATATGTATATATATATATTATTTCTGAAACTTTGGTGTGTAGTTACCATTAAAAACATGTAAAGAATAGTTATATATATACGGTTGTCCATTTTCTTCTGCATGTGCCTTATCTCTATTCCCCTTTACGAATTTAGATCTTTGAATCCTCCCATTTTCAGTCATTATCGTCTCAGTTTGTCCCTATGTTTGCTGAACTTTCATTACTCTCTTGCAATAGCAAATCTCTTCTTATTGGTTAAGCTTATAGTGACCTGTTCATAATAAGGGTTGAACTCCTCTATTTCTATCTGCCTGCTAGTCACCTCACTCATTGTTAATTTTTTTTTGTCATTTTGTTTTAGGTGAGCTCACTCCTTTCGGTATTTCTTGTAATGCAGGTCTTATAGGAGAGAATTTCCTCAATTTTTGTATGTTTAGAAAGGTCTATATCTCCTTCATATCTAAAGGAGAGCTTTGCTAGATACATTATTCTTGGCTAGTAGCTTCTTTACTTAATGGTTTGAATATTTGATTCCACTCCTTTCTGGCTGTAAGATTTGTGCTATGTCTGACAATAATCTGGTGGGGTTTCCTTTACACGTTACTGTCTTTTTTTCCTGGCTGTCCTGAGAATTCTTTCCTTGTTGTTGATTTTTGATAATTTTAATAAAATGTGTCTTAGTGAAGGGCTTTTTGGGTTGAGATAATTGGGTGTTCTGTTTACTTCTTGAATTCCAAACTCCAGCTCATTCTTTAGATTTGAAAAATTCTCATCCTCTATTTGTATGAAAATGTTTTCTAGTCCATTCCTTTTCCTCGCCTTTGATAATGCCCATTTATGTTACCTCTCCTGATGGTATCAGCTAGTTCTTGTATTCTTCTTTCATTATTTTTTATTCTTTGGTCTCTCTCTTACTCCTTCTGATTTATTTCTAGATTTCTGTCTTCAATATCACTGATTCTTTCCTCCATGATCGACTCTATTTCTCAAGCTTGTTATTTTATTTTTCATCTCTTTCAGTGTGTTCTTCACTTCTAGAAGTTTTATTCTGTTCTTTTTGAGGGTTTTAATCTCTTTGCAATAGAACTCATTCTGCTCATCTAGTTGTTTTTTTTCAATTCCTGAAATTGTTGATATGAATTGCTTTGAATCTCATTCAGTTTTTTCAGAAGTACCATCCTGAATTCTCTGTCAATTAACTTGCTTATTTCTACGTCTGTAAGCTTATTTTCTGAAAATTTTTCTCTTGCTTTCTGAGTTGCCTTGTCATCTTGGTTATCATGGTGTTTAATGGTCTGTTTATCTGCCTGGTCATTAATGGAAGTGTATTCTGCTTTTTTCCAGGAAAAAAGATTTTTTATATAAAGGCCTCTCTTTAGCCTGTTGCAAAGAAGGCATTTTTCTTTTGGTTTCCAGTGAGTGATGACTAAGCCTCTTGGGTCCCTGCTTTATATAGTCTTAATAATGCCTCTTTTTTTTTCTTATAGATATTCAATCACACTCGCTACCCTCTGTCTCAGTCCCTGTCAGTGTTAGCAACAGTTTTGGTAGCATTAGCTCAGATTCTCCTGGGATTCAGCAGTGTTTGGTCTTGGAGGATATGGGGGGAGGGGCCTTCTGGGTCAGGGGACAGGGGCTGCAGCTCAGCCTCACATTTTGCAATCATGGCTGGTAATCAACTGTTGTTTCTCTGCTGTTCCCACTTCTCTGCCATCCCCACTTCTTTTCTTGCACTGATGCCTGGGCACTGCCGCCAGCCATGTGGAGCTCACAGCTCTTTTAGGCAGGGTTGTTCAGGGACCTGCCATGCCTTCTTTCCTTTCTCTCCTCCCATATGGAGCTCCTGATGCAAGAGGCAACTTCTTTATTTCTTCTAGCCCACCACCTGACTCCTGGGGTTCCCTGTGGTAGCTTTTATGTGCAGATCCCACACTCAGACTTGGTGATATGTAGTTTGGATGTTTTTGTTGAGTTTTAGATTTTCAGTTTATTGTTGTTTCAAGGGGAGAGATTGAAAATATCCCACACTCCGTTGTGTTTCAGCTATCACTCCTCCCTATATTTCTTCTATGTAATTTATTGATTCAGGTCTTATATTTAGGTCTTTAATCCACTTTGAGTTAATTTTGATGTGTGGTTATAAACAACAGTCTAGTTTCATTCTTTTGCAAGTGGCTTTCCAGTTTTCCCAGCACCATTAATTGAAGAGATTTTCCTTTCTCCACTGTATGTTTTTCACTTTGGTCAAAAATTATTTGCTCATATAATGTGAGTTTATTTCTGGACTATCAATTCTGTTCCATTGGTTTGTGTATCTGCTTTTCTGCCAATATCACGCTGTTTTGATTGTCAGTTTGTAGTATAATTTGAAGTCAGGCAGAGTGATGCCTCCAGCCTTGTTCTTTTTTCTCAGGTTGGTTTTGGCAATTCAGGATCTTTTGCGCTTCCCTACAAATCTGATTATCTTTCATTCTATTTCTTTAAAAAATGCTGATGGGATTTTTGATGGGCATTAAATTTCTATAATGCTTTGGGTAATAAAGTCATTTTAACCATGTTGATTCTTCCAATCCAAGAACATGAAATATCTTTCCATTTCTTTGCATCTTCTTTAATTTCTTTTAATAAGGTCTTATAGTTTTCCTTAAATTGGTTCTTTACATGTTTCATTAGATTTATTTGTAGGTACTTTATTATTTTTGTTGCAATTGCAAAAGAAATTATTCTCTCTACTTTTTTTGACACTTCATTATTATAGTATAGAAGCATTAGTTTGTTTATTTGTGCTCATTCTTGTTTTTAAAGATAGGCCTGTAATAATATTAACTTTCCTCTTATGACCTCTTTTCCCATGTCCAAAAAGTTTTCATATGTTGTACTATCATTATCATTCTTTTCTATGTATCTCTTGATCTCTCTATTTTGTTTCTGACTGAGTCATTCTTAAGGAGCATGTTGTTTAATTTCCATGTATTTGTGGTTCTTCTCACTTTCTTTTTACAGTTCATCTTCAACTTCGAAGCATTATGACCAGAGAATATGGTTGGTATTATTTCAACCCTCTTCTCTTTGTTGAGGATATCTCTGTGTCCCAGTATGTGGTCAATCGTTGAAAATGTGCCCTGTGCACTAGAGAAGAATGTATAAGCAGCTATTTTAGGATGAAAGGCTCTGTAAATGTCAGTTATGTTCAGTTGGTCTAATGTGTAATTTAAGAATGTTATTTCCTTACAGATTTTCTGTTTGGATGATCTGTCCATATCCAACAGTAAGGTATTTAGTTTCTCTTCTATGATAGTGTTTGGGTCTGTTTTCCCTTTAGTTCTGTTAGTAATTGCTTTATATATTTCAGGGCTTCCTGGTTGGGAGCATAGTTATTGATGTGTTATGTCTTCTTGCTACATCATTCCCCTTATCACTATAAAGTGTCTGGAAGTATCATATTTTTATCTTTTTTATTTGAAGTCTATTTTGTTCAATATTAGTACTGCTACTCCCTCTTTTCTCTGAATGCTATTTGCTTGAAATATCATTTTCTACCCTTTCAATTTTACTCTATATTTGTCTTTGGAACTGAGATGTATCTCCTGGAGACAGTGTGTGGTGGGTTTTGTTTTTTGATCCAATCTGCAACTCTGTGCCTTTTTATTAGTGAGTTCAGTCCATTTACATTAGAGTGATTATTGAAATATGAGGTCTTCCTATAGACATTTTATCTTTTGCTTTCTGGTAACGAAGTGTTTCCATTCCTTCCTTGTCCTTGTGTTTCTGGGTTTTTATTTTATTTTGTTTTGTTTGTTGTTGTTGGGTTTTGTGGATTTTGCCTCTGGGCTTTCTTGTTTTATCTTATATACTTCAGTTCTGAATCTTTGGCATGTGGTTACTATTAATGTGCCTTATTTCTTGTGCCTTATCTCTCTTCCCTTTTCCAAATTTGGATCTTTGAATCTTCCCTTTTCAGTTATTGTTGTCTCAATATGTCTCTATTTATGCTAAATGTTCATTACTATCTTGCAATAGCAAGTCTCTTCTCATTGTTTAAGTCTCTTAGTGTAGCATTCTCTCAAATTTTTTATGTCTGGAAAGGTCTTTATTTCTCCTTCATATATAAAGGAGAGCTTTGCTGGATATTCTTGGCTGGTATTTCCTTTCATTTAATAGTTTGAATATTTGATTCCACTCCTTTCTTGCTTGTAAGGTTTGTGCTGAGAAGTCCAATGACATTCTAAGACTTTTGTTTGTTGGGAGTTTTTAAATTATTGATTTGATTTCATTAGTAATAATCAGTCACTTCAATGTTCGGTTTCTTCTTGACTCCATCTTAGAAAATCGTATGGATTTAGGAATTTATTCATTTCTTCCAGATTGTCCAAATTGTTGGCCTATAATTATTCATATCTTTGTATTTCTGTGGTGTCAGCTATAACTTCTTTTATTTATTCTGATTTTATTTGTTTGGGTCCTCTCTTTTTTTTCTTGATGAGTCTGGTTAAAGATTTATCAATTTTCTTTTCTTCTCAAAGAACTACCTCTTGGTTTAATTAAATTTTTTTAGACTATTTTCTTTATTTCAGCTCTGATCTTTATTATTTCCTTCCTTCTACTCACTTTGAGCTTTCTTTTGCTATTCTTTTTCCAGTTCCTGTGTATGGAACTAAACAAGCTTAGACTGTTTATTTGAGATTTTTCTTGTTTCTTGAGGTAGACCTGTATTACTATGAATTTCTTTCTTAGATTTGCTTTCATTGTGCCATATAGATTTTGGATCATTGTGTTTTCATTTTCATTTGTCTCAAGGTAGTTTTTTATTTCTTCCTTGATCTCATTGTTAACAAATTCATTGTTTAGTAGATTGTTATTTAACTTCCATGTGTTTGTGTATTTTTTGTTTTTTTTTTTATGTAATTGATATTTAGTTCCATACCATTGTGATCAGAGAAGATGGTTGATATAATTTCAATCTTCTTAAATTTATTGAGACCTGTATTGTGGCCTAACATGTGTTCTATCTTGAAAAATTATCTGTGTGCACTTGAAAAAAATGTATATTCTGCTGCTTTGGGGTAAAATAATCTAAAAATATCAATTAAAATCATTTGGTCTTGTGTGTCATTTAAGGCTGTTGTTTTCTTGCTGATTTTCTATCTCGAAGATCTATACCTTTATGTCAATGGGTGTTAAAGTTCCCTATTACTATTTTATTGTCAGTCTCTCCCTTTATGTCTCTCTTGCTTTATGAATTTAGGTGCTCCTACGTTTGGTGCATAAATGTGTACAAAAGTTATATTATTTTGTTATATTTATCCCTTTATCTTTATGAAATGTCATTCTTTGTCTCTTATTATAGCCTTTGTTGTAAAGCCATTTTGCTACCACAGCTTGTTTGTTTCCATTTGCATAAAATATTTTCTTACCCACTTACTTTCAGTCTTTGTGTGTCTTTTGATCTTAAGTGGGTCTCTTAAAGGCAGCCTATTTATGAATCTTGTTTTCTTATCCATTCAGCTACCCTATGTCTTTTAATTGGAGCAATTAATCTATTTATATTTAAAGTGGTTATTGATAGGCACATAGTTATTGCCATTTTTTAATTCATAATTATATTTTTCTTCCCTTCTTTTTCTTAAAGAAGTTCCTTTAATATTTCTGGTAACATTGGTTTGGTAGTAAAGTCCTTTAACATTTCTTGTCTGGGAAGCTCTTTATTTCTCTTTCAATTTTAAATAATAGCTGTGCTAGGTATAGTAATCTTGGTTGTAAGTCTTTGCTTTTTTAATATTTTATGCCATTCCCTTATGACTTGCAAATTTTCTATTGAAAAATCAGCTGATAGTTTTATGGGAGCTCCCTTGAAAGGAACTAACTGTCTTTCTCTTGCTGCTTTTAACATTTTCTCTTTGTGTTTAACCTTTGGCATTTTAATTATGAAGTGTCTTGCTGTGGGTCTGTTTGGGTTCATCTTGTTTGGTGATCTCTGCAATTCCTGGACTTGTATGTCCATATCCTTCACCAGCTTAAGAAAGTTTATAGTCATTATTTCTTCAAATAGGTTCTCACTCCCTTGCTTGTTCTCTGCTCCTGTACTCCATGATGAGAATGTGGTTCTGCTTCATGTCATCCGAGAGATCCTTTAAACTTGCTTCTTTATTTTCATTCTTTTTGCTCCTGCTTCCTTGTCTTCCAAATTACTTATTTAATTCTCTTCTTCATCTGATCTGTGTGTTCCTTCATTTAATTCCTTCTAGTGTGTTCTTCATTTTAGTTACTGTATTCTTCATTTCTGGCTAGTTCTTTTCTATAGTTTCTATGACCTTTTTTTATTTGTTAAAGTTCTCACTAAGTTCCTTAAGCATCCTTATAACCAACGTTTTGAATGTTGTACCTAGTAGATTGCCTGCCTCCACTTTGTTTAGTTCTTTTTCTGGGATTTTCTTTATTTTTTTTCCTTTGAAACATTTTTTGTCTCCTAGTTTTGGTAGCCTCTCTGTGTTTGAGTCTGTGTATTAGGTAGATCTGCTATGTATTCTGGTCTTGTCTGGGTTGCCTTATGTAGTAGGAGTCTTGTAGAGTCCAATGGCACAGTCTTCCTGATCACCTGAACTGGGTGCACCAGAAGTGTCCCTTTTGTGGGTTGTGTGTGCCTTGCTGTTGTCATTGAGCCTTGATTGCTACTGGCACATTATTAGATGGGATCGACCTTCAGGTCAACTAGCTGTGACCATAGCATATGAGCTGCTGAACTCATAGAGTGGTGCTGAGACCACCTTTTGAGTGTGGAGCTAATAGGTGGTACTCTGTTTTGGTCTGAAGCTGGACATTGGGTATGTTGGTGTTGGGGCTTCTTAGGGGAGGCTCCCATGCAGGTCAAAGTCAGCCTCTATCTGTGACCAGCCTGGGGCTATCTGGTGGGAGCTACAAAGCAATTCACAGTTGGTCACTGCTTATATTGGACCCAGAGGTATGTGAGAGAAGCCTTGATGAAACCGAGGCTGGCTGCCACCATTACTGGACCTGAGGAAGCTTAGCAAAAGGCCTAGGGCACACTGAGGCTTGCCACCACATGCCAGCTGCCCATATGGCTCAGCCACTGAAGTCTCAGGTGGTAAGCAATTATGGTGAGGTCAGGTCTCAGAGAACCACCAGGGTGGGGCAAGTAGTATTCATCAGATTAGTGCAGATTCATATTTGGTGTCAGTGCTGATCCTGGGGCCATTCAAAGGCTCAGAGTACACCTGAGGCCAGCCACCACTTGCCTGGGGCTTGCAAGACCCCATGAGTTGTTCACATAAGTCTGCTGTGTGGGTTGACCCCAGCTGTCTTTTAGTACCAACAACCAAAAATGCCTCTGGGAATTGCAAGGGGAAGTTAGCGGGGCTCACCAGGGCAGTACAGATTCAGATTTGGCCATGTCGGGGGTGACTCAACACAGGAAAAATTGCACCCTCCAGCTGGCTACACAAGAGGAGTACTCAACACATGACCACTGGTGGCTGCCCCTCTATCTCTCACTCTGAAACCACTCAACTCAGTCTCCCTCTATATGTCTCTGGCACCTCCAAGCTTCTGTTTCTCCACCAAAGCCAAAGAGAATGCCTGGGAGTGAGAAAGTCTGGGTGCAGGCCCTTTAAGAGGAACATTTGGGTTTCCTTGCAGCCTTCTGTCTCACCCAGAGGGATGGAATCTCTGCTGATTTTCACAGTGGGATGTTGTGGGGATTCTTTTTCCCACCTCTGGTTCTCTGGTTTGGGGAGTCCAGTATGGGGCTGCAACCCTTTGCTCTTCAGGGTGAATCTCTGTAGGTGAGGTAACCCTCCTAATTCCCATGTGGGTGTGGGACCAGCCTGTTTTGCATCTCTACTCTTCTTACAAGTCTCAACATGGCTTCTTCTCTATATTTTCAGTAGGTCTGTTCAGCTAGTCTTCACATTGTTCTCCAGGTAAATTACTTTGTAATTTAGCTATAATTTTAATGCAGTCACAGAAGGAGGCAAGCACAGTGTTTACTTACTCCCCATCTTGACCATAGCTTCTTGGTTTATTTGGTTAAAAACTATGAATTATTAAAGCATGAAAACAACATAATAGATTGGAAAGAAAAGCTAGATTCTCACTAGCTGTATGATCATGAACAGGTATCTTTGTTGCTTTGCTTTTATCTTTACATATTAAAGCGGGAATAATTACACCTGACTTGAAAGACTATAATAAGAAGAGAATGAAATCATATATGTGAAAGTGTTAGGTATGTAGTAGGCACTCAGTAAATATAAGTAGGCTGCCCTACCATTTATTCTCATCCTGGTCAATTTAAAACAGGTCAAATCTAAATAAGCCAGGTTTAACTAACCTGTGAGTGTGAATGAGAGCATGTGAATATTTATGCCTGATCTGGATAACTACCAACCCTCCTGCACTCGTATGAAGGGCAGTCCTTGTAGGGTTCTCCTCATTGTAAACACTTGCAAACACTGATTTTATAAACCCATCTTCTAGCCTCTATTCTTCTGGTTATTGCACCTTGGTTCTCCTTCATGAAGTCACCTTTTTCTCACTCTTTGTCTATGTTTTTCAGAGGGAGCTGACAATAACCTGACTCTCATACACATGCATGTGCGCACACGCGCGCACACACACACACACACACACACACACACACACACACACACACATCTGACTCAAAAAAAAAAACACTTCCTTGGGTTTGGTCAGTGAACTTATTAACTGTTATCTTAACCAGTACAGATTAACTCAATTTCAGGAATGCTTTTAAAACTATTAGGAAGGAGAAAGACCTTTTTCTGTTGGGATTGCTGGTTTTCAGTGTCGTTGAAGCATGGAGCTGTCAGAAGCCACCATAATGAGAAGGCCTATATGAAACTTAAAAAAAAAAGTTGCAGAGGAGAGCAGAGCTGAGAGTTGGAGAGTGACTGATGACAATAGGTCCCCTGAATCCAGCTATTCCTGAAGCTAGTTGGTTTCTTGCCTTCCTAGGGATTCGATCTAATCACTCCCTACAGAAAGACTCCTAATGAATAGTTTAGGATTTTACCTTGAGTGAAATTACCTATATTCATAATTTAGTTTCCCCAGACAAACAGAGGCTCTGTAGCTGCTGTTCAAATGCTTCTGGAACCACCCCAGAATTAATTAGAAATGTGTCCTGATGGCCAAGTTGCCAACACTTTCACATGACTAAGAGACTGACCACAGCCACTCAGTGCTAGTTGTAAAGAAGTTTTACTATAAGCCAAATAATGTTCCAGTCTTTCTGAAACTATTAAGGATAAGCCATCCCTTTCTAATAGACAAGGAAAATTCTCCTTCCATCCATGTGACACTGAGTAAGGAATGCAGAAATAACCCAATTTTATTCAGATGCAAATATTCCACTTAAGAGAGCTCATTTTCTCTCTTAAACCCCAGCCGTGTTCTCTTCCAGAAGGCCTAGCCAGCACTTTTACTAAAATAGAATTTGAGAAGTTTTTCTCATAATGAATGTGAAAGAGACATATAACAATAATAAGTAAAGAAAGCAAGAGAAGCTGAAGTGTAAGGGCCAAATGAAGTGCTGTCACGATCTGTGATAAATGTGGCAACATAGCATTTAGAAAGGAAAGTCACTACTGAGAAATTTCATTTTATTCACAAATTTTTTTTAATGTGAAAAATGTAAATTTCTCTTGCTACTTAACTGCCAAATAAGCTTTGAGGAACGTGTTCATAAAATTAATGAATCACTCAGATACTGACCCAGCCTATGAGATAAAGATGAGTGCAGATATTCAAGGACTAGGTGATATTTGGGGACATGATTGACATACAAAGCTAGCTTTTTTTTTTGTATTTGCAATCAATGTCTACTTTTTGTGAGCAAATATTCTTCTCTATAAATTACATGAAGTGCAATCTACTGCACTGTTTTGACAATATATCTTACTTAAGTACAACTTTTGTTAGTTTCTCTACATTTCAATTCAGAAAATCTGTCCTAAGTGAGAGTCTATCATTTGAAAAGGTCTAGACTGGAAGAAGAAAAGAATTTCAAGATGGATAAGATTAAGATGCCTCAGTCCTTCTCTGTTTAAATAACTCCAGCAATATTTCACACTTTCACCTTTATACCAGTAGAAATTCAAAAAAAAAGAGTTTGAAATGATACTTTTTGAAATGAAAATATAAAGTAGATCAGATAATTATATATGCTATTTTCCCTTAATACTGACTAGTCATAAACTCACTAACCTGTAAGAAATCTGTCATGTATAGAAACCAGAGACTAAACTATCTAAATGCACTGATCCCTCTCTCTAGATCTCTTTCTGCTTTTCCTAAGGCTTCCTCCAAAGTCTTCGAAGCTAACTCTTCCTTCCTCCAAGCTAAATAAAAATGTAGGGTGGAGGCCTCCATCAGCCCATCTCTTGCAATGTCTATGTCCCAAGTTCAAGAAAAATAACCACAAATAGATTAGACACAAACAGTGTCTCATTTCCAAATCCTAAGAAAATTTGATGGCCAAAATTAGGCCAGGTGTCTAGCTCTAGTTTGATCATCTCATCTAGAGAGGGGGCACCATAAAATGCAAACTATGTCATTAATAACCACAGTGTTATTTTGGAAATAACTCAAGATCACAGATGGTAGCTTTTAAAAAACTGTATCTGTCATTCCAAATTCAAACTAAAGCCCATCCCCTTTCTCTACTATGCTCATTTGCCCTCATTAGCTAATTATAGTTGTGAAGCCTGCCCTTCGAATCCTAGCCTGGAGAAAGCTTGTTTCCCTTTAAGTGGAGCTCAGCCAACAGTTGCTTTTTCTGGTGCAAATTTCATATTAACAGGCTCTAAACTTAAAATGAATCTTTAAATCCCATTAAATAACACAGTTTCTTAGCAGAAATATCTCCTGGGAAGGGATGTCTTTTATTCAAATACCATGTTATGACGAGCATGACAGACTTGATGGGGATCTGTTCTGACTCATGACATTGCTTAAATGAGGTTAAGTGGAATGTGTGTAGGCATTCTAAGAAAAGCTCCTCGGGATCCCTGTCCTATTATTTTTGTTAATAGTTCTGAATTATAATTGTCTTCTCTTAAGGATGATAAACCCTTAGATGTTTCCACACTGGTTACATCATGGAATGCATGTAATACATGATTCCTGGAATACATAATCAACAAAGCCAGTTGGCCTGCACACATTACACACTAATTTATTGTTGTATTTTTTTTCCTCTCTCTTCTTCCACTAGACCAGAGTTGGCTCACAACTTGAACCTTAATTTCTCACAAATGTTACAAGGGACCCTCTTGTTTCTAATTTAGCTTTTATTAGAGAGAAGAGTCCTGGGATGTCTCTAATGCCCACCATATGCCTCAAACTTGATTCATAGTCCACATTTCTTTGGGAGCACTGGCGCAACTTGCATGTGATTATTATTGGTTATTATCAGAGATGTAAAAAAAATGAACTCTTCAATCTGATCTAGTGTATCCTATCAAATTCTAGCTGTAAGGTAAATCTACCTTCTTATTTTATATTCAAGGAAATTTGAGGAAAGATTGAATTGGCTGAAAATCATTAGAACTCAGTTTCTCTCTGTCTCTTGGTTCTACTTTCCAATCAGGTAGCCTTGTGAAGATGCCTGGCAGCTGAAGTATCCCAAGCTCCCAGTATCAAACCAGCAGAATGAAAGACCCAGTTTTCCAATAGATCCAACAAAAATCTCAGAATTTCTACTGGCTTAATTTCAGTCACTGTAGTCAACAGAACAAGATGCTCTGATTGGCAAACCCTAGTTCATAGCTCTGCCCTTGGAACCAGGGAATAGATCAACTCTACTTAAACAGGAAGTAATATAAAAGTTGTGATGGTTCTCCAAAGGAAAATCAAGATGCCACCATGAAAAAAAGTGGAGGGTATGCTATGTAGCATAAACATAAAATTCATTTGCAATCTACATTAGTCATCTCAGGCTGCCATAACAAAATATCACAGACTAAACGGCTTAAACAACAGAAATTTATTTTTATTTTCTCATAGTTCTGGAGACTGAAAGTCTAAGATCAAGATGCAAGCAGAGTTAGTTTCTAGTAAAGCGTCTCCTCCTAATTTGCAGAAGGCCACTCTTTCCCTACATCTTCACATGGTCTTTCCTTGGTGCTCACACACTTGTGTTGTCTCTTCTTCTTACAAGGGCACCAGTCCTATTGAATTAGAGCCCCATTCTTATGACTACATTTAACCTTAATTATCCCCTTAAAGGTCCTATCTTCAAATATCACCACACTGAGAGTTAAGACACCAATATATGATACTGAAGGGGTACACAATTCAGTCCATAACGTGATCCAAATAGAATAAATAGGTGAGATAATTAAGAACATAAAGTTAAAAGTAGGGGGTGAGATGGGAAGTCAGTATAATTATTTCTAAAACAATTTATCTTTGCCTTATCTTTGCCTTATCTTTGCCTTATCTTTGAATCTAGGATCAGAAACTTTCTAAGTGAAGAATCCAAGATATGAAATTAGCTTAGTCCAAGACCAGTCTTTGTGGTTAATCACCACAATTAACACTTTGTTCCAGATAATTATAGATTGTTGTAAGCCTTTCTGTGCATTGCAGGATGTTTACAAGCATCCTTAGCCTTTACTTACTGAATACCAGTAACATGCCTCCCCACACACATCCCTGCCTCAGTTTGAAAAATAAAACATCTCCAGAAATTGCCAAATGTCTCCAAGGGGGCAAAATCACCCTTGGTTTGGAATCATTGGCCTAGTAAAACTACTTGAGTGGCCTACCAGTCCTTGGTTTACTGCCAAGTAGCCGTTCAGAATTGTGTAGCTCTGGCTCTGTAGTCTTCATAGAGGCAGCACTGTAAATAATCATTGTATATAATAATGAAATTCTCAAGGCCTAACCCCAAAGACTATATGTAATTAAGACATCATGTATGGAGCCAAAGACTTTACTTTTTTTTAAGAAAATTTATCTATTTTTTATGGTGATATTAACAAAATCCGATGTTTCAGCTATACATTTTAACAGTAAGGCATATATAAATTTACAATTTGTGTTCACATCCCATAGTTAGATTTCATTATGTCATTACATTTTTTACCCTTTTCCCCCACCTACCACTCCCCCTACATTCTGGTCCATTGTCCATGTCCATGAGTCTCTGTTTGTCCTGTTCATTTGTTGCTTTTAGGTTTATATTTCACATATAAGTGATAACATGTGATTTTTAACTTTTTCTGTCTGACTTATTTCACTTAGCATGATTATCTCAGGTTCATCCACATTGTCAAAAATGGCAGTATTTAATCTATTGTAATGGCTGAGTAATATTCCATTGTATGTATATATGTACCACAACTTGTTGAGCCAATCATCTATCATAGGACATTTCAGTTGCTTCAATGTCTTGGCCACTGTGAATTATGCTGCTATGACATCAGTGTGCAAATATCTTCTCAGATATGGGTTTTCAAGTCTTTGGGGTAAATACCCAGTAGAGAGGTTGTGGGATAATATGGTAGATCAATTCTTAGTTTTTTGAGGAACGGCATTTTCCATAGGTTTTTCTATAGGGTTGCATTCCCACTATCAGTGTATGAGGGTTCCTTTTCCTCCACATTTTCTCCAACATTTGTCATTACTTGTCCTGTTGATTATAGCCATTCTAACAAGTGTGAGATGGTATCTCATTGTAGTTTTGGTTTGCATTTCCCTAACAGCTAGCAATGATGAGCATCTTTTCATATGTTTATTGGCCATTTGTGTTTTCTTGGGAGAAGTGTCTGTTCAGATCTTCCACCCATTTTTTTTATTGGATTGGGGTTTTATTGTTGCTGTTGTTGTTGAGTTGTATGAGTTCTTTGTGTATTTTGGATATTAGGCCTTCATCAGAGGCATTGCTTCCAAATATATTTTCCAGTTTGGATGGTTGTCTCTTTACCTTGTTGACGGTTTCTTTTGCTGAGTAGAAGCTTTTTGGTTTGATGTAGTCCCATTTATTTATTTTTGCTTTTACTTCCCTTGCTTTTGAGGTCATATTTATAAAATCCTCTTTAAGTCCTTGAGTTTAGTTCCTGTGTTTTTTTCTATGCAATTTATTGTTTCAGGTCTTATTTTCAGGTCCTTACTCCATTTTGAGTTAATATTTGTGTGTGATGATAGACAACAGTCTAGTTTCATTCTTTTGCAGGTGGCCTTTCAGTTTTTCCAGCATCATTTGTTGAAGAGGCTTTTCTTTCTCTACTGTATGCTTTCGGTTCTGTGGTCAAAAATTATTTGACCATATAATATAGTTTATTTCTGGACTATCAATTCTGTTCCACTAGTTTGTGTATCTGCTTTTCTGCCAATACCATGCTGTTTTGATTATTGACAGTTTCTAGTATAATTTGAAGTCAGGCAGAGTGATGCCTCCAGGCTTGTTCTTTTTTCTCAGGGTGGTTTTGGCGATTCAGGGTCTTTTGTGCTTCCATGAAAATCTGATTACCTTTCATTCTATTTCTTTAAACAATGCTGATGGGATTTTTGATGGGCATTAAATCTCTATAATGCTTTGGGTAATAAAGTCATTTTAACTATGTGGATTCTTCCAATTCAAAAATACGAAGTATCTTTCCATTTCTTTGTATCTTCTTCAATTTCTTTTAATAAGGTCTTAAGGTTTTTATTATATAGGTCCTTCACATGTTTCATTAGATTTATTCGTAAGTATGTTATTATTTTTGTTGCAATTGAAAAGGAATTATTCTCTCTACTTCTTTTTTTGACACTTCATTATTAGAGTATAGGAGCACATTGGTTTATGAACATTGATTTTTGTATCCAGAAACTACTGTAGCTGCTTATTATTTGGTGTTCTTGTAGAGTCTTTAGGGTTTTCTATGTAGAGAATCATGTCATCCACAAATAACGACTATTTGACTTCTTTGTTTCCTATTTGGATGCCTTTTATATATTTCTCTTGTCTAGGACCTCCAATTTTATATTGAATAAGAGTGGTAATAGTGGACGGCCTTGCCTTGTTCCTGACCTTAGAGGGAAGGTTTTTAGTTTTCCACCATTAAGTATAATGTTAGCTTAGGGTTGGTCATATATGGCTGTTATTATATTAAGATATGTTCCTTCTATACCAATTTTGTTAAGTGTTTTGATAATAAATGGGTGCTGTATCTTGTCGAAGGCTTTTTCTGCATCTATTGATATGATCATATGATTCTTATTTTTTAACTTGTTTATGTGGTGTATCACATTAATCTATGTGCATATGTTAAACTGTCCCTGTGCCTCTGGGATGAAGCCCACTTGATCATGGTGTGTAATCTTTTTAATATGTTGCTGTATTGGTTCACTAGTATTTTATTTACAATTTTTGCATTTATGTTCATGAGAGATATTAGTCAGTAGTTTTCTTTTTTTGTGTTATCTTTACCAGGTTTTGGTATCACGGTGATATTGGCCTCATAAATGAGTTGGGAAGTATTGCCTCCTCTTCAATTTTTTGGAAGAGTTTGAGGAGAGTAGGTATTAAATCTCTTTAATGTTTGGTAGAATTCAATGGTGAAGCAATCTGGTCCTGGACATTTACCTTTTGGTAGGTTTTTGAGAATTACTTCCATTTCCATACTGCTGATCAGTCTATTTAGATCTTCCAGTTCTTCTTGATTCAGTCTAGGAAGATGGTATTTTTCTAAGTACTGGTCTATTTCTTCTAGGTTATTAAATTTGGTGGTATGTACTTTTTCATAGTATTCTTGTATGATCCTTTGTATTTCTGTGATATCAGTCATAATTTCTCCTCTTTCATCCTGATTTTGTTTATTTGTGTCCTTCCTCTTTTTTCTATAGTGAGTCTAGCCAATTTGTCAATTTTATTAATCTTCTCAAAGAGCCAGCTCCTTGTTGCATTTATTTTTTCTATTTTTTGTTTGTTTGTTTTCAATTTTATTTATTTTTGTTCTAATTTTGATTATTTCTTTCTTTCTGCTGACTTTGGGCTTCATTTGTTTTTCTTTTTCTATTTTTCTTAAGATGAAGTGTTAGGTTGTTAATTTGGGTTCATTGTTGTCTTTTGAGGTAGGCCTGTAGTGATATGAACTTTCCCCTTATGAACACTTTTGATGTGTCCCAAAAGTTTTAATATGTTGTACTATCATTATCATTCTTCTCTATGTATTTCTTGATCTTTATTTTCATTTCTTCTCTGACCAAGTCATTATTCAGTAACATACTTTTTAATGTTCATTTATTCTTCCTGTTTTTTTTTTTACAGTTGATGTCTAGTTCCAAGGCATTATGACCAGAGAATATGGTTGGTATTATTTCAACCCTCTTCTCTTTGTTGAAGATATCTCTGTGTCCCAGTATGTGGTCAATCCTTGAGAATGTTCCATGTGCACTAGCAAAGAATATATAAGCAGCTGTTTGGGGATGGAAGGTATTGTAAATGTCATTTATGTTGAATTAGTCTAATGTGTAATTTAAGGATGTTATTTCCTTATTGATTTTCTGTTTGGATGATCTGTTCATATCTGACGGTATTATGATAGTGTTTTGAATGTTTCTCCCTTTAGTTCTATTAGTATTTGGTTTATATATTCTGAGATCTCTCATTTGGAGCATAGATATTAATAAGTATAATGTCTTCTTGGTGCATGATTTTCTTTATCATTATGAAGTCTCCATCAGTATCTTTCTTTACCTTTTTAATTTTGAAGTCTATTTTGTCCAATATTAGTACTGCTACTCTCTTCTCTGAATGCTATTTACTTGAAATATCATTTACCACCATTTCACTTCTAGTCTATATTTGTCTTTGGAACTGAGATGTGTTTCCTGGAGGCAGCGTGTGGTTGGTTTTGTTTTTTGATTCAATCTGCAACTCTGTGCCTTTTTATTGGTAAGTACAATCTATTTACATTTAGAGTGATTATTGAAATATGAGGTCTTATAGACATTTTATCTTTTGCTTTCTGGTAATTAGGTATTTCCAATGCTTCCTTGTCCTTGTGTCTTCTTTTTTCATTTTGTTGCTTTGATGGCTTTTCCCTCTAGCCATTTTTGTTTTATCTTATATATTTCAGTTCTGAAGCTTTGGCCTGTGGTTAATATTACAAATATGTAGAGGATGGTTTTATATATATGTCCATTTTCTTCTGCACGTACCTTATCTCCATTCCCCTTTGTGAATTTAGGTCTTTGAATTCTCCTCTTTTCTATCATTGATGTCTCAGTTTGTGCCTATGAATGCTTAACAGTCATTACTCTCTAGCAATTCTCTTCATATTGTTTAAACTTATAATGCCCTGTTCATAAGGGTTGCACTCCTCTGTTTCAGTCTGTCGCCTTACTCCTAATCATATTTTTTTGGTTGGTTTTTTGGGGGCTTTTTTTTTTTGTCATTTGTTTTAAGTGAGCTGACCCCTTTCAGTATATCCTGTAGTGCAGGCCTTGTAGTGGAGAAATCCCTCAACTTTTGTATGTCTGAAAAGGTCTCTGTTTCTCCTTCATATCTAAAAAAGAGCTTTGCCTGATACATTATTCTTGGCTGGTAGTTCCTTTATTTAATGATTTGAATATTCAACTCCACTCCTTTCTGGCTTATAAGATTTATGCTGAGATGTCTGACAATAATCTGATAAGTTTTCCTTTATCCATTGCTGTCTTCTTTTCCCTGGCTGCCCTGAGAATTCTTTGTCATTGATTTTTGATCATTTTAATATGATGTGTCTTTGTGAAGGCCTTTTTGGGTTGAGATAATTGGGTGTTCTGTTGACTTCTTGAATTTCAGACTTTAGCTCATTCCTTTGATTTGGGAAATCCTTGTCAATTTTTTGTCTGAAAATGCTTTCTAATCCCAGTTTCTTTTCCTCATCTTTGATAATGGCCATTATTTTTATGTTTCCTCTCCTGATGGTATTAGCTAGTTCTTGAACTTCTCTTTCATTATTTTTCATTCTTTGGTTTCTCTCTTCTTCCTTCTAATTCATTTCTAGATTTCTGTCTTCAATATCACTGAACTTTTCCTCTATTTGGTCGACTCTAAATCTCAAGGTTGTTATTTTATTTTTCAACTCATGTACTGTATTCTTTATCTCCAGGTACATTCAGTTCTTTTCAAGGGTTTCAATCTTTTTGCTATAGAACTCATCCTGCTTATCTAGTTGTCTTCAGTTTCTGAAATTATTGATATGAATTGTTTTGAATCCCATTAAGTTTTTTCAGAAGTACCATCCTGAATTCTTTGCATTTAAATCACGTATTTTTATGTCTGTAAGCTTATTTTCTGGAGATTTTTCTCTTTCTTTCTGAGATGCCTTGTCACCTTGGTTTTTCATGGTGTTTAATAGACTTTTTATCTGCCTAGGCATTAATGGAAGTGTATTCTGCTTTTTTTCCAGAAAGAAGGTTATTATATAAAAGTCTCTCTTTAACCTGTTGCAAAGAAGGCACTTTTCTTTTGGTTTCTAGTGGGTGACATTTAAAACTCTTGGGTCCTTGCTTTACATCTCAATTCCTGTCAGTGTTAGTAACAGTTTTGGTAGCATTTGCTCAGATTCTCCTGGGGTTCCACAGTGTTTGGTATCAGAGGATATAGGGAAAGGGGCACTTCGGGTTGGAGATGGGGGCTGCAGCTCAGCCTTGCATTTTGTACTGCAGCTGGTACAAATCAACTGTATTTTTTCTCTGTTGTTCCCACTTCTCTGCTTTCTGATATGATACCTAGGCACTGCTGCCGGCCACATGGAACTTACAGGTCTCCCAAGCAGCGTTGTTCAGGGAACTTGCCACACCTTCTCCCCTCCCTTCTCCTCCTACAGGGAGTTCCAGCTGTGAGAGGCAGCTTCTTTTCTTCTCCCAGTCCATTGCCCAACACCTGGGATTCTGACCTGTGATAGCTCTTATGCTCAGGTCCCAACACTGAGACATGCTGATGTGCAGTTTGGAAGTTTTTGTTGAGTTTTAGATGTTTGATTTATTATTGTTATTGTTGTTATTGTTTCAAGGGGAGAAACCTGAGGACGTCTCTCACTCTACCATGTTTCTGATATCTCTGTGTACATGGTACTTTGAGATACTGTACCATTGGTCATTTTGTCCCTAGTTGCTTCTTTCAAAATCTATTTACTGAGCATGTACTTACACCAAGAATTGTTCTAAAAGTTGGAAGAGAAATTTTGCTTTCTTCAAAGATCTCTCATTCTGGTGGAGGAGACAGGCAATAGACATAATAAATATATAAATTATATTGTGTGATAAAATGTGGTACATGATATGGGAAAAAATAATTAAACCTAATTGAAAGGGTAGTAGAGGGAGATCCCAGGAGTGGATATAAAATACATTTGTAAATAGGGTAGACAGAATGACCTCAGTGAGAGAGTAACATTTGAGCAGACATGTAGAAGATTTAAAGAATTATGCAAGCATGTAACTGAGGGAAGAGCATATCAGAGAGAGAACAGCCCATGCAAAGGTCCTGACATGGCTGAGACAGAGGAAAAATGAAGAGTAAGAGAGATTGAAGGTTGAGAGTTCATTGTAAGTAGGGGGATATTGCATAGAACCTTGCATAAAATATAAGAATGTCATAAAATGAGAAGCCTTAAACATGTTTTGAGAAGAGGTATAACATAATTTGACTTATGTCTTATTACTGGATTCAAAATAGTTTATGGAAGACACAGATGGGTAAAGGAAGACTAGTTAGGAGATTATCAGAAGTAACTACAAGTAGATTTATTGGAGACATTACTGAGAGAGCTTTCAGTGCAGTAATCTAAATGAAAGCTTAGAAAAACTGGTTGAATAAGGTCAGGGAAAAATTGAAGACCATTAGCATAAATAATTCTTAGAGAAATGTAGCTAACAGAGAGCAGAAAAATGGAACTCTAGGAGAGAGGAGAAATGCAATCAAGAAAAAATGTTTTAAGGTAGGAGAGACATCAATGGTTTTACACCACTAGGAACAAACTAGTGTGGAGGAAAAAATTGATGACATAAAAGGAAGATTGATAAATTTCAGGTGCAGTAATTTTGAGTGTGTGAAAGAGGACAGGCTCTTGTGCACAAGGGAGGTATAGTTTTTGGTGAAGAATAAGAGTGGTTTACCTACAGTGACGAGAAGGAAGATGATATAAATGGAAATGTGAATCAATGTGGAGGTGTAAGTTTGTAGGAGTTCTATTGTTGCTTTAATTTCTCAAAGAAGGAAACACCAAGGTCATTAGCTAAGAATGATGAGCAGGAGATGTTATCATTTTGAGAAAGAAAGAATTGAGAGTATACAACTAGGAGAGTACATTGATGTGGTACTAATGCCAGGCAGCATGGTTTAATTCCAGAAGGTATGTCAAGAATTAAGAAAATGATCAAATCACTTTCTTCTGTATTATGTTGGGAGGATGTGATAAAGCAGGATAAAATAAAGTCTCCAACACTGGACATTCTTCTGAGGAATGCATTCAGGATGTACCAAGAAATTCATTAGGTCTTGGCATACTAAGGGACTAGAGGAGAGGAAAAACCCTGGCAGACAGAATTGGAACTGAGAGTAACCTGAGAAAAACACTTCGCCTTACTGTTCAGCCTATTTTTGATATTGGCTATAGGCTAGTTCCTAATCATCTAATTTTTTTTTCATTTTGTCCTCACACTACCAGATTTTCTAAGGAAAAACTGTGGAAAGGTATATCTCAGATAAACTGTGGATTTGGTTCCAACCACTGCAATAAAGTTAGTATTGCAATGGAGTGAGTCATGATATTTTTGCTGGTAGAGGGTCTTGCTTTCAATTTATAAACACTGTACCTTGAAGCACAATAAAACAAAACACAATAAAGAAAATGAGATCTGTCTGTATTTGAAAGCCTTTGAACCTCTTCAGAGAACAGCTACTGTAAATCACCAAGTGGTGTAAAATTAATAGCAGCAGTGTTGAAAAAACGTGTCTTTTAAAGTGAGAATGCTTGTAATATAGTGGTCAATATGTCAAGTAATAGGTGACTATCTTTTTAGCAAATGAAATTTGATGGAAATGCATTTTTTCAAACTTATAATTTTTAGAGGAAGAATGAGCCAGCAACTCCTCACTAACTTTGTACAAAGGCTCAACAGGATCAGTTAAGTTCGTTGTTGATTTATCCTATTCAAACACTTCCAGACCCCCAGAAAAGATAAGCCCCAAATGCACCATAGTTAAAGAGAAAATTGACAGATGAAAATAGATCAGCAAATGAAACTAGATCTGAGAGGCAAGAGTAGAAATGGAAAGAAATTAATTTGGAAATCATATAAAACCTATAGTAAAGAGGAGAGGTTGTCCAAAATAGCAGCATTGGAGGATGCTGAGCTTTTCTCCTTCCAAGGACACATTAAATGTACATTTATAGTAAGAGTAATTTTCCCCAAGAAACAACTGAGGGCCAATGAAACAGCTTCTCCACAAAAAAAAAATAAAATCAAAAAAATTCCATAGAGAACCACAAGAGCTCTCTAGGAGCTGAGGAAATTCTTCAGGACTAGACAAACTGGTGAGTGCTGTTGCTTATAGCAGGCAGCAACTCTATCCAGGTTCTCTGACCAACCTGCAAGGCCACTGTAATTATCTCAGTCACCCCTTCTAGAGCTAGATGAAGCAGGAACAGGGGGGTGTTATAGCACTTGTACATGGGGCCCCTCCATGTACAGTAGGTATGGATCATCTTAAGAATGTAATAGGGTAACTTGAGAATGAAATAGGGTAACTCAGAAAGAACTTGAACAAACAGAAAATATAATAAAGAACCAAACAGAGGTGAAGAGTACAATAACTGAAATGAAGAATACAGTAGAAGGAAGTGACAGCAGATTAATTAAAACAGAAGAACTGATTAGCAACCTGGAAATCAGAATACTGGAAATCACCTAGTCAGAATAGCAAAATGTAAAAAGTACTTAAAAATGAGAATAGTATAAGAAATCTCTGGTATGACATTAAGCACTCTAATATTCTCATTATAGAGATTCCAGAAGGAGAAGACAGAGAGAAAGGGACAGAAAATATATTCAAAGAAATAATGGCTCAAAATTTTCCTAATCTTGGAAAGAAAACAGACTTCCAGATACAGAGAATACAGAGAGTTCCAAACAAGATAAACCAAAGAGACCCACACCAAGATATTGAATTAAAATGGCAAAAGTTAAGGATAAAGAGATAATCTTGAAGGCAGCAATAAGGAAACAAATCACATATAAGGAAAACCCCATAAGGCTCCAGCTGATTTCTCAGCAGCAACTTTATAGGACAGAAGGCAGTGGCAGGAAATATTTTAAGTGCTGAAAGAAAGGCAAGTTTATCATTCAGATATAAAAGAGAGATAAAAATTTCCCAAATAAGCAAAAATTATAGGAGGTTGTCACCATTAAGCTGGCTCTATACAAAATGTTAAATTGTGTTTCAATAGTAACCAAAAAAAAATGAACAAAATGGCAATGAGCACATACCTATCAATAATTACTCTAAATATAAATATACTAAATGTTATAATCAAAAGACATAGGGTAGCAAAATTGATTTTAAAAAAATAGGAGCTATCTATAGGTCGTCTACAAGAGACCCACTTTAGATCAAAAGACACACCGAAACTAAAAGTGAAGAAATGGAAAAAAAATATTCCATGCAAATAGTAACAAAAAAGAAAGCTAAGGTGGCAATACTTGTATCAGACAAAATAGACTTTAAAACAAATAATGTAAAAAGAGACAAAGACAAACGTTACATAGTGATAAAAGGGTTAATTCAAGGAGAGGATATAACAAATGGAAATATGCACCCAACATAGGAGCACCTCAGTATATAAAGCAAATGTTAATAGACATAAGGGCATAAAGTAATAATAATAATTAATACAGTAATAATTGGGGACTCTACTACCACTAAACTCAATGGATAGATAATCAAGACACAAAATTTTTAAGGAAATAATAGCTTTAAATGTCACATTAGATCAAATTAATTTAATAGACCTTTATAGAACATTTCAATTCAAAACTTAAGATTATACATTTTTCTCAAATGTACATGGAACATTTCCCAATATAGACCACATATTAAGCCACAAAACAACCCTCATTAAATTCAAGAAGATTTAGGTAGGTAAATACTATGCTTGTCTCCTCTCACAATCACATCAAAATTACAACTAAACTACAGAAGAACCATCATTGAGAATCACCTGAAGTCTAGCTGAGCAAAAGTTCTATAACTGAGCACATACAGAATGAGTCACATGGAGCCTGGTAGGAGAAGTGAAGATTCCAAAATGGCTGATCCAATATCCACGTGTGATGGTTAAATATCGGGAGAGATATAGCAACTGCAGAGGGCCCCATCCCTCCGCACAGAGGAGCATTTTTCAAATGCTTTTTCTGCATTTATTGAAATGAGCATATAAATTTTATTCTTGGTTTTGATGATGTGATGTATCACATTAAGCAAGCTGTGGACACCGAACCATCCTTGAATCCTCGTATAAATCCAAAATGATCATGGTGTATAATCTTTTTAGTGTATGGTTGAATTTGGTTTGCTAGTATTTTATTGAGAATTTTGCTCTTATGTTCCTCCGGGATATTGGTCTGTAATTTTCTCTCTTTTTTTTTTCAGTACCTTTGTTTAGTTTTGGAATCAGAGTAATGCTGATATTATAGAATGAGTTTGTAAGCTTTCCTTCCTCTTTGATTTCTTGGAACAGTTTAAGAAGAATAAGTGTTCATTTTTCTTTAAACATTTTTATAATTCACCTGTGAAGCTATCTGGTCCTGGGTTTTGTTGTTGTTGTTGTTGGGAGCAAGATGGTTTTATCCAGCAAGTATAGCATTAGAATTAAAAGAGAGATAAAGAGTTTCCAAGAGAAGAAAAAGTTAAGGAATTCATCCCCACCAAATTGGTAGTACATAAATGTTAAAAGAACTTCTTTAAAAAGAAGAAAAAACTCAGAAGTATGAATAATAAAATGACAATATCTAAATATTTATCAACAATTATTTTTTTATTATGGTAACATTGGTTAACAAAATTCAGTAAGTTTTAGGTATACAATTCAAGTAAGGCATATATATAAAATGTATTATTATTATACATATATTATATATATATATATATATATATATATATATATATATTATTGTGTTTTCACCACTTATAGTTAGATTTCTTTCTGTCACCATATACTTGACTCCTTCTCTTTTACCCTATCTACCTCTCACCTTTACCCCTGGTAACCACTAGTCTATAGATTAAATTACATAGGGTGGCTGAATAAATAAGAAAGCAAGACCCTTATAGATGTTGCCTACATGAGGCTCACTTCAGATCAGAAGACACACACAACATGAAAGTAAAGGGATTAAAAAAGATAGTTCATGAAAATGAAAACCAAAGAAAGCTGGAGTAGTAATACTTATACAAGACAAAATAGACTTTAAAACAAAGGTTATAACATAGTTAGCAAACTATTTGACATCAGTCTTAGTAAAATCTTTTTGGATATGTCCCCTCAAATAAGGAAAACGAAAGCAAAAATAAAAAATGGGACCTTAGCAAACTAACTTCTGTATAGCAAAGAAAACCATCAACAAAATCAAAAGACAGGCTATTGAATGAGAGAATATATTCACAAATGAGGTATCTGATAAAGAGTCAACATCCAAAATATATGAGGAACTCTTATAACACAACAACAAAATAATAAATAATCAGATCAAAAAATAGGCATAGGATATTGAGACATTTCTTTAAAGAAGGCATACAGATGGTAAATAAGCATATGAAAAGATGCTCAACTTCACTAATCATCAGGGAAATGCAAATTAAAGCCACAATGAGATACACCATTCAGCATGGCTGTTATCAAAAATTTAACAAAAAAAAGTGTTGACAAAGATGTGGAGAAAAAAAAATCCATGCATACTATTGGTGGGATTTTTTAATTTTCTTTGTTCATGCAAAGTTTGAAATCAGGAATTTTCTTTTGTAAATTGGATTATTATAATAATTTATCTTGTTGTTTACATAAAATGAGTGTCAGTCTCTGTCAAATGTTGAATTAAACATCATTTTTAATGGTTGCACAGCATTGTGTTACATAGAGGTTTTATAATTTATTAACCAGCCACCTCCTGATGGGCATAATCATGGTATTTACCACCAGGAATATTGCTGTCATTTACAATTTTGTTTTTTACAAACAGGCCTGAACTTATTCTTCCTACTTTCTAATCCTCCTTCAGGCTTTCTTCTTGAGGGCACATGTTTTTGAGCAATGTCTAACGTACAGGGTTTCCATAGTCATCATTTTTTGAACCATGAAGTTCGAATAAAAGCAGTGCACTTTATGGTCAGCCTTGGTGTAGATACTATAGATCTTGATCTCAACATTGCCCTGTTGGCTACGAGAAAACAAATCTAATTATCATCTGGTGGCTTGAGTCACAACTCTGAACAGCAGTCCCTATGGGAATCCAGAGGACACATCTGAATATTCAGTAATATGTCACTGTGAAATGCCATGC
The DNA here is from genome assembly GCA_004027375.1 of Macroglossus sobrinus. Taxonomy (NCBI): domain Eukaryota; kingdom Metazoa; phylum Chordata; class Mammalia; order Chiroptera; family Pteropodidae; genus Macroglossus; species Macroglossus sobrinus. Next base: position 621,765 of record PVKZ01000329.1, on the reverse strand, counting down.
TGCTCCTGGATCACACAATACTGTGATTCAGTTAGTCTGAGAAAAAATAGAAGGAACTGTGTATACATTATCTGATTATCTTCTGTATTCAGTAAACAAGATGATCAAGTTCCGGGAAGCTGAAATCACGGTTTATAGTATCACATCATTGAGAGGGAGATCCAGAATCACACCTTGGATGGATTTCCTAGGACATTCAATAAACAGATTAGTCGAACTCTAAGCCTCAGTTTTGGAAAATGAAGTTTTAACACCTACCTCATAGGATTGTTTGAAGTCCATGAAATGTAATGAGTTCTCAATATAGTTATTTTCTAGTAGTAGTAGAAGAATGGTAATAATAGTAGTAGAATTGTATTGCCATTGTAATTGTTCCTAATGCATCTAAGCAGTAGTAATAGCGTGGTAATAGCAGCTTAGAGGTAAAGTTTGTAGTACTAGTAGTTCCTGTACTGGAGATAGGTGTTCTTTTATGGTCTTGTGGCCACTGTTGCAATTGCTGTTAATATTATTACAGTAATAGCTGCTATGGTAGTAGAATTTGGGTGGAACTCAAGCTAGATTCTCTATTGAGAATTTTTTTCATTTTAACTATCTTACTAAAGCCCCCAGTTCATTATTTTAAACCTCAAGTAAAAGGCAGAATTCTGTTTTAGAAATGTATCTATTTGTGCCTATAAGAATATTAATCCTCATTTTTTTCCTATGATGGAAGAGAGCACAAAGTCACTCTTACTTACATTTCAAATCAAAGCCTGAAGCTGTCAGTTGTCCCTGACCCCAGGGAAAGTAAAATGTTTGGTTAAAACTATAGAAGTGGTCAAATGTTTAAAGAATAAAGTGGAAATTAAGTTTATGGCACTAATTCTTTCTATTTTATTTTTCTATTCACTTTCTGGACAAAGTGATTTCCTTTTGAAAAGTGTGTGTAGCTTTAAATTTTTCAAGAGAAGGGAGGAGAAGAAAATGTGTGCATATACAGATAATCAATTATAATTCTCATGTATATAACAAGTGGATCACAACTGAGGTTAGGTTTTAAATCTTGTGTATGGATTTATTCATTGACTCCCCACTGACTTAATAGGAAGCACATTGATAAATTACAACACATAACTTTTTTTATAATTAAGGGCCAGGCATCCATAGGGATGCTCAATATCAAATGAATTTCTTTTCTTATGATTATACTGGAGGAGAAAATAATTATCCAGCATTACAAGAAGGTTTGCAGAATTACCATATAACCCTTTCATTCAGAAAGTTTGAATTTGAGCTTCTACCTATTTATTTGCAGTAATTAAACATTCAAAATGTTTTAAACAATGTTCATAGCTGGCACAAGGCTGAGAACAATGGCATTTTAAACAATGACACCAGTGTTTCTTTAATGCTTAGGTGACACACATTGTGCTAGGTGTTTTCTCTTATGCTGTTGCATCAGTCTAGGAGTGGTTTTAACTTGGGGTGATTTGGCCCTCAGGAGATGCATGGTAATGTCTGTGACATTTTTGGTTGTCATAGCTGAAGGGAGTGCTACTGGTATCTAGTGGGTAGAGGTCAGAAATGATCTTAAGCATCCTACTATGCTCAGGACAGCCTCCACTACAAAGAATTATGTACCTCAAAATGTCAATAGCACTGAGGTCAAAAAACTCTGGTTTGGATTAGTATTCTTTTTCATGCACCTGTTTATCTCTTTAGTCATTCACCAAATATTTACCAAGCAACTACTATATAGCATGCTCTGTACTAGCCTCTGAGGATATCTAGAAGAGTGAGAGACTGGTCTTTGAAGTAAGAAATTTAGAGTATATACACTGTTTTTCAAAAGGTATCTCAAGTGTCACCTGTATTATAAATACCCAGAGTATTTCTAAAATGCAGGTTTCTGGGGCACACTCTGCAGCACCTGAACTAGAATCTCTCAGGATAAGACACAAGAAATTACATTTATTTTTTCCACTTTTTAAAATTTTAATTATTGAAAATGCAACATATGTACTGCATGCCATATAAGTATTTTAGATGATACAATGAAATATAAACAATGACATGGAATATTTGAAAATATAAAAATAAACCAAATACACAAAATCTAATTGATTTTCATTCCACCAAGTTTCCTAGATGTTAAATTATTTAACATATATAACAACCCTTTTAGTAAATGTTGCTCATATATAACACCAATTTCAGATAAGCAGCACTGATATCCAGTTACTGAAGAAACTGACCTCCAGAAGAGCTGAGGACCAAGCACAGGGACACATGGCAAGAATGTGGCAGAGTTTAGACTCAAACCCCACAGGGACTGCAGTATTCAACTTCTCAACGTAAATTTGTCCCACCAAATTTCCCTGATCCAGCTGTCCACAGTTAATGATACACCAAGAGTCTTCTCTTGCTTTCAGCAACAACCCATCAAGAGACCCCTTCTCAGCCTAGTGCCAGCTGCTCAAGAAGAACAACACAGAGTTGAGACCTTTATCTAAATAATAGATTTCCAGTTAATTTGTTGTAAGTGAAGATAAGTTAGTATTTATAAATATTTATAATTCTTGACTATCTTCTTAAAAGGGTATAATACAAGGAAAGGCTAAGACCTCATTCTGAATATGAGAAGTCACATAGATACCTAAGAGAATACCCCAAACTATACTTCTAGTACATTCCCTAGATGACACTGTACTTACAAAATTTAAAACCTACTTTTCCAGGAGGAGAGAGGAACATGTAACCAGGTAAATTAAGGTATAACCAGACAAATGTTAAAATTGGTAGATAAATAAAATGCCTATCTAAATTCTATTTAGCTTTCAAAGCTCAATTCCTTGCCTTCCATGAAATAGTTTCTGGTTGCTCTAGAATGCAATAATCTTCTAAAACATTCATAAAACATGATTTTTCTCTAATTGTATTTTAGTATAAGATTATTTCTTGTCCATTTAGATAGAATTCCTTTGAGGATCATGGTTTTGTATTCCTGGCAGTGACTAGGCTTGTCTACTGGAGGCTCAGTCAGCCAGTAATTGTAGACCAATTGACCCTTGAATAAAATAAGTTTTCTGTTCCTATCAAGGTACAGGGAGGAAAAAATAGAAATATTTTCTAAGCATCAAGTTAAGTAGTAGGTTGATGTTTGAAACATGAGTCCACCTGGCCCAATCCCCTCTAGATGATTAGCCCAATTCTGGTGTTTAAAAGTCCTTTTATTAGGGTGAATTTTTCTTCCCTTGAGGATTTGCCAATGTGAAAATAGCAGAATCAAACACCAATTTCTTCAATAGGAGAGTTATTACCAATCTATCAATCTTGTTTCTCATCTGTCATAGTAAAGATTCCAACTGTTCAATGTTCCCCCTTTCTGAAAAAGAGGTGACCTGCCCTCTAGGAGACATATTATTGCCTGCCCCAGATAACTGCAGTTTCTTTGTGTAAGTCAATTTCTGAGAATTGGTTCTGGTGCTCAAAATGTCTCTCAAACTCCCAGAGCTACCTTCCCCCAACCTTTGACAATGGAATGGTCTGGGAACTGGCAATGCAGTCTCTTTTTCACTCAGCTTTAAGTAAAAGGTTAGTAGTGAAGTTAACTTCAAGGGAGCATTAGAGACTGGCAGCAACTAAGGTTGACTCAAGTCCTTGAGAGCTTTGCTAACACGACAATCAATTTAGAGACTAAGGAGGTGCCATGAGTACAAGGTTAAGAAACAGAGACCACAGAAGAATGTGTCAATGTCCTGAGATCCTGCTCCATAATCACTTGAAATTTATCAGAGATTGTTCTGGATACAGGTCCACTTAGTATACAAACCAAGGTGAACACTCCATCCTGGGCCTTCAGGACAACTAATGCCAAAGCTCATGTTTGGGTATGTGTGCATTTGTCATTTTAGTAGTCTGCAGAAATGCTCTCACATAAGAGATAGTGTAGATATAAAGATTATCACCTGTCACCCTACAGAAAAACCTTTGTCAAAAAAAGAGAACATCTAGTGCTAAGAGAGAGTAGTGCAGGTCCTTGTGGCCCCTACTTGTCTGGCTGGAGCTCTCACACAGGAGAAAAAATTGAGTTGTTTGGAGTTGCCACCATGATTTGCAAGATCCATTTCACTTTGATAGATCAATTTTGCTTCTCACATAAATACTTCAAATTGGTGATTAGGCAATGATTCTATCTAATCTATACAAGGAGATAATTCAGCCAATACAGCCCTATAATGAACTTTAGAATGTTGAATATAAATATTCGTGATATCAGAACAGGACTTGTATATCATAAGAAAAAAATTTTTTGTAACTACGTTTGATGACAGATGTTAACTAGACATTGCGGTGGTCATTTTACTATGTGTATATATAAAATCATTATGTTGTACACCTGAAACTAATACAATGTTATATGTCAATTATACCTAAATTTAAAAAAAGGAGAGGATAGGTAAGATAGAGTTTTAGAATAATTAAATATTTCCCAATGTTTTAGTTTTCTATCTATCGCATAAGCAACCCCAAATCAACTCTCAAATGATATTAAAACAACTCTTCCACCACCATCAACCAAGCCCCCCACATCCCTATTCTCAGCCCATTGTACACATATAAGATTTAAGCACAAAGTGTACAAATTTTATGCAAATGAAACAAATGTGTGGTACACATGCAAATAAGGAATACAATCAGTTACTAATTTCCATTTTAGGAATTGCCTACAGCTACAGTTTTCAAAACTGAAAAGATGTTCAGTTACCAACATCCTTACTCATGGTGATAGGTAAAAATAATAATAATAAAGAATACAAAAGGCAAGCTTTTATTACAAATTTCTTTCCAGAAATTTGGTCAGATTTAGAGATGTTTTATTAGAAAGTATGCATCCAGTCTATAATTTGGAAAATTGTCGATAAATTTCCAAAGCAAATACTATACGCTACTATTTTCCTTAATTGTTCTCCATAGCACCCAAAAACCAACACTTATGTCAGTATGTAGCTGGTGAATTCAATGGGAATGACAATCCAAAACTTAGTCCACTTACTATTTTATTATTGATAGTGATCCATAGAATCAAATACATAAATGGTGTTAGGAGTAATTCTTTAGATAAATGTTAACTTGGGGTGAACAAATTAGGAGAGGACACGACACATGACACATCAGGCAAAGCCACAAGAGAAAAAACAACTTGCACCTTATCTAGGGCCTCCCACAATAGAGATTCTGCTAGAAATGAGATAACACTAAGAAAAAAAAATGTAGTACTTTAAAGCAAAGTTTGAGCTTTGTTGACAAATGTTTATTTTAATTTTTCCAAGTACTACCCAGATATCCGCATTGTCATATTGGGTAAAAATCTTACTTGATACTATCAAGTAGACATATATATCTTCTTGAGGTTCCTTCCAGGCCAGTGAGAGCTCAAGCTGACATAACAAAGCCAGAGAAGGGCTTAGGGGTGGCTCCTGGTCTTTTAATGCAACAAGAAGAATTGAAATAACCATTTCTCTCAAGCTTATAAAGAAAAATTCCCTCACTTCATCTTTGACATCCTGATATTTCTCAGTTTTACCACATTTCCTTACTTGCTGTTTATACTCATGAGATTCCAAGCAATCACTGAATAACTGTCACATGAGAGAAGATGAAACCATAGAAATCATCATCTAGGGGCTAAAATATAAGAATGGTATTTCTGAAAAAAATGTGCAAAACTTACATACAGATGGAACATTACTTTTTATGCATCAAGATGTCAACCAAATCAGGAACAAGTGAAAGGAAATGTCTTTGAAATAACAGTATTTGTGATTTATTCTCATCTCCTGTATTTCAAGCTAATTATCTTTGTTTGAGATGAAAAACTAAAAAGATTTAATCTGTTTTTGAAGTTCAGCCCTATCAAATTAGGCAGAATATATATGTAGCTTCTTGCTGATGGAACTAGGATCCAGCAATTATTTAAAAATTAATAGCAACTGCCTTTGTAATATTTCACTTTTTGACAAACTTCACCATTTACTGATTCCTTAGAGGCTTATAATTGTTCTCTCTACAGAACCAGTTTTGTGTGCCACTGAACTAGTCGCCTCAATTTAAGATCAGGAAGGGAAAATTGAGACTTAAATGGTGTCATTTCTAGGTAAAAAGTGTAATGTATGCAAAACATCTTACATATGTAGATAATTACTAAGTCATTAAATGGTGGTGAGTAAAAGTTGAGCTCTGGAATAAGTTAAAACGTGGAAAGTAATAGAAGCTCTATACTTATGTTTAATATTTGAGCAAGTTTCTTATCCCTCCAACCTGTTTTCTGATCAGAAAAATTGGAATAATAAAACTTTTCTCATGGGGTTATTACAGGTAATAATTAAGTGCCTGACATACAAATTGCAAGCATTTGCTGGTACTGTTTCCTTATTTCAAGCATATTTTCCTTCTGACAAAGAAGGAGAAGGAGACTACATTACTGAACCCTTAACCTACAGACTATGCAATGTGTGATGTTATCTATTTATTTCGGATATACCTATAAAATAGAGGTTATGGCCTTCTTTGCAGATGAGAACAGTGAAAAGCAAAGAGATCAGTTACATGACTGCACATGGCCTCACAGCTACTCTGTGTTCAAATGGGGACATGAACAAAGTCATTGAACATTTAATCCCCCAGCACTGTACACTGAAGTGTGCTCAGTGTCTTTTTCTGGAGTATCTGGAAACTAGGCAGTGACAGAAACTAGTGCAGAAACCCAGTAACAACACCAAAACTGAGGTTTATTACCCACTGCTCAGTTTTAATGAAGCATCTTAGACCTTAAACTGGATTGATTTTTAAAATATTGTAGTCTACTCTTTCAAGATTTATAATTTTCCATTGTTTCATGACCACATTAACAATTGTTATGTAGAATTCCTGTTTTATTTCAATGCTAATGTTAATAATTCTTATACCATAACTAATTCATTTTAAGGTATTACATATAGATGTAAATTTTGCATAGATATATAAATTTAAATGTGTGTGTGTGTGTATAATTTATCTATATGTACACATGTAATTGTTTTCAAGAAGAATATAAATGTGGTATACTTTCTGAGCAACTATATGTCTAAGAATATCTTGCCATTTATCCTCAGAGATGAAAATTTTTTAACCAAATGTAGATTTCTTGAATTAACTGTTTTTCTAGGTTTATAGTATTATAGAGTCTACACACGGCTAGAATTTTGTTTCTTTGTAAGTGACATCTATGCTGGTTACTTATAAAATGCTTTTTTAAATCCATAAAATTCAAAACACATCACAGGATAAGCCTAGACATTTAGCTCTTTTCATTAATTTTTCTTCAGGCTTTCATCAAATACAGAATTGCCCACTCTTGTTTTCTTTGTTACTCATTCTCCTTCAACAATACTGTTGTCTTTCAGGGATTTCTCATATGTATTTCTTCATGTTACTAACTGTTATATTAGTAAAATTATCAATGTTTAACCATTCTTGCATTAATTTAATATAAACACTACAGTGTCATAATGTTAATTTATTGAATATTTTGCTGAATTCACATGCTAATATTTAGTTCTTGTAAACTTTTATAAATTTTAATTTTCTTAATTGTAATTAGTTTCAAGTATACAGTGCATTGGTTAGACATCTATATAGTTAGTAAAATGATCTCCCCAATTGCTCCCTCCCTCCCTTGAACCTCCCCACCTAGCCAATATATTAATGCTAATTGCATTCCTTATGCCGTGCTTTCCATCCCATAACCATCCATCAGCTTCTACTTTGTACTTCTTTAACACTTCACCCCATTCTCCCTGCTCCCCAAACCCCTCACCTCTCTCTCTGTCACCAAATTGTTCACTATGTTTGTGAGTCTGTTTTTGATTAGTTTATTCTTTTTATTCCTTAAATTCCTCATATAAGTGAAATCATATAATGTTGATCTTTCTCTGTATCACAGCAATATCTCTTTCCATCCCCTTTCTTTTCATATGTAGGGGTCTTGTTTTCTTATCCTTTCAGCCACTCTATCCCTTGGTTGGAGCACTTAATTCTTTTCTATTTAAGGTACTTATTGATAGGAATGTAGTTGTTACCATTATTTATTCCTGGTTTTGATACATATTTTTCTTCTTAAAGAAATCCTTCCAACATTTTCTGTAATTCTGGCTTGGTGTAGATAAATTTCTTTAGTTTATTTTTATTTGAGAAGCTCTTTATCTGTCCTTCAACTCTAAATGATAACTGTGCTAGATAAATTATTCTTGGTTGTATATCCTGGGTCTTCATCCTGTCAAATATCTTTTGCCAAACCCTTCTGTCCTGCAAAGTCTCTCTTGAGAAATAAGCTGCCAGTTGTATGGGTATTCCCTTATATGTAATTATTTGTTTTTTCTCCAGCTGCTTGTAAAATTCTTTCTTTGTATTTAACCTTTGGCATTTTAATTATGTGTCATGATGTGGGCCTCTTTGGATCCCTGATTTTTGGAATCTTCTGAGCTTCCTGGAGTTTTATGTCCATTTCCTTCACCAGGTTAGGGAAGTTTTACATCATTATTTTTTTAAACAGTTGTTTGACATCTTGATTTTCTTCCCTTACGCCAATCAGATGACTATTTGGAGCCTTAATAGTGTCCCATATCCTCCTTAAATCATCTTTATAGTCTTGGCAACTTTTTTCTTGCCATTCTGTTTGAATGTCCTGATTGGCTTTTCTATCCTCTAAATAGGGCATGTTATCCTCTTCTTTTTCACTTTGTTTATTTCTTTGTTTATTCCATTTAATATACTACTCATCTCAGATAATGTGTTCTTCATTTCAGACTGGTTCTCTTTTATAATCTCCGTTTCCATTTTTATGTTTTTTACCTCTTTGTTGAAGTTCACACTGAATTTATCTATACTTCCCAAAAGTTCATTGAGCATCTTTATAATCAATATTTTGAACTCTGTTAGATTTTTGAGTCTATTATATCTGGATCTTTGTTCTATCCTGTCATATAGATTTTGCTTTTTTGTCTTTCCATGTGTTTCTACATACTAAGCAAAGCTCCTATGTCTCCCAGTCTTATTAATGTGAATTTGTGAAGTAGGTGTCCAGTGGCACAGTCCTGAGAGGGGTTCAGCTGCAGGCCACATTTAATCCTAACCTCTACCCCTCAAGGGTAGCACTTCTCTAAGGATGCAGCTTTTTAGCACATTGGCCATCCCTAGTGTACGCCCATGATTGATTTGTGATGTCTGCCATGGGCAGAGGAAGAGATAGAAATGCACTTGTAGCACAAACTTTTCAGTCCTGCTCAGTGCACCTATTCTGAAACTTGTGCTCTAATTATTCATCTTTAAGTTAAAGCCTTTACGCTAAGGATCATGGAATTTGGCCTGCCACTGTTTCTTGAATAAAATTTTATTGAATGCAGCCACACTCATTTATATACATACCTTTCTATGGCTGCTTTTATACCACAAAGGTAGAGCTGAGGGCTTGCCGTAGGGACTGTGTAGCCCATAAAGCCAAAAAAAAAAAAATCTGTTCACTTACAAATGAATTTTGGCCACCTCTCTCCACCTATCTAAGTACCCCACCTGTCAAGATTCAGCAAGCAATCCACAGATGCTGTGCTTATAGTTGTCTCAAAAGGCCACAACCAGAAGCTGGGGCTAGCCTGCCTCCAAGTGTGAGTCTAGGCACTGCTCAGCAAGGAGCACCTAACTCGCTGAGGATATACCTGGATGTGGCTTGGGTGGGGCCTGAGTTGGGGGAGGCAAGGTTTCATGAAATCCTCTGAGAAAAGCAACCTCTATTATCCAGTTTGATGACATCACAGCTATGGCGGCACTGTGTCTGGCGCACTGGTAGCAGAGAGGGCTCAACAGGGAACAATGGCTATCCCCAGCACTTCTGTACCAAGCCAGTCTCCCCTCGGCCCTTACTCCAACAATATTTCCCTGTAAGTCCCTCATGCCCACTGCACATAACTGAACAGGCATTGGTGCTCAGAGTAAGCAGGTCCGTCAGGGCAAAAATCTGATTATGGATATGGCCCCTTTAAGAGGTTTTTGCCACTGCCACAGCCCCCGTCTCACTCAGCCACTGGGGACCAGGCAGCCCCGCCCTGTTCTACCTTTTGCCATTTCAGGGTGATTCTTTGGATTTCTCCGTAGTTATATGGCTTATTCATCTAGATCCCAGGCGATTATTTCTTGCTTCTGCTTCTGTTTCTATCATGACTTTGATTTGTTTGCCAGAGGGATGGATAGAGATTCTATCTTCTACACCATTTTTTCTCTCTCCTAACTTTAGTTCTTTTAAACTTTAATGAGATTGGTCTATCAGTTTTTTGGTACTATTGTCAAGTTTTATAATCAGTATTATGTTGCTTTGGTAAACATGAATTGACAGCCAACTTCTGGGTAAAGGGTTAAAGAACTACAAATTAATATTTGATAGATGGTCATTGGAATGGGGAGCATGGCATAGGGAATGCAGTTAGCGTTAATGTAATGACTAGGTGGGGAGCCAGAAGAGAAAAAGAGCAATTAGGGGAATGTTTTATAAACTAGATAAATGTTTAACCAATGTACTATATTCTTGAAACTATTAAAATACAATTTAAAAAATAAAAATTTTTTTAAAATTAAATTAAAAAAAAAAGACCACCAACTTCTGAGAGCTGCCAGTTGTCTCTTCTTGTAAGACCACTAATCCTATCAAATTATGGCCCCAATCTTATGATCCTATTTAACCTTAATTACATCTTAAAGGTCCTATCTTCATATACTGGAGGTTAGTGTTTCAACATATGAATGGAGTGAGGGAAGGTGGGACACAATTTAGTCCATAGCTCCATCATTTCCTGTGTTCTGGAAAATATTAAATAATTTTATAGACTCATTAACAAAATATTTTTTTGCTTGTTTTCTTTGTAAGACACAGATCTTGGGTAACTTTTCCACTTATTTTGTGAATATACTGATTTTAAATTAATTTTATTATATGATATTTCTCTAATCAGCCATTTAACCTAGATTTTCAAATAGACATGAACTTTATACAACATTTTTTTTGTAATTTAAAAATCTCTCCAGATGTAGCTATTAGATCTTTCTCATTCCATAGTTGTTCTTTCTTTTTTCTTTTGGTTTTAATTCAAACTAGTGAAAATTTTATCTATTTTATTGATCCTTTTATATATATAGCTCTAGCAGATTTCTCTTAAGTCTCCTTTTTTTATAATTGATTAAGTTCTGCTTTAATCTTAATTCTTTTAAACTTTTTCTTTTTTTACATTATTGAATTGAAAGTTTATTTGATGCTGTTTTTTCAGTCTCAGTGGAATTATTGAAGACTAGAGGTGATATTTCATTGTTGACTTCTTTTTTGACTTCAGAACAATAATAGGGTTTCATTTCCAATTGGTTAAACTTTTACTATATTATACTTAGATATGCCTTGTCCTGCCTGTACTTCAAGAATATTTTTTAATGTTCCAGTGATTGCTTTTTTTTTATTATTCCAGTATCCCTCTCTTTCTCTGTGCAGTCTTAAGGTATGGGTCTATATAAGCCACTAGGACAGAGTTTTCCCATCTTCAGTCCCAGTATATTCTCTTCTTGTAGTGATTATTATTAGTAGATTTGTGACAGAATGGGTTTATAGCTGCTTAATTTTTTTCTCTGAGTGTAATGGAACCAGTGAGGGAAGTGGATAGATGAAATAACCAGAAATATTCAGGCTTACAGTCTGAACAAAATCTATTAATCTCCAGTTCTTCCTTTGTATTCAGTTCTAAGGTCTCCTCCATTCATTACATGAGTTACTCCACCTCCAGTTACTACCAACAATAATTACTGGAAATAAGAATCTGATTCATGATGATTTTAATTTCTTTTCTACCTAACTCGCCTATGGCTTTTTTCTTTCTGTTGTCACTATCAAAAAGTATGGGCCATTTCAAGGGCAACCGAGAATGGAATACGCACTCTTTAGTCTTTGGGGTAAACTCCTTATTAGGAGCTGTGCTCCTGGCTTCTCCCTTTAACATCACTGGAAATATTTGGCAGTTCTCTTGGTATTATCTCCATATTTTCTCTCCTTCTCCATTATGTCTCATCTTTTTTGAAATTTGCCACTAATTTTAATTAAGCTTTGTAGTTGGGGATTATTGTAAATTCACATGCAGTAAGAAATAATACAGAGACCTTCCATGTACCTTTTGCCCAGTTTCCCTCTTTGGTAGCATCTTGTCAACTCATTTTTTTCTACTAAAAATTGTCCTTCCAAATGGACAAATGTATACTTTTTTATCAAGATTTTACAAATAATGTCCCTTATTTTTACTAATTTCTTAATTTTTATATCCCTTTTCTGAAAATACATATTTTACATTAATATTGGCTATTTTTTCAGAGCTAATAAAAACAACACAAAATTTTAATTATAATTTTCACTGAGATAAATGTAGATTCACATGCAGATGTAAGAATTATTCTCATGTACCGTTAGCCAGTTTCTCCCAATGGTAATATTTTGCAAAATTATACCATAATTTTATGACCACACACTAAAATTGATATAATTCACTGGTCTTATTTAGATTTCACTAGTTTTACAGGTATTTCTTGTTTGTATGTCTATATGTTTAGTTCTATACAATTTTATCAAATGTGTAGGTTTATGTGTCCACCACCACCACGGTCAAGACAATGAACAGTTCCAACATCACAAGAATCACCCAGGTTGCCCTTCCCCACCCTTCACCATCTCTAACACCAGAAAACCCTTACTCTGTGCTTCAATTCTAAAGTTTTATTATTAAAATAAACTATCTAAACAACATCGCATAGTTTGTAATATTTTGGGATTGAATTTTTTTTATTCAGCATTCAATCCAATTGTTTACATGTATCAATAGTTTGTTTCTTTTTATTATTAAGTCTTATTCCACAGTGTTTTTGTACCACAATTTGTTTAACGGTTCATCTATCAAAGGTCATCTGGGCTGTTTCCAATTTGGGATCGTTGAGAAAAAAGCTATGAATATTCCTGTATAGGTTTTTATGTGAACCTAAGTTTCGTTTCTCTGGGATAAATCTCCAAGAGTGCAATGGCTGGGTCATACTGTAATTGAATGTTTTATTTTATAAGAAATTGCCTAAATGTTTCCTGAAGTGGCTACACCATTTTACAATTTTACCCATATGTATGAGTGGTCCAGTTTCTCTGCATCATCAGTTATAGTTGGCAATCAATAATATACTAGTTTCAGTTGTATAGCATAGTAATCAAAGATCCACATAACTCTCAAAGCAGTTACTCCACTAAATCTAGTACCCCTCTTTCCCCCTTAAATAATTATTACATTATTAATCATCTTTGCCATGCCACACTCTACATCTTCATGTCTATTTTGCAACTATCCAGTTGTACTTCTTAATCCCTTTGCCTTTTTTCACCATCTCCCCAACTCCTCTCCCAGCTAGTAGCCCTCAAAATATTCTCTGTATCTATGAGTTTATTTCTGCTTTTGTTGTCATTTTTGATTTTGTTTTTGAGATTCCACATGTATGTGAAATTATGCAATATTTGTCTTTCTCTATCTGACCCATTTTATTCAGCGCAATACTCTCTAGGTCCATCAAGGCAATATCTTTTTCCATCGCCTTCCTTTTAGTCTATATGTGTCTTTTAATCTGAAGTGAGTCTCTTGTAGGCAGCATATTTAGGAATCTTGTTTTTTATCCATTCATCCACTCTGTCTTTTTGTTGGAGCACTTAACTCTTTTCCATTTGAGGTACTTTTTTAATAAGAATATAGTTGTGACCATTATTTCTATTTTTGATACATGTTTTTTCTCCTTAAATAAGTCTCTCAAACATTTCCTGTAAAACTGGCTTGGTATTGATAAATTTCTTTAGCTTATTTTTGTCTGGAAAGCTCTTTATCTGCCCTTCGACTCTAAATGATAGCTTTGCTGGATAAAGTATTCTTGGTTGTAGATGCTGGATTTTAATCACATCAAATATTTTGTACCAAGCCCTTCTGTCCTGCATAGTTACAGCTGCCAGTCTCATAGGTGCTCACTTGTAGGTAACTAGGTAACTAACTGCTTTTCTCTTGCTTTTAAGATTCTCTCTTTGTATTTAACCTCTGGCATTTTAATTATGATGTGTCTTAGTGTGGGCCTCTCGGGGTTTCTGGTTTGGGGGACTCTCTGAGATTCCTGGGGTTTTATGTCTATTTTCTTCACAAGATTAGGGAAGTTTTCCATCATTATTTCTTCAAATAGCTTTTCAACGTCTTGTTTTTCTCCAGTATCCCTATGATATGAATATTACATTTAATAGTGTCCCTTAGGTTCCTTGAATTATTATTATAGTCTTGGCTTCTTTTTTCTGATTGAGTGTCCTTGGTTTTCCCCTCCTCTATATTGGTCATTCGATCCTCTTCTTTATTCACTCTGTTTATTCCATTTAATATACTTTTCATCTGAGATAATATATCCTTCATTTCTCACTGGTTCCCTTTTATAATTTTCATTTCCATTTTTATGTTTTTTATCTCTTTGTTGAAGTTCTCACTGATTTCATCTACACTTATCATAAGTTCACTGAGCATCTTTATAATCAGTGTTTTGAACTCTGCATTAGATTTATTGACTCCATTATTCCTGGATCTATGTTCTGTTCTCTCATATGGTTTCTGCTTCTTTGTCTTTCCATTTTCCCTGCCTTTCTGTGCCTTTTTCTATGTACTAAGCAAGGCTCTTAAGTTTCCTAGCCTTATTAGTGAGGCTTTGTGTGGTAGGTGTCTAGTGGCACAGTTCTGAGAAGGGTTCAGCTGCAGGCCAAATTTGTCCCTAGCCCATGTTCCTTCGAGCCCACCTATTAAAATTCAGCAAGCAATGCTGTGCTTATAATTGCCTAAAAAGGCCACACCAGAAACCAAGGCCAGCTGTCACCAGTGTGAGTCTAGGCGCTGCTCAGCGAGGGGCACCTGACTGGCCGAGGATATACCTGGATGTGGCTTGAATGGGGCTGTGAGTTAGGGGAGGTGGAGTTTCAGGGAATCCTCTTGGGGGAGTGACCATTGTTATCCAGTTTGATGATGTATCTGCTATGGTGGCTCTGTGTCCTCACACTGGGAAGAGGGAAGACTCAACAGAGGAACAGTGGATACCACCAGCACTTCTGTACAGAGTGAGTGTCACCTTTGCTCTCACTCTGACAACTCAGTGCCCCCTATAAGTCCTTGGTTCCCCGCAAGCAGACAACCCAGCACTGGTGCTCAAAGTGAGCAAGTCTATCACCACAAAAGTTTGCTCACAGCAGCTATGCTGCTGCCATAGCCTCTGTCTTAGCCACTTGGGACTGGGCAGCCTCACTTCTCCACCCCATCCTACCTTCTGCCATTGCAAGGTAATTTCTTATTTCTCCCCCTAGCTGTATGGCTTGTTCATCTAAATCTCAAGTTATTTTCCTTGCTATTTGTTCCTTGTTTCTGTCACAACTTTGATTTGGTTGCCAGAGTGATGAACAGAGCCTCTATCATCTATGCCATTTTTCCCCCTAAGTGAGTTTCTTATAAACAGCATATAGTTGAATTGTGTATTTTTAAAATGCACTCTGCCATTCTGTCTTTTGATTGGTGTAGTTATACTGTTTACATTTAAGATAATTATTAATATATGAGCATTTAAATCTGCCATTCTATTATTTCTCTTATATTTGTCCCCCCTGACTTCTATTCCTTTGTTTCTTTTTTCTTGCCTTCCTATGGGTTACTTGAACTCTTTTTAGAATTTCATCTTGATTTGTTTATAGTGTTCTGAGTATATCTCCCAGTATTTTTTGTAATGTTTATGCTTAGTATTACAATTTTAATATGAGTTACAAAGTCTACTAAGTAAAAACATTTTACCATTAAAGTGGATTGTGAAAAGCTCACTTTCATTTAAATTTCTTTATTGTACCATTTTCAATATCATTGCTATGAATATCAGATGCTATTATGGTTTTTGTTTAAATCTTTAAATACGATTTCTACAACTCATAAGGAAAATAGTCTATTGTATGTGCCTTTATTTCTACTCTCCACTGTTCTTTCTTCCTTATTTTCTATGACTTATTTTTATAAATTTTCTTTCTGTTTCAAGAACTTTCTTTAGCCTTTCTTTAAAGACACTTATTCTGGTGGAATCTTCCTTGTCTGTGTAGGATGGAGAGTGCTTCCCAAGCTGAATGCTATGGTGGCTGAAATCCTCTTGCCAATCTGCCTGGGTGTCTTTTATCAAGGGAAAGAAATCGCCAGCCCAGTGAAAAAAGGAAGCAATTCTTTTGACCACTTTTTGATAGGGATTCCAATCGATCTACTTTACCAGTGGTATTAGGATCTCCTGTTGTTATTAGATATATTTCCTTTGACCCAGGAAAAAAATGAGCCTACCTGTCTGCTTTTGGTTGCTAGGTTGTTTGTTACGCAAAGATTCCAGTGCTTCCAATGCCAGGTACAGACACTACAACCTGCACCATTAACCAAATCTGTTCCAGACACTGGGAGCTACTGAGTCTATAGCTCTTCTTGCCACAATCTCTCACGTAAGGGTTTTTGCACTGTTTTGTCTTCATCATATGACTAATTTCTAATTCAAAGTTAGAGAATATGATTAGGGAATCCATATGCTGGGCCAAACCTAGATTATACCCCATTCCCTAGCAGCAAGGGAGAATTTTCTATAGTAAGAAAGAAACTCCATTTTACCAGGTGAAATAACTATCAGCTTAGGAAAGGGGTAGATTTACTATGGCCAAAATTCACAATTGTCTATTACAATGATGGTTTATTCTGGAACACAGTACCTGAGTAAAAAAAATAAATAAATAAAAATAAAAATTTAAGTTGTTTTAAACAACCGTGTTCAAGTAAATTTACACACAACACACGCATGTGTTCACTTTGGTGAGATTTGACAACTGCATAACCCATGTAACTACCACCACAATAAAGACAGAAATTGTCTTTTACCTCAAAATGTTCCTTTGTGTCTTTTTGCAGTCAACCTCCCCTGCCTCAAGCAAACATTTACCTGTTTTCTGTCACCACTAAATTTACCTTCTCAAGAATTTTCATACAAAGAAATCTTCAAAAATATCAACTATTGACAAAAATACAGGGCAATTAGAAATCAGAAATATTTCTGATAGAAGACAAAATAGTAAAACCACTTGGAAAACAGTTTAGCAATGTCTTCTTATAAAGATAAATATACACATATGATATGATGCGGTGATTCCATTCCTACTTTTTTACCCAAGGAAAATGAAAATATATAGTCACACACTTATGCATTAATATTAAAAGCAGCTTTATTTACTATTACTCTCAAATTTTGAAATAACCGAGAACATCTAATTGAGGAATGAATCCAAATTGTGGGATGGCTGGATAGACAGACACACATAGTGGAATATTGCTCAATACCAAAAAGTTACGAAGTATCAACACATGACTACCACATGGAGGAAACTCATAAATGCACTGAGTAAAGGAATCTAGACTCAGAGGAGTACATGTTATTGAGATTGACTGAATCTATTGATCTGTTTAATGAGAATTAATAACTTAAAGTTATACATTTTTACTTTCTCCTTTTTTAATATTTATGAACTTTATCTTATTTTCTAGCTTTATCAAACTGGTTAGGCCCTCTACTACATTGTTTAATAGAATGATAAGAGGTGATGTTCTTTTCCCAAATTTAGGAGGTCAGCATTGAGTCTTTCATCTTTAGATATGATGATTTTCCAGGGTTTTTATACTTTTATATGTATAAACTTTATGTATACAAAATTTATCATTTAACCATTTAGGTATATAATTCAGTGGCATTAAATATTTCACAATGTTATGTAATCATCACTACTCCCTATATCCAGAATTTTTTTCATCCCAAACAGAAACTCTGTACCCATCAAACAATAATTCCCCATTTCCAGCTCTCCCCAGACTCTGGTATCCTGTATTCTACTTTGTCTTTTAGTGTTTGCTCTTGCTAAGTATCTCACAGAAGTGGAACCATACAATATTTGTCCCTTTGTGTCTAGTTTATTTCAGTAAGCATAATGTTTTCCAGGTTCATCGGTATAGTATATACCTGAATTTCATTTCTTTTTTTTGGCTGACATATTCCATTGTATGAATATTTCACATTTCATTTATCCATTTATCTAGTGTCAAACATTACACCTTTTGGCTATTGAAAAAAAATAGTTGCTATGAACACAGATGTACAAATATTTGTTTAAGTTTCTGCTTTCAATTCTTAAAGATACTTGGGAGTAAAACTGCTAGATCATTTGGTAATTCTATAGTAATAGAATAGAATGTTTTACTTTTACAGAACCACCAAACTATTTTCTACAACAGCTACATGATTTTACATTCTTACCAGCAATCAAAATAGTTCCAATTTCCCTACATGCTCACCAACATTTATTTTCCAATTTTTAAGTAATAGCCATTCTAATGTGGTATCTCACTGTGGCTTCGATTTATAATTCCTTAAGACCAATGGTGTTGAGTATATTATCATGTGCCTATTAGCCATTTGCATATCTTCTTTGAAGATATATCTCCAAAGGAATTCCTTTGTCCATTTTTTAATTGAATCATTTGGATTTTTATTGTTGAGTTGTAATTCTTTATGTATTCTGAATATTAATTCTTTCTTATCAGATATAATTTTCAAGTATTTTCTCCCATTCTTTGGGTTGCCTTTTCACTCCCTTGAATAGTGTCCTTTGATGCACAGAAGTGTTTTATTTTGATGAAGTTCAGTTTATTTCTTTGTTGTTTTATTGCTATTTGTTATCTATTTGTACTTCTGGTGTCATATCCAAAAAATTAATTCCAAATCTGATGTCATGAAGATTTCTCCCACGTTTTCTTCTAAGAGTTTCATAGTTTTAGTAATTATCTTTAGGTCTATATTCATTTTGAGTTAATTTTTTTATATTGTAAGATAAAGGTCCAACTTCATTCATTTGTATTTGGATATCCAGTTTTCTACCCTCATTTGTTGAAAATACTTTCCTTTCTCCAGTGAATTATGCTGGCATTCTTATTAAATATTAATTGACCATATATGTGAAGATTTATTTATGCGCTCTCTGTTCTATTCCATTGGTTTCAATTCATTCTTATGCCACTACCACATTATTTTGATGACTATTGCTTTGTAGTAAGTTTTGAAATCAGGAAATGTGAACCCTACAACACTCTTCTTTTTCAAGATTATTTTGGCTATTTGGAGTCTCTTGAGATTCCATAAAAATTGTAGAATGGGTTTTTCCTTTTCAAAAAACAAACAAACGAAAAACTTCATTGTAATTTTGATAGAGATTTCATTGAACTGATACATTGCTTCTGATAGAATCCTCTTAGCAATATTAAGTCTTCCAAACCATGAACATGAGATGTCTTTTCCATTTATTTATAGTTTCTCAATTTCTTTCAGTCATATTTTATAGTTTTCGCCAACAAGTTTTTCATTCTTTTGGTGTTAAATTATTTCCTAAATATTTTATTCTTTTTGATAATATTGTAAAGGAATTGTTAATATCCTATTTGAATTGTTTATTGCTAATGTATATAAATGCAACCATTTATGTGGGTTAACTTACTATCCTGTTAATTTGAGCATGTATTTGTTAGCACTCAAGCGGTTTTTGTGGAATCTTTGGATTTTTCTATGTATAAATTCATGTCATCTGAGAGCAGAGATAATTTTACTTTTTCTGTTTTATTTGAATGCCTTTGTTTTTTTTTGTGCCTAATTATTTTGGCTCAAATTTCTAGTACTATGATGAATAGAAATGGCAAAATCAGGCATCCTTGTCTTATTCCTGATCTTGGAGAGAAAACTTAATTTTTCTATCACCAGAAATTGGAGTCCTTAGAAATTTTTTCAGTGGAGGGTCATTGTCTCAGAGGTATCTATGGCCCTTTTATTCCTTTCTTATATTTTTTCAGAATCTTGATTATTGTACTAGTTTCAGGACACATATTAAATTCATTCTTTTATATCTGGCATGTTCATTTTACTCCTTTTCATAACATTAGTATTTCCTGAGAGACTATAAGTAAAGACTATAACTGTTTTCTTGATACTAAATGTAATAACTTCTGAACACGTTTTTAAAAGATGAAAAAAAAATGCCTGTATCTGTTCAGCCTAACAATAACTGCGATGACTATATTAATGCATTTCATGCCAAAAATTTTTGTATGCAGATAAATTAATGGGCTGACCGACACACTATGTTTAATAAATCATACTATTATACCTGCACTGTCCAATATAGTAGCCACTAGCCACAAGTGGTATAGACCATTTGAAATGCGAATAATTTTTTATTGAAAGGTGTTGTAAGCAGAAGATATACTCCAGATTAAAAAGACTTTTTATGAAAAATATGTAAAATACCTCATTTATAATTTTCATATTGGTTTCATGTTTGAAATGACAATATTTTGGGTTAAATAAAATAAGTTATTAAAATTCATCCATTTTTTAAAGTTTTTTATTAAACATAGCTCCAGTAAATTTAAAATTAAATATATAACTCATATCTGTGTCTCATAATATTTCTATTGGACAAAGCTGATATATACTATTTTAAATTCTTTTTTCACTTAACATTATAGCACTGGCACTTTTGCATGCCATAAAGAATTCTTTAAGATTACCATTTTTAATAGCAATTTAATATTTTATCATTTGGATACTATACATTATTTATACAATTTTAAAAACCTTTTTATTTTACATTTTGTGACACTTAGTTTTTTGTTTTTTGTTTGTTTTTGTTGTGGCGATTAAACTCTACTATTCATATACTAGTACTTGGAATAGAGCCATGGGAGATACTTTAGAAAACAAGGGATTTTCTTTCACAACACAAGTGTGAACAGAGTATCAATTTAATGCAAAATTATTTTCTTCTATTTCAGATGCCTAGTTATCAAGCAAAATAACAAAATGCATTAAAAATAAAATACCACATTTTATCAAATGAAGTGGGAAGCCTTTCCTTTACAATGAAAAAGAAGTAAAGATTTCATCTTGTGAGCACAAGAGCTTTCAGGAGCTTGAGAATACACTTAACTTGGAGAAAAAAGTCCTTACTTTAGAATGGGAAAGAATAGTGTAATGATTGAATTTGATAAAATTACTGCTTACTGAGTTAAATTATCCAATCTAAGTATAATATTGAGGTGACTTTGTTTCTAACTCTTTTTTTCCTAATGATAAGAATTATATTTTTTAAAAATCCTTATTAAAGCTTTGTATCTACAAAATGAACAGTCACTTTACTTGGCAAAAATAATTTGACTAAATGTTTGTCTCTGTACTGGAAAAAAACACATCAGTGAACTGGAAAGTTTCCTTAAATTCATCTGCCTATCTTTGTCTTTTTTTCACATCAAGTCTAGCTAATAACTTAATTAGTAGTAGCCAACTCTGAAACAATAGAAGAAATGCCTAGTAATGAAAGTATAAAGATTTTAATTAAAAGCTTGTGATACAGTGTGTTTTGAACAATGTTTTATCTTTCAGTTAATGATGATAAGAATTTCATTTATTTTTCCTCAGTTTTTCATTGGGAAGTCAAGATGTTTGTAAATCCAGATTAATGATAACAGCAGTTAGCTACACATGATCATAAGTTTATTTGTGCTAGTGTATTTTGACATGTGG